>JARHVA010001172.1:1210000-1635000 GCA_037957365.1 Torreya grandis
TACATCTACCATCGTATATTCAAGTGCACATTCAAAATAAGATGGTTAAACAAGTTTTAGTAGATAATGGGTTAGGATTACACATTTGTAATAGATCCTTTTTCAAGTTACTTTATATATAAGCAAAAGGTTTTGCTTACTCTGTGTAGTAACCTAGCTAAGTTTAATGAATTTACCACATTTTTTATTTTTTTATTTTTATTTTTAAGACAACTATAGAAATCATAAATGTCAGTTCCATTTATCACATGGGAAAAATATAGTAATACAATAGAATCATTTTCACAATTCTCTTTTTTTCTTCTCGAAACATAATATTGAAATTTTGGTTTATAAGTTTAATTGCAAATGACATATGTATTTACATAAATGATTTCCATGAAAGCAAGTACAAGGTTTTCAAATATACAACCACCTCCAATGGGATTAATCTTACAATTATCTAATGAATACACAATGACTCTAATAACCTCAACTATAATGCATAGTAAGTGATTTAACTTTTAAGGGATTATGGAATGTAAACCCTAGGTTGTTAAAGGGTCTGAGTACTATAAATTAGGGGAGAGATATGCAATAATTAAAACCACTGATTTGTATAAGAATTAAACTAATCTAATATTTTTAAATATATTAATGAATGACACAAATAAGTACTTAGATAGAAACTGATTGATAGCTAGCACAAAAGTTGAACAAGGTTCATGAACAATATCTGAGTGTTATAAATCCTCTTAGACAATAGCATGGTACCTTGGATAATAGAACATAGTGCTAGCATCCTTTTATTTAATGCTAGTGTCTTTACATAGGGATTGATGTGAACTTCTGGGAGTAGTTGTGTTTGAGTCTGATAGGCCCATTCTTGTGCTGATGAAACTTGCTTCACTATCTATGACCTTTTTTGGACTGATGTTGTATGCAAACCCTATGTATCCATGTTGTTAGGATATTTTTTAAGTACAAATCACAAAAGTGTGATATTAGCTAGATAGGATAGATGTCCTCAACACCCTGCTATGTTGAGAGTTGCCTATATACCAATACCTTGAGAGGGGATCAAATCCAATGTAATTCACCTAATCTAAGTGAAGGTGCATGTACAAGTGAATGTTAATATGAATGTTTAATTAAGTACTTTGAATGAGGCTTGAGACTAGAAATCTATGTATTTTGAGCTTAGGGTGATTGTAGATGATTGTATACATTAGTAGGGTAGAATAGGGATCAATAACCTTGATTTTACATAACTTATTCTAATATTTTTTGTGTATTTTGCATTTGATTTCCATCTAGTGGATAAAGGGCTAAAAATAATGTATTTATACTAATTTGTGCTTGTGCAAAGTTTGAAATAGGTCTAGGCTAACCCTAGGTGTCTTAGGAATTGAAAACATATCCATTAGGGTTGAGATTAGGCAAGGGACACTAGCATAGTCCCTTGGTCACTAGAACAGTGTACTAGTGTCTAAAGAATCATGCTAGTGTCTAGGTGGTAGAACCTATGGAACTAGGGGCCTAAATCCTTGGGGGAAGGTTTAGGACTGATTTTGGAATGTCTAAGGATGTGTAATACCCACATGAAATTTAAATAAGGGATAAAAGAGTCCCTAAGATAGGTATAGGGCTAAGCTAGGGATAGGTGGTCTCAAGTGACACTCATTGCACTCGAGTGACATTTTATATGACTACATTTGTCCTCATTTTATTCTAGAAATGCAACAAAATGAAATGACTAGGATAAAGGTAAAAAGGCATACTTGGACTTACCTATGAGGTGAAGCCCATGAATATGGGTCTACATTTATAAAATGTGCTCCATTATGTGTCCTATTACAGATTTTAAATCACACCCTTGGGAGACATTATTCGAGCTTCCCCAACTGAGCCATAAAATGGGGATAATATGAGGCCATGGGTTGCCTATGATGGGATTGAACCTTTGGAGTAGGCCGGTTCCTCTTTGATACCCACCTAAAACTAAAACTAACCTTAATACTTCATGGGAAAAGGGTTATAAAGAGATAAGGGATCCCAAGAAGATTAATAGGGTGATGCACCAAAAAATAGGTTGATCCTTTTTGCTTAACTTGAAGAACACTAGGGAAATAAGTAAAATATAAGATTTGGAAAACAACTATATGTGATGCATTTTTGTAGAGGTTCACCAAATGGTCTAGGTTGAGGGATGTAAAGAAGAGGTTTAGAGTAAGACAGTAACCAATCACAATATCCACATATGGGCTTTGATCAAGGGATGCAGAACACTAAACATGACATGCATAAACAAATGAACAAGTAACTAGGTGAGATCATAATTTGATGAGGGAGAGACTTCTACCACATGCATAAATTAGACAAGTACACACCATATCGAAATAGTGAAATAAAAACATAACCTTATATTACTTTGAGAGGTTATAAATTCCATCTTGGCAGAGTCTGGTGTAACTAAGAAAAGGAACCAAGAGAAATATAAAGAGAGATTTGACTGGTCAGATGATTAATTTGAGATATCTATTTTAGGTTTGAGAGCCTCTATATATAGCATAAAAGAGAGAAAGGAAAGTTGATAACTAGTTATCTATCAGCTTTTTAGCTATTTTATCATGTTCTTGGTCCCATCAAGACATGTTACTATGAATGAGATATCTATGATTATCCCTAAAATCATTCCACTGATTGAGCAAAGTACACTAGAAGACAAAAGTTAACTAGAGGTGGTAAGTATTAAACTAGATGGAAGTGAATACCCCAACTACTCTCCAAATTCCCAAGCTATGTATTGTAGATCTTCCACCAGATTTCATTGAAAGGATAAAATCTTCATACCTACCAAGGACATGTCATGCTTGTTATGAATGGTGGCTTATCAAGGCATGACTTGAAATAATCTTTTCAAATCTGCCCTATGCCTTGGATCTTGAACTAAATTAATTATAGAGGAAAACCAATCTAAGGATATTGGATTTCCTATAGATATAAAACCTTGTCAAACAATCAATCCTGTTTGAGTCTGTATCGAGCTCTACTTCTTTTGCTTCTTAGGTTGAGTTTGAGTTCAGGCTCTATTTTTACTTGTCAAGTTGGGATCATCTCATTTGATCACCCTAACTCACCTCTTTGCTACAAATTTCAACAATCTAACTGTTTGACTTGCTCAAAGCTCCCATGGTCTTGACACTTGTCGATTATGCACTCTTCCTTAGGTCTCTAGCAAATATTTTTGAACCCTATCAGCTAGTTTATAGAGCTTAAATTTGACATTCACATGAACATCATTCGACATCCATGAGAAATTTTTTGACATCTTTCAAATCATTAATTTTAAGTTCATATGGATTTTTCCCTGTGCATAAGGTTGACACTTGCATGAACGTCTTTCATATTTTGGCCAACTTTTCAAACCTGTAACTTGAAGTACAAAACTCGTGAAGGCACTAAAATTTTAAGGGATGGTTTTGATGCTATAAGGAACAAACCCATTTGATCCATGGGCTTGGAATACTTTTGAGAATTGACTAAGTATATAAATTGAATGGATTTTATTCTAGGAGCCCACTTTAGATCCTTAGGTCTTCTACTGTGTTTAGGCAAATAAGCTGAGACTTGGCACATGACAATCTGGGACTAATGTGAATAAACCCATGTTTATCCTAAGCATTCTAGACATTTTATAGTGCATTCATAGATCTAGACCCATACTTTAAAAAATTGACAAATTACACTTTAGGTGAAGCTAAAGTGTTTTCAAAAGCTTTGTGAGATTCATGATCTCACTAATCCACTCATACCATCCATATGTTGTTCTAATTATTGGTTTCCTTCTCTATTTTGAATCACAACAACTGGGCACAAGCTAGTATGTGGGACAAACATGGCCAACATGTCTTATAAATGAAACATGTATGAATTAGTCCTTAAGAGATATCAAAAATAAAGACAAAACTGAGTAAAGAGATAAGAGAGAGGAAAGGAATGAATACACCTCACTAGGTATGTGAACCAATGAAAAAACTTAGTGATATCTTATGTGTGTAACTAGTGATTAAATAAATGACTATATTAGACTAAGCTAATATCTTAATTAATTCCCATGTGTGGGTGGCTAAATAACTCAATCCAATTTTGAATCCATCATTGCCCACCCCTATTTGGTGGATCATACACTATGAATAACTTGGATTGGATTGATGCCTTATCCAAACCTATTATGTTGATGGCTCAAGAACTCAAGTAAGTTATGAATCCATCATTACCTGCCCACGTGTAGTAGATGCATATGTGATTGAAATTATATAATGTAATTAAAACTATGTAGGATGGCTCTGGGGCCACTAAAAAAACTCTAAAATGTAAAATGGCCAAGGGGCCTCTCAGGTACTCAGGAATATAGCTCAAGGAATATGCATAAAATAAGGCATCAATTTGGTGTGAAACCTAGTTTAAATGGTGTCTAAGGCATACAATATAGAGAATTACATGGAGTTATCATTTCATCTAAGATGAGTTGGTGCAAAACTAATCATGTTGAAACAACATGCTACACACATGCCCCCAATTCTGATATATATGCATATGGATTTTAGACTAATTTGTAGTAATATGTGTTTATGTATATCTAAAATTGAAACAAGACTAATCATACCATGCATGATGCCCCTAGTTTGAGTAAACCTAGTATGATTTTATGTAAAATTGAGCATAAACTGATTAAATCTGATAGCTTGTGACTGAAATTATGTAAATCTAGACTATAACTACCATGTTCTTCTATTAAATATAGATTTTTGTATTTTTAGGGGTATTGGATATTAGCGCGGTTCTTTGGATAGTAGCACACCATACTAGTATTATCTATATTGTGCTAGTGTCTTATTTTTTTGTGTAAACTAAAACTGATCTTTGATTGATTATTTTGCACTATGTTTTCCTAATTCTGAGCTCTGTAATTCCTATGTATGCATGCTAAAAACTATACTCTAGGTGCACTCAGATGGCCTAATCTTTGGGATAAACCTATATGAATTCACCCTCTTTTAAAGAAAGTTGTTGTACCTATGTAATAATTATCATCAAAATAAAATCTTTGCATGATGTGTGTTATGCTAAAAACATATATGATATCTACATAATAAATCAATATAATGCATGTATATGACATCATATTGTAAAAATAATATGAGCATAAGTTGGTAATATAAGATGTATGTTAGATCTAAAATTCACAAGGTTGTCAAGATAGATATAAAAATGTAAGCATGTGTATGAACTACATTTAATCTGATAATAATTTATGTAACAACCTAGGGGGATGGGGAATGATGTCCATCAAGGCAACTAAGGAAGAAGAAGAGATGCATGAGGGTACTCATGGCATTAGAAAGTGATTGTAAGTGTAATAAGTAAGAGACAAGTGTCATGGCCATGATGCATACATGAAAGCATACATGTAACACACATGAGGCATGAAATTTAGGCCAAGGGGCCACAATACAAGGGACATGGGCATATTTCACTAAATTTGAGAAAGCAAATATATATAAGGACATGTTCAAATGTCCACATATGCAAAAAATATGCAAGGATGGCTTAGATCTACCTGTAAGCACATGTTTAAATGTATACATACACAATCAACAAGGCACACACAAGGACATGGGTACATTTTCAAAGCATACACATAATGAAAGGAATTGTCATAGAGCTATATAATAATGGCATATTCAAATGCCCTCAAATATATGTAGAAGAAAAGAGACACAATCAAGTCTAAATTAGGAAATCTAGAAATGAAATCATGCACAAACACATGGTATAAATATGTATAAGATTAGATATGTAGATAAATTGAATCTATAGTAGTGGTAATTATCAAAAAATCTGAGTAGTATATGATAATCAATATCAAGATGTAAACAATGCTAAATCTATGATATAGAGTATAGAATCATATAAATTAACAAATTAAAATATGTGTATGTGATTCCCCTAATATGTGAATGTATTGATGATGAATCTGTGTAGCTATGTATGTGCCCATAGTGGGTAGATAGTAGCAACTTTGGAATAGTGTGGTGGACCTGAGTCCTATAAGAATCTATGAACACTCAACAAGAATACATGAAGCATGTATATATGATAAAACTGAGTATACTAAGATAGTTACCATATGTAGTACCTGGTAAGCATAAAGAATGTAAATATGGATATGCAAACAATCCTAAATTTTGTGTTTTTGAGAAATATTTGAATGTTTTTGTGTTTTTAACATGTTATATTATTTTTGTGTTTTTTGAGTATAATATGTAGATAAAATCATGAAAATATAACTATATACAAGGAGAAAGGTAAGCTAAGTTGTATGCTTATAATGTGTAAGTATATATAAGTATGTACAAATGCAATGTAGTACCTCTAGAGACCTAAGAGCACATCTAGGGGATGTGGATAACCAAATGGCATATTGGGTAGGAGATCATCCAATATCAGATATTAAATCTACCCAAACTCAAATAAATCATCATCACTATGATAATCATACCATGATGTTGGTAAAAGTATGGCCTTATCCTTGGCATTAGTCTAGAATTTATGCATTCAAATGTCATATTTCTCTACCATGTAATAAGCCTCTCATGCATCCCTAGGGTAAACCACATTAGACCATGGGGTATTTGTGTAAAACCTATGGTTCTCATCTATGCCATCATGTAGAATGAGAACTATGTGTACCTCATGTTTGTCTAATCAATTATGGCATCCATTACCTATAACCATGTACCACCAAGTGTAACCTATATGTGAGTGCTTGTGCTCATGACAAAAAGAAGTGTGTTAACCACTTGAGGGCTAAATGTAACTAGTAGTGTGATATGTCCCAAGGAGTCTTGGCAATTTATATCATGTTTTAGCTTAATCACTTGATGTCATATTTGTTGTTAAAATGCTAAATTGAAAGTATTAGGATTAGAGTCCTCATTGATAACAATGTTAGGGATGTATTTATCCTTGATAAAAACTTGAATAGTCAATGGATCATTCCTCGAGTTTTTATGTCAGTGAAGAGTTGATTGTGGTGATTATAATAGTAGAGGTAGAGGTTGTGTAATATAAATAATGACCTAAGCCTTGAACTTATTCAATTTCTATTTTAGTGTTGATCATATATCTGTATCATGTCCATTAATCCTATGAAAATGACAAACTAGTCTATTATCTTGCTGTGATAATCTACTGACATATCTATGGTGAACTATGGGTAATGCCATCAATCCTCTATTAAGTAACATTTGCAACATTTATTTTGGTCTATCTTATGTACTGCCTACCTAAATTTGAATAATTGGGTCAATATCCTTCGATGTGACCATATGTAATGAATGTATAGAAGAATCTACCTCTAACTACAAGTAAGTGTCTTGGCTTATAAGGTTGTATATGTAGAAATGTGAATTGGTAGCAATGCCTAGGCAAATAAAGGCATTAGCGCACTATAATCATCTTTGTACTCCCTAAGGAGTACTGGTGTGAAGCTTAGTCCACATAAATAACCATCAATGTCTATCCATGTTGGATCATCCTCTATTGTGGCTTGGGAATTTGTATCTAAGTTTTTGGTGTATACTTCCTTTGCATTAACAAGTAATTGTAACTATGCTATGAGAATTTCAACATCTACCATGGGCTAGGATAACCATGTTGTAAGAGTGTCCTTCACCTTTATGAGGGAAGGTAATTGTGCTATAAGAGGATCTAGAATATGTGAAGGGATACTGGTGCTAGATTCCTTGACCTCATATGTATGCATCTTCTCTATTATAATCTTATAAGGTGGGCATTCCATAAAAACACAAGGTTTATCATTTTAATATTTACTCTAAGTGGTAGGCTTTATGACTTAATAATATCTGAATGGTTAGTTATTAGTTGGGCAAGTGTATAAGTATCTGTCATGTAAAAAATTAATGCATCTATGTAAGGTAGATGGTACGACCTCCATGCAATATATCCAAGGTCTCCCAACTAATAAATTGTAATGAAAATGATTAAGTATCACTTGAAACTATGTGGATAGGGGTTTTGGCCAAACTATGATATCCAATGTAATAGTTCGCAATTTCTTTCAAGGAATGTCATCAAAACCTTTAATGTTATTATATGTATTTTAAATGGATGATATGTCAACCCCCATAGTCTGTAGGAATGTGAGGTTGCACATGTTAAGTCTTGAACCACTATTAATTAAAACTCATTTAATAGAGGTGGTTTTGATTTGTGCTTAAATCAAGAGTGGGAGATTCTATTCAATAATTGAATATGAGGGAAAATACTCATTGGAAAAAGATATAACATCCTCATTATCCTTGATAGTGTTCATTATAGATGCAAAATAAGTTGGGTCTATATCATGAAGAAAATATGTATGATTGAGTGTCTAAAAAATAATATCTTTTAAAATAGTTGCCTTTTGTAGTAATTTCGATATAGAAATCTTAGCTGGTGTATTTCTCAACTGATCCATAATATCATATGCTCTATGTTGATCCCTAGATCACATGGTATTGTTTTAGGAATGAGGAGGGATAGTTGGATTACATTGTTCCTGTATAGGTTGAGGAGGCACCTGATTCCATCTAGTAACAACTCAAATTGTAGGATATACTATTTGTTGAGGGTGAGTAGTAGAGGTGGGATGTGAGTGATGGTAATCAATGGGTGTAGGTGGAGGAGGAACAAAAGGAGTCATATGATCTCTCTATTATTGAGTAGTAACTAGAGGTAAATCCAAATTCGCCATGAAACAATGTTATCCATAGAAGGGGGCTCAAGATGAGGTTGAAAAATGTGTGAAATAAGATGAATTCTAACATGATACATGATAGGAGTGACATATATGTGCATCTTTTAAAAATAGTGGGTAATAGGCATGCAAGACAAACCACAAGACCTTGTACCAAAAAGTGAAAAATGACATCTATCATGATAATCATGATGAAAGGATACAAACTAAAAACTAAGAAAATACTATAAATAAGAAGGGAAACCCTAATGGTACACTAGGATTTTAAGTAATATGTTCAAAGTAAGTTAGATCCACCAAATGATTTAAAATTTAAGGGGTTATGAAATGTAAACCCTAGGTTTTTAAAGGGTTTGAGTATATTGAATTAATGGAGAGATATGCAATAAATATAACTAATGATTTGTATAATAATTGACCTAATTTTATATTTTTAAAAATATTAATGAATGACACAAATAAATACTTAGGTAGAAAATGATTGAGATGGATGATTTAGATGCTAAAAATTGGCACAAAATTTGATTAGGGTGTTGTGAATAGGATCCAGGTGTTAGAAATGCTCCTTAACTATAGTGTGGTACCTTGGATAGTAGTGAAACATGCTAGTGTCCTTTTGTAGGGAGTGATGTGAAATTTTTGGAGAAACCATGTCTGAGTCTGATAGGCTTGTTCATGTGAGGATGAAACTTGCTTCACTATTTGTGACCTGTTTTTGATTGATTTTTTTAATGTAAACCCTATACCTCTATATTTTTAGGGTATTTATGAAGCACAAGTAGAAAAAGTGTGATGTTAGATAAGTAGGTTATATGTCCTCAAGACCCCATTATATTGAGAGTTTCCTATATACCAATACCTTGAGAGGGGATCAAGTCCGATGTAGTTATCCCAATCTAAGTGCTAGTGTAAGTGAAAGTGAATGCTAGTATGAATGTTGAATTGAGTGATTTGAATGAGGCTTGAGAATAGAAATTTATGTATTCTAAGATTAAGGTGGTTTTAGATGGCTATATGCATAATTAGGGTAGAATAGTGATCAATAAACTTGATTTTACACAACTTGTTCTAAGCTTGTTTGTCTATTTTGCATCTGATTTCCATCTAGTGGATAAAGGAAAAAAAGTCATGTATTTATACTAATATGATGATTTTTTAGAGTGTGAAATAGGTCTAGGATGACCCTAAGTGTCTTATGAATTGAAAATATATCCATTGGCTTTAAAATTAGGCAAGGGACATTAACACGGTCCCTTGGTCACTAGTGCAATATGCTAGTGTCCAAAGAACCATGCTAGTGTTTTGGTGGTAGAACCTATGGCACTAGGGGTATGGATCTTTGCGAGAAGGTCTAAGACTGATTTTGGGATGTTTATGGATGTGTAATATCTACATGAAAAATATATAAGGGTTTAAAGAGGCCTTAAGATAGGTCTAGGGATAAGCTAGGGATGGGTGGTCTCAAGTGACACTCATTGCACTCAAGTGACATTTTATATGACTAAATTAAGATATGACATAATAAAAATAGTGATATTAATTAATATATAAATAAATTATTATAAGTAGACCCTAGTAAGCATCCAAGACTGGTTTAGATTAGTTGTAAGGAGGGAGAGCATCATTTGGGTGCTTTTTTCCCAACCACATATTGATAGTGCCCCACAAACCTCCCCATTGCGAGTGGACCTTCCATTCATGAAGGGGTAAATAATGATGATGTGAGTGTTTAAAACCATTTGAGAACAAGGGTGATAGTACAATCCCTATCACATACAACCAATAACATAGACCAAATGTATGCCTCACTCTATTATGACCTCAAGCAAACATGTAAACTAAGAAGTATGATGGACTAGAAATGTATAAAACTATAACATAACTTTGGCCAAAGCATTTATATAATTTAGTCTTGAAAATAATATAGGTCATTGTCCACATATGCAATACTATTTACTTATCATATAACCATCAATATAATTCTTTCCTAATTGACGATGAGTGATTTGTAAATAGGCATTCCACCCATCACTCATCATCCATCAGATAGAAGGATTATTCTAACTAATACTTAATTAAATCAAAAAATATATTATAGTTTTAACCATATAAAATAATTTATTTATTTATCCTAATAGTTATTAATCATATTGTAACTACACAAAAAAATTTCATATTAGTGGATTACTGATACAATAAATCAAGAAACAAACAATTTTGACTTTCACATCTCAATCACATACCTAATCCTTACCCACAACTCTCTTGTTCATAACAATAATTTATCATGATAAGATTCCATAACTTACACAATATGTCTTATGCTTATTTTTCCACACAATAAATTAGAATCATTACATCTTTTATTATCACAACCAAGCAAGAAATCATGTTATTAAGCCTTATACTTTGGACTATAATAGAGCACTAAACCTCATTTAGCATATCATAAGTTGGTATGAAATTAATTATCCCACCAATATATTTTAGGTCTATAATCATACTAGCACATAGTTAATTAGTAACCAATTTACATCATCTACAAAGTTACAACCTAAAGTTCATCATGACATCTCCTTTATATAGGTTTAATAAATTATACACCAGCTAAAATAAAGTTCAGTATCAAATGGTAATGATAAAAAAATGTATTCACTCACTTTGTCACTAATAATTTTAGTATTAATCCTTTTCCTATTTCAGTCATACACCTATAGGTAGTGCTACCCATTAACTATAGGTATATGACTATCAATAATTTAACTATTATATCATACACAATAAATCAACAAGATTTACCTTCACTTGTTTTTATATAACAAAATATTTTGCATACAAGGCACAATTTATATAAGTTATTCATCATAATATGATAGTCCACTCAAAATATCCATAACATATATACATTATACAATTCCATAACCCATTACCTTTATGTATATTATAATTGGATATTACCTATGCATAACATAAACCTCAATTTAATTTGATCCTAACTTTTCACATATAAATACATATTTGAAGCACAATTATGATCAAATTCTTGATAATTCATTAAAAATTTCCACAGATATTCCAAATCTCCCTTTAACCAATCAATGCTTGACAATGATTGTCCTTGACATCTTTACCTTACTTGGCCAATTTGAGAACCCATAATCTATAAGAAAGCATCCAAAGTCTTAGAATTACTAAAAACATCTTCTTTATTTACCTAGTTTATCTATATTAATCCCTATTTAGTAAATAATTCACTATCACTCTTGTTTTAAAATCCTCTTTCCTTTTAGGATAAACACACACTAGGTAGATAAGAGTGCACTAGGTGTATGCAAAAAAAACTAGACAATATATAACTTATACTACTCAATAATAATCAAGTTCATAGAAGGTAATAAAATAATAAGTCTAATTTGAAATATATTTATATTGAGTCATGAATAATAATGGATCTACTAAACCTACACTAAGGAATTTATTATCACTCAATGGAAAAAGAGAGGTTTTCAAGGTCTCTAGTCAATTGCCATTCTATGATAACCCTAACTAGGTCTTATTATTATAATAGTATTAAACAAGCTAATCCAATGAATAACATGCAAACTAATCTAGTAAATGAACATGAAAGATAATTTAGTTCTCACCAAAGCTTGTGGTATAGATGGAGAAGATAATAAACATGCAAAGATAATTTTATCTAATATAATATAGAAATGATCTAATCAAGGAGAGATAAAATTAGATCCATTAGTTATACAACATTTACTTATCAAAATATGAAGGGCTAAGAATATACTTACCTTGTTGAAGTGAACCTGTCGTGCCTGAATATTTCCATTGGCCAATGGTGCTTTGTAAGAGGTTGTTGTGGGATTGTAAGGATCACAAGGATAAATCAGCTCTAGGCTATAATACTCCTCTTATGCATCCAAGGCTTCCACAAGATAAGTGCTACTTATCCAAGGTAAAAACATAAGCAATGAAACCTCTTATTGATTGTATAGGTAGATTTACAAGTAGTAATGATGCGTAATTGAATGATCCTCTCTTTAGAAATAAAGTTGAGGAGGAATTTATAGCCATGGATAAACCCTAAACCCTCCCAAGAATTTAGTCAATGCAGTCAGCTCGATCAACTTTGTTAGGAAATAAATAGAGATGTTAGGCTCAAACTATGTTGGCTTGGGTTGACATAGTTTTTTAACATGCACTAAATCCCAAAATGAGGTCAACTTAATTGACATAGTAGGAAAAGTAGTAAAAATGGGTTTTTAAATAGGTAGGGGATATTTTGGGTAGTGAGTTACTTATAAAAGTATATGATCAGGGTTTTAATGTTTAGGGAATTGGACATGAGTAAATTATATTAGTTTTATGTGGTGGTTTAGGGGCCAAAAATCCTATGAAGTAATAAAGGCCTGCTAACCCATTTCCTAATGTACCCTTTAAAGCATGCACTTAGAGAGATTGAGATTCAATGGGTTCCTACAAGAGAGAAAGCATCAATAATTGATAAAGTTTAAAAATATTATGTGTATACATATTCCCCACTCAAATCTCATTATGTGTCTTGTATTTGTAAAATGGGATGGTGCTTCGGGAAAAGAACATAGCAAGCATAATGTTGAGCTAATAAATTATAGTAAAAAAACATAAATTGAAATAACAGTAAGGAACTAGCTAAAATAATTGAAAATATCATATAAATACATTTACTTACCTTTACCATTGAATGGTTATCTACTGTATTTATAATCTTGATCATATAGAGAGCATTAATTACTTTGGACAAACCCTAAGGGTACAAAACTAAAGAGCAAAAATAAACAATCAGAAGAAAGTCAAAATAACTAAATGTTGTAGAAATTAAATAAATCACTTGATCAATTTGTAATCTAGGGTAGTAATGCTAAGTTAGAACCAAAAATACCAAGGAAAATTGAGAGTAAATCAAGTAACTAAAAAATCCAAGGCTACTAAATGATCGATAAACCCAAACAAATGTACCTTAAGTAAGAAAATTAACAAACCAATTCAAACCAAGGATGTAAAAGTGAAATAATAAATTTAACATAAATTTAAAATAAGTAAAAAATCATACTTAAATAAATATGGAAAAGGAAAAAAAATTAAAAAAAAATTAATGAGTGAGAAGTAACAATCCAAACTTACTCAAAAATGGAAAAACTAAAATATATAATTAGAAAAAATATTATCCAAAAAAATATTGATAACCAATTTTTATAATTTTTAAAGGAAACTCATGAAATCCAAGAAGGATAAATCAATTGTCTAAGAAAGTAATGCACAGTCACTCAAAAAAATAGTTTTATTCTTAATATAGAAATAACCAAAACAAAACTATTGGTATCATGTTTTAAGAAGATGTGAAGAAGAGGGAATATAGAAGTTGGGAAAAAGATTTATAAACAAACTTTCTTGTCAAGGGGAAATGAAATGGTCGGTAGGGAAAATGTAGGTGGTACCAAGGTAAAAAATATTTATTGGAATCAACATAATCAAATCAAGGAATTTTGATATTAAGGACTCGAGAGAATTGACCTTAGCCACACAAATTTGGGTTATCTAGTGAAGTATAAATATCATCCCATGAAGGCTATATGATTTAAAAGTAAAATGGACCTACCTTCCCATAATGTGTTCCCTATTCCTCAAGACCCCCTACAAAACTACTGGTCTACTGTAAAGATTGGGTAATTATGTGAGAAAGTAGGTAGCACTATAGATTATTTTAAAATCTTCTATCCCAGTCTACTAGCCTAATGCACCCCAATGGACCTCAGATCTATCATGAGGCCAACTATGAAGTTTGAGCTTTGACTAGAATAAAAGTGTGCTTAATAATCATATCTTTTGGTGTGATTTTGAATTTTGATTTGTAGTGGCATTTTTATCATTGCATTTTATTTTAAATAATTCGGCTTTTAAAATTTTTATGGCTTTTTCTATTCCTCCTCCATATGGATTCAAAAAACCAACATGGGTGTTAAAAATGACTATCACTAGAAAACTTAGACTTGGTAGTTAAAGAAAAGAACTTAGAGAGTATGATACCTATGAGTCTTGTACTTTCATGTTAAATAAGAATGATATTTTTAAACTGACCATAGTGTGCATAAAGTGGAATGAAAATAGGAGAGACAAGGAGAATGAACATGAAATTTTTGAGTAACCTCAAATCACCAAAAAAAGACCATGTGAAAAGGATACAATAATGGGTAAGCATGAATCTATATCATAAGAAATGATGGAAGTGTAGGGAATCATGTAGAAATAACTTGTTTTGAAGGTGTTACCATAAATAAAAAAAACCAATTTTGTGAGTATGAGATCATAATCTTCAACCATCACCTTAATTTCTAAGAAAAACACTACAGTTTAAAGACAATTTTGAAACATTTATATATTTTATGAGGAAACCCTAGTCCTATCCAAGTCCTTACACTATAAATCATAAAATATAAATCAAAGTGGGTAAAAATATGAAAATGTTATTATGGGGGAGACCTGGTCCTATCCAAGGTCTTGTACTGCAACTCACAAAAGAAAAGAGAAATGAAGAAAGGAAATAAACTTGTAAAATGACAAATTCATGATCAAAGAGAAAATTTTAAGACTGGATTAAGAAAATATAAGATATTCATAAAGATGGTCAAGTCCTATCCATGTTCTTATGATGCAACTCATAAATTAAATGAAATTAATAAAAATAGACCAAAGGACCAACAATAAGGGCTAAGTCTATTGAATAGGATGTACTACTACAAATTTGGAGATCTTTGGAGGAAAGCTACAAAGAGTGTTAGTATTTATAGTATATGAAAGTATGAAAAGAAAGTAAATATTTAGGCAAAAATTGAGCATTAGTAGGTTATTTGAAGACATGTCATTCATTAGTTTTAAATAAATAGGTTCTAGGACCAAGGATGTCTTTTACTAAGGACCCCATCAATTTTGGGCATATTTTCCTTCTTTATCATGGGTATGATCTAGTTTGAGTACTAAATAACCTACATTGAAAGTTCATACTTTGACCTTTTTATTATGTTATTTAGCGATGCAAACCTTGTATTGGTGATTATCTTTTAAAACATCCACACATCACTCATCTAATAAATCTAAAGTATGAAGACGTGCTTTACTTAATTCATCATTAGGTATTATACCATGAAGAGAGATACATAAAGATGGGAGTTCAACATTTAATGGTAAGACTAATTTATACCCATATACTAATGAAAATGGCATTGCCCTAGTAACAATGTATATGCTAGTGTAGTAAGCCCAAAGTGCATGATAGAGATGGAGGTGTAAATCAATATGAGATTCTCTAATTGTTTTTAATAATATTTTATTCATAATTTTATTAGTGGCTTTTGCTTGTCCATTACATTGAAAATGAAAATTTATTGAGAATTTATGTGTAATTTTGAATTTTTCACATAATTGTTTCATATATTTATTTATGAAATTGCTACCATTGTCATAAATGATGGTATGGGGAACTCTAAAATGATAGATGATTTAATTGAGAATAAATTTATAAATGGTAATACTAGTGACATTAATAAGAGGCATGGCTTCTACCCATTTTGTAAAATATTCAGTGGTAGTTATAATGAATATGTGACCATATTGTGATCTAGGTAATTTGTCAATGAGATCTAATCCCCACATAAAAAATACCCAAGGAGACTCCATTGTTTGGAGTTTATCTGGAGGAGAGTTGATTAGATCATCATGAGGTTGACATGATTACATTTTTTAGAAAAATTAATGGAATATTTTCCAAGAGTAAGCCAAAAGTAACCTATACATAATCATTTAGGCAAAGTAGCATGACTGCTATAGTGACCAATACAAATGCCCCTATGTGCTTGTTCTAAGAGAGCAGAAACTTCTTCTTGCATTATATAATGTAATAGGATTACTTCTACATTACGATAGTAAAGGTTTTTATATCGAAGGGCATATTTGAATGATTATTTGTGAATTCAAGTATTTTCATGAGAATCCATGTCTAGAAGGTAAGTTTGATGTTTGATGAATTGAATTATGTTTTAATACCATGAGCTTTGTCGAATAATAATATCTTCAATGTGACAAATTAGAGAATCATTTTTGTTTTTTAAAGAAGATGATTTTCTCATTTGAATAAGAAATTGAAAATCATGAAGTACTTGATGAGGGTGAAATAGAGATATTGATGAAGTAAGAGAATTAGCTATAGCATTTTGATCTCTTGAAATTGGTTCAATGGTAAAAGAGGAAAATTCTTTGGCAAGTGTAGTAGCAATTTCATGATATGTGATTTTCACTTTTGCATTGATAATCTCCACTAACTTGATGTAATATAAGTTATGAGTCAGCTAAAGCATGTAAATATGTGATGTATAAATCAATTGCAGCTTACATGCCTAGTATTAGAGCTTCTTATTTATCCATATTATTGGTGACATCAAACGTTAATCAAAATGATAAATGTAGAATTTTACCATATGGGTTGCTTAAGATACAACCTGCCCTAGTTCTTTGAAGGCATTTTACACCATCAAAATGAAGTGTCTAGGTATCTTCATGTAAGTCAATTGTAACTTCTGGTAATTATCAATTTCTTCTTGGTTATTTACTTCTAGATCAACACTGAAATTGTGAAAATATTCTTTGATAGAAATTACTTGGTTAAGACCTTCAATATAAATAATTTCTTCATCAGGGAGAGTATCTTGAAGGTGGTTTTTAGCTAGTAAGGAAGTCATCACGAGTTGGTATATAGTGATTTGTCCTTTGACATATTTTTTTGTGATAATTCAAAGGTTAAATTCCATCAATAAGACCATCCATTTGCCAATTTTATCTCCAAGTAAAAAATCTTTGGAGAGGAAATGATGAAACAAATCATAATAGACAATGACATAAGTGGTTTGATAGAACATATAATGATAGAGATTATTTAGATGAAAAATATATAACAAAGAAATCATGTTATACTTTGGTATAATTTTTTTCATAATCAATTAAACCTCAATTGATATAGTAAATAACATATTCTCTACCAATATCATCTTATTGGGAAAACATTGCCCCAACTAATATGGGGGTAGAGGATGTATATATAATTAATGGATAATCATTTAAGAGTGGATTAAGAGTTGGGGGATGAAGCAAAGTTTATTTAATAATATCAAATGATTTTTGGCATGAATTTGTCTATTCTAGAGCTATACCTTTTTTTAGAAGAAACTTGATGGAGCAAATAGGGTAAGCCATTTCTAGAACAAACTGGTGAATTACCCCAAGCTTTCCAAGGTATGTTCATATGTCGGGAATAGAGTGAGGAATAAGCATGTTGATGATATATTTAATTTTAATAGAAATGACATCAATGCCCCAAATGGAAACTAGAAAACCTAGACGTTTACTAGATGTAACTCCAAATACACATTTAAATAGAACAAGTCAAATTTTATTTTTAATGAATCAATAAAAAATGATAGCTAAATCATAAAACTGAGTTTTACAACTTTTAGATTTGTCAATGAGGTCATCCACATAATTTTTGACAAGTTTGTGAATAAGATCATGAAAAATATGAGTCATTGCATGTTGATAGGTGGCTCTAACATTTTTGAGACTGAAAATTATTTTAACATAACAATAGGTGCCCCATTCTATAGTAAATGTTGTTTTATGTTTATTTTCATGAGCTATGTGAATTTGGTTATATCTTGATAAATTATCCATGATTGATAAAATTTCATACCCAGTGATAGAATCAATAATAGTATCTATTAAAGGTAAGGGAAAGTTATCTTTTAGACATTCTAAATTGAGATTACGAAAGTCAATACATATAGGAATAACTGTTATGACATTTTTACAAACATGAATAATGTTTGAGACCCATTCTGAGTAGTCCATGGGTTTAATGTCTAAAAGTTTAATGATTTATTTGTGACATAAAGTATAAATCTTAGGGGGGAACTTTAGTTACTTTTGTCTAACAAAGTTAGCATCTAGATAAGTGACAATGTTATGAATAATGATGCTAGGATCAATTCTTGGCATATATTCATATGAATAAGTGAATGATTCACTTTATTTTTTGAAGAACAAACTAAAGTTATCATGCTATTTAAGAGTGAGCTCTTTAGAAATGGTAATAGGTCGAGGACATGTTGGTGTACTGTATTCTATTTTTGTAGTTTATTTAGTGAGCATAACAATTCTATATTAGAAATGGTATGGAGCAAGAGGGAGGGAAAAAATATGATGTGTTTTAGGATCCACACTAGCGATGAAATTGTTAAAATAAAGAACATTTTTCTTAAAGTTACTAAGTTTATGATGTTGGTGTGGAAGTTGAGGTTCTCTACCATGGAGGAGCTCAATTATAGCTTCATCACTAGGAACTGTAGGCAAGGGTCCATAGTATTCAACATCCACTTCCAGATCAATGATTTGATTATCATTGTTATCATATTCAGAACATATTTGTCTTAGATTGGTAGCTTTAGCATCTAAGGTAATTTGTGGTCTAATAGTGGGTATATATTCTATATTGGGGAAATTTGGTTGAGTAGGGTCAATCAAATTGGTAAAGTTTAGATTAATTTTTTTAATATATGAATTTTCATTTGTATTAAGTTTTATAACCTTAGTGGTATCAATGTGATCGTAAGAAAGAGGAAAATGTTTATTTTTGGTATAATATGTTATATTATATTAGTTTGTGTAGAAAGTTCAGAAGATTCCTGAATCAGGATTTCTTCAATTACCCATGGGGTGTATAATAATGGTGGATTAATATGAGGTACGTAACCTTCAAGATATGATTCAATATCAAATGATATATGAATGACATTAACATTATGATTGAAGGCATGCATTTTTGATAATGTTGTGCATCTAAATCTCATGATTAGGCTTGGGCTATGATATAATTATCATCATAAGTGTGATAAATAGTGCATATGTCTATTTATATGGGAAAATTAGTTGTTGAAACATTTAAATTGATAAATTTTTGAGGAGACATGGTTAAAGGATATTAAAATAATTTATCCACTCCATACTCATCACATGTAAAGTCATCTTCTATGTAATAAGCTTCATATGCTTTGCATAGAGGCGGACTGTTAGTAGTATCATCAATTAGGGGAATGGTGTGATAAAGTGGAGGTAATGAAGGAGGAAGCCATTCCAAAATATAAGGAGGTAATTTAGTGGTATTAAAAGTGTTTTGTAATTCATTTGTTTCATCATCATCTAAGAAATTGGAATAGGTGCACTGTTGATGTGGGGAATAGTTGGAATGAGAAATTGAGATTTAAGATTTAGTAATTATATAATCCATGGATTAGGATTAGCTTCATGCTGTAATGTTTTCCATTATGAATTAAATTGATACATTTCCTACCTAAAGAGGTAATAACCCGCATATGATGTGTCCATGGGCGACCAAGGAGCATGTTGTAAGATAATGGTAGATCAAGAACCATGAGCTTAATGTGAATTGTCTGAGGTTAGATAGTAAGTGGGAGCCAGACACAACCAAGTGTTTTTTGATTGGTTTTATCAAATCCTGTACATGTGAGATGTGTTTGTTTAAGAATTTCTTTGGGGTATCTAATTTTTTTGATTAACCAAATAGAGGTAACATTAATACTTGATCCCTTCATATATTAAGACTTTTTAAATAAGTGTATTATTGATCACAATTTTAATAAAAAAGGGTAGATCATTAGCTCAAAAAATAATTTCATCATTAATCATATCCTCTTTAAGAAATTATATGGATGATTTAGAAGACGTGGAAATGGTTTCAATTATATATACTTCTATAAGGGAAGGATCATTAGAAGGGATTTATGAGTCAAGTGATGGTGGTTCTTTGATATTTTGTAATTGCTGATGATATGGATAAGTACAAACTAACTCCATAAGGGTAATTTTATAAGGCATTAAATTAATTTCTTCTAAAATATTCCAATGCAATTTAGAGGATGAAGATCCAACATGAAGTTTATGAGGTACAATGTTTTTCATAAGAAAAGGAGAACCAGGTTAGGATTCTAGTTATGGAAGTGTTTCTTTATTTGATTTAGAAGATGTGGGTGTAGTAGTTGTCGTATGTTTAAGTAATTGTACCTCAGTGAAGGGTTTATTAGGTTTGGTAATAGGGTATTTATGAGTAGTTTTTCATCTATAATTGAATTTCATTACGTTCACATATTGATAATTGGTATAATATTGATCATAAACAACATTGATTACACAAATATTATCATTTTAATGTTTTACATTAGAGGTAGAAGAAGATTTTTGAGTTTTGGAAGAGATGGTTTTAGTAACTTGTTTATTTTGAGATGCTTTAATTCAATCATGATGACATAATTTGATCATAACATCATGATCAAATTTATCTCCTAATATGAAAGAAATAACAAATTTGACAAGCCCATGACATGTTTCATGAGAATTACCCACATCAACATGAAACCAACAAAATTTATTAGGGTCATACCATGAAGGTGTAGTAGTATTATAGGTTAAGGGTTTAGATGGAGATAATAATTGCTTCATTTATGGTACCATTAATGGTGGGTGGCAAACAAGTTGATTATATACTTTGACTACTCCTAATTTAATTAGAGGAGTAGTACTTGTAATTATGTTAGTTTAGGTTTGGAAAGATTCCTTGGTTAATCTATGAATTGGCTCAAACTATTTCATAAATAAATCTTGTCTTTTAGCTTGATCAAATGCTTTGTTTAAATTTTGTGGAAAAAAAAGTTCATACCTTATATTGAAGTGAAGGTGTTAAAGTAGTGATAAATAATTTGAAGAGATTATCATCATTAATATTATGATATATTTAATGAGTTGATGATTTCCATCATTTGATGAAATTATGAGCTGATTCAAAGGTTGATTACTTAGCATTGATAAAATGACTAAGACAATTTTTAAGAATATCATTTTGTTGAAACTATTTGATTAAAGAATTAACCAAATCTTTTAATTATGGGATGGAATGTTGAGGCAGTTGATTATACCATTATAAAACATCTCCTATAAATGTTTTAACTATACTTTTGGTAGTAGCAAAGGTATTTTTTTGGATCCACTCCTTGTAGAGATTACCAAATGCCTTCTCAAAAGATGCATGGTTTTTATTTCAATCATATTTTATAGTTGGAGAAATGTTTCCAATATTAATGGATACAATGAGAGGATCTAAAGATTAATTTTGAAACATCTTATTATGCATAAGGGGTTGTGGAATGATATTCCCATTTACATCTCTAAGAGGAGGAGTAATAAATTTTTTATTATTTCAAGGTAATATAAGAGGAGGTTTATTATTCATTTGTAATAAATAATTTTTCATTTACATCATTTGATAGGTGTTTGCCATTTATATAAGATTCATTTTTTGGAATATGTGTGCGATAATTTGAGTAGTATTAATTTATATATTTTTATTATTAGTCTTTAAAGTGGAATATTAGGATTGTTAAGAGGAAGAATGTTAGTGTTGGTCGAAGGACCATTTTCATTATTAGGAGTAGGGATGTCACCTATTGGAAGATTCCTAATGGGATAATTTGTTAAGATCATGTTGATTACTCAAATAGTGTATTAAGGTATTATAGATAAGGTAGTATCTTGAGAAGTGTGAAATGGATTGGAACCATCCATCACTTTGGGTGATTTGAACCATGTTGAAATCATTAGATGAAGGATGGGAAAAAGTGCACCATGAGGGATTATCCTCTTGGGTGGATAAAGTAGGTAAAAAAGAACAACTCATGTATCATCTCAATGGGTTAAGGTTATCAAGAAATATTTTGATAGGTGATTTTATGATATTTAAACAAGGAGAAAAGAAGTCCAAGAATGTGCAAGTTTTGATGGAAATAATGGAAAAAAACTAAGTCAACTAGATACTGTATGGGATCAACCAGATGAAATTTAGGTATGAAAAAGGACTATGTCAACCAAGTACTATATAATCAAATAGGTAAATGCCTTTTTAAATAGGTAAGTGATAGGACAAAAGGTAAACTAGGTCAACTAACTAGTACATAGTTGAATAGGTTGATGTAGTAGTTTTATGAATTATAGAAAGTCAAAAAATATGAGATAAAACTAAATTGACCAATAAGTACATAGTTGAACAGGTTGACATAGTTTTATAGATAGAAAAATAGGATAGTTTGTAATATACTGGGTCAAGCTGGTTGACCAAGTTTTATAGGAAGGAAAACAAAAAATTTGGTAATAGAATAGGTTGAGCTAGTCAACTGAGTTATGTAAGAAGGAAAATAGACCCATTTACAATAAACTAGGTCAAGTTGGTTAATTGAGTTCTGTAAGAAGGAAAATATAATAGTCTGTAGTACACTAGGTCGATTTGGTTGACTAAGTTCTATAGGAAGAAAAATATAATAGTCTATAATAGACTGGGTCAATATGGTCAACTAAGTTATATAATCTAGGAAAAAATTAAAATGGTTCGAATCTAGATAATTTAGTTTTAGTTATTGAAAAGAAAACTAAACACACATGAAACTAGGTCAAACTAGTAGATATAGTTACAACACACAACACAAACCTTGTATCAATGTTGGGTAGTATAAATTTACATTCCAACATAGAATAACAAACAACAAGTAATAATAATGAGATTTAGAAGTTAATTAATTGTTTGAAAAAATATCAATAAGTCATATTAAAGGTTTTGATTAAAAGTGTAGGCTTCCAAAGATACTTGATTGTTCATTGGATAGTGTTGGCCTAATATTTTAGATCAGTGATTATGGAGGAAGTACCATTCCCATAACCCACTAAACCTATTTTTAAGGGTAAGCTATAAGTAGTTTATCAGTGTTAACTACTAACTAGTGCACCACACAAACAAACAAATGGATGTATTTGTATGGTTCAATAAAGATAGAAATCCTAGGTGTTTTCAAAATACTGTGAGGTAGGTAGAAACTAAATACCATGTATAACTATGCACTATGGATATGAGTATTGGGGAAAGCCCTTCACACCATGATATCTATAAATAATAGACAAGGATCATAAATAAAGTATCGAGTATCCCTTCATGATAGTAGCTAAATATTTTGAATACTGTTGGTACAATTTCTAGAGAAAACCAAACAAACAAAAAAATAAGGGAAAAAATTGAAGTTTTGAAAGATAATTTATAGTTTTTATAAAGTAAATAAATAAGCAACTAAATGAAAAGTAAAGTGAGTTTAGTTACTAACAATGTAGGTTCATTCCCTTTGCTTGAACTAGGAAGAAAAATAAACAAAACAAGGTCAATTTGGTCAACCAAGTTGTAAAAATAGAATAGAACATAGTCGAGTTGATCGACTCAGTTTATTAGAAGATAGTCTAGGATGAACACAGTCAAGCAAGTTGACTTAGTTTGTTGAACAAAAAGTAGATATAGAACTAAGTCGAGATGATCGACTTATTTGATTATGAAGGTATAGTTTTATATAATTAAAAAACTGGTAAAGATAATACTAAAATTTAAATCTAAAAAAATAGTAAAAAAATAGATTTACTTAAAATTTGACAAAGAGAAATTACTGATCTGGTTAGAACAATCCTAAAAAATAATATAAAGTTGACCAAGTTGATGCATTATTTTTCTTAAAAATGTTGAATTATTGTTTTAAACCATGTTGTTCAGGGGGAAAATCACACCTATAGAGGCAAAAGATAAAATATTTAGATAGAATCAAACTAGTCAACTTAGTATAAATAAAGCTAGTAAATGATAGAAAAATAGAACTATGTTGATCTAATCAACCTAGTTGTTAAATGAGAAATGAAAAAAATAAAAGAATCAAGTAGATAAATTCAATTAAATGTTTAAAGGTGGGAAAAGAAATAAGGTCGATTAGATTGATCTAACTATCTGATACTAGAAATTTCATGCACAAAAAACCAAATAGGGTCAACATACTCACCTCAATTAGAAAACCTACAAAAATATGCCCTAACTAGGTCGACCAAGTCGATGAATCTATACAAACCAACACATAAAACCAAACTATGTTGATGGGGTCGATGAAGTATGAAAACCTGCATACAAAGTATTAAAATAGGTCGACAGGTTTGATCTAGTTGTCTGTAAATAAAAATTAAAAATTTGTAAGGGTTAGATTCATGTTAGGTTCACTAGAATGTATGCAAGTGAAAGTATACATATTTATAAATTATCTTACTCAATAATATTCAAGCTCAGAGAAGGTAATCAACTAATAAGTACACTTGGAAACACATTTATATCATGGTCATAACCAGTAATGGATAAACTAAACCTACACTAAGGGATCTCTTATCATAAATGGCAAAAGAGAGGTTTCTAAGGCCTCAAGTCAAATTCCATTTTGTGATAACCCTAGATAGGTCTTATGATTTCAATAGTATCAAACAAACTAATATACTAAATAACATGCAAACTAATATAGTAAATGGATATGCAAGCTAATTTAGTGTTCACCAAAGCTTATGGCATAAATGGGGAAGATATTAAATATGCAAAGATAATTCTATTTAATATAACATAAAATTGAACTAAGCACACATATATATAATTCAATCCATTAGTTCTACAATATATACTTATCAAAATATGAAGGGTTAGGAATATACTTACCTTGTTGAAGTGAACCCATCATGCCTTAATGTTTCCCTTGGCTAATGGTACTTTGTAAGAGGTTTTTATGGGCTTGTAAGGATCACAAGGACAAATTGACTCTGGGTTATAAGACTTATCCTATGAATTCAATACCTCCTAAACCTCCTATTGATTATATAAGTAGATTTGTAAGCAGTAATCATGTGTAATTGAATGATCCTCTCTTTAGAAATGAATTTGGGGGGGTATTTATAACCATGGATTGACCCTAAACACTTTAAGGAATATAGTAGATACAATCAACCTAGTTGACTTCAATAGGTGAGAAATAGAGCTAATAGGTCTCAAACTACATCGGTTTGGGTTGACATAGTTCCATAACATGTTGTAAATCCTAGAATGGGGTCGACCTAGTTGACATATTAGGAAAAGTAGCAAAAATGGGTTTTTATTTAGGTAGGGGCTTTTTTGGGTGGTGAGTTTATTAGGGAAATATATGAGCAAGGTTTTAATGATTAGGTAATTAAACAAGAGGAAATTATATTAGTTTTAGGTGGTGGTATAGGGGATAATAATCCTATGAAGCACTAGAGGTCTACCAACCCCTTTTACGATGCACCCTTTAAGGCATGCACTTAGAGAGATTGAGATTTTATGGGTTGATACAAGAAATAAAGCATCCATAACTGATAAAGTTTAAAAATATTGTGTGTATACACTATGAAACTTTATAGTAGTGTGGACTTGTGTATTGCACTCTAATGACTACCTTTTCAAATCAACATGCTTCATTATGACTTTCCTACACATATCAATAGGTCGACTATTATAAATATTATAATTATATTTATATAAAAGTACATAAAGGGTCACACTTGAAAGGACTTATCACTCTCTTACAAGGTACTTATCTTTTTGATTTCAAAAACATCTATTTTCTAAGTAACCATCCCTATTACAATTTTGATACAATTTTACAATCTTTTGCCAAGTCTAACATTATTTATTGCAGGTTGAGGGCATCCATTATCAAGCATTATAATTAAATTTTCTAGTTACATTCATATGATATTCCATAAAAGGATAACTACATCATACTAAGGCCCTTTGAGCTATGTAATAACACTCAATAAATAAAGGGTTTTTTGAGGATAACTCAACCATTCCCACTTCTCCCATTTCCCCCCCTTTTCATTCAATCTCCTTTTGTGTTCTTATGAAGTATCAGGGTTTTGATTTTATAGGTCTTCCATACATTAATTTAGTCTCTACACAAAAATAGGTCGCATACAAATTCATGTGAACAAGCCTATATTTTTAGATCTAACATATAGTCTAATAGGACAAAGTTACATCACATAGACAATACTGCACTACACTCCTATTCACCTCTTGTGGACATGTCCCAATAGACAATGAGTCAATATTATCTAATACATCTATGTTTTTAGGTCCTTTTAGATAGTTATAGTTCACATAAAGCTAATAAATTCTAAAATAAATTAGTTACAAGGGAAATTTTCTGACCTTAACCCTAGTTTCTATTTTTAGCAAATTTTTAAATTTTGTAGATCTATGTATTTTATTGTATTCTATCTTATATATAATCCTAGATCATATGGAAATAGTTTACATTTAAATTTAGAGTTAATTATAATTCATAATTAAATCTAGTGTAAATATTTTGGTGAACCCAGTTTAGTTAGAATACTACTTATTACTTGTTGATTTTTGGCTTAGGGTTTTAATTTAATTCTATAAATTCCTGACATTGAAAGAATATAGTCCTAAACCTTGCATACTATCTGTAACACAATAATTCAATTTTTTTTGACTTTGGAGTAATCTGACACTTAAATTTTTTGTCTTTTCACCTCATATAGATACTGACATGGAGGTTCTTTATTTTGACTTTGTGTTAAATTTTGTTGGTTTCCTATTAAAAAATCTTTCACTTTTATTTCAATTATTTTTATTTGTTTTTGCTTGTTTTGGAAATTATGTTCAGGTAGCTTTAAAACTACTCAACTATTGTCATGAAGAGTTATGATGTGTTATGTTTGTGAACATTGTGACATGAGGGGTTTTACTCCAATAGGCATAATACAAAGCTAAACATAGAATTTAGTTTCCAATTTCCTCATAGTATATTAAAAATGCCTAAGATCCCTTTGTTTACACTAATATGAAACTTTTTTATCTCTCATTTGTGGTCCATCTAAGAGGAGTGTATCACCTAGGGAAGTTACTCTCAACTTAACCTGTAAATCAGGGTTAGTGAGCTACATGCATGGTTACACCTCTATAGTTAGTGCTATAAAACATTAGGCTAACACTAATCAATGAACAAACAAGTATGTCTAAGAGCCTAAAATCATTAAAACCCTTTTACCTTGATTTTTTCTTGCATTGTCTTCATAACTAGTAGATTTTATTATTTCATTTAAGTATTCATCATGGGTTTAACATATACATGTTTCTCTTATGTATTATGTATCATCATGAAGCTCTTTGTAACAATTTACATTTATTTTCAACATGTTATTCATTATGTATTATTATGGGTCATACCTAAAGTAACTAAAGAAGCTATCTCTCATATTTTACCTCTTTCTCTTGATCCAAATGATTATTCTACCTTATCCTATCATCATTTTTATCTTATAGTTTTTGTTAAATCTTTAATGAATTGGGAACAAGAGAAAGCCTATGTTATATAGTTATCCTCACAATATGTATTAGTATCCAACCCTTATCCTTTTGACATTCACATCATGGCCCTTGTTTTTCAACTTGATACCTAAGCCAATCATGCTATAATTTAGAATTATGCTCGGGTACATCTAGAAAAGATTGATTCATTTCTATATGTTGCTTGAGATGAACTTAAAAAATTAGCTTCTACTAGTGCTTTCAATTTTGTTAATTGTACCATTACATCTATCCATATTTCTACACCCTTAGTCATTTCTACCCCTCCCATTACTATAACTAATGCTTCTCTTAAGCAAGCTCTTCTTTTTTTGCAATCCAAGCTAGCTAATAATAAGTAAACCATTTATCATGCTAGCCTTCCTTATGTTCTTGGACCTTATTGAATAATCCATTGGCTCCTCAAATTGCATCTTATCCTCTTTTAGTCAGCTCTTTGGATCCCAAGCTTCCTCTTTATGAAGGCAAAGGTGATCCTGAATAACATTTGTGTGCCTTCAATACGACTTGTCTAGATTATGTAGATAATGAAAAATTATTAACCAAGATATTTACATGAAGTCTTAAATATTATGCTATTATATGGCTCTATTATTTTCCTCTTGAATTAATTACAACTTTTAATCATTTATAAAATCAAATTTTGGCACTTTTTCTATTAAAATTGGTGAGAAATTATCTTATGCTCAAATAACAAAGCTCAAACAAGGTCCAAATGAGATAACTAGATTTAAGATATTTTTACTCAAAACTTGCTTACTCCTCTTCAAGAGTCTACGTGTTTGACAAGTTCAAATTTTTGGATGAATTATGCCATATAGTTAAATAACTTTGATGAATTATACCATACAATTAAATATCATGAGGTCAAATTGATTAAATTGAATAATCTCAAATATAACTCTAGAGCTATTTCTACTTCAAATATAAAGTTTCATGACAAGGCCAATTACAAGAGAAAAACTAATGAAAACAAAAATGAGGCTACAGTTATAGTTAATGCTATACTAAAATCACAACAAAATATTAAATTACAAGCTCCACAAAAGAGGAAATTTTCATGGCTACATTTGACACCTCATGTGATACTACAAAAACTCCTTGAATATCTTATTATTATACTTCCTCCACCATTGGAAGTAGATCTATCTAGACCTCAATCTATAAATTTTGATGGATATGCATTTTTTGATTATCATAGATGTGTTGGACATTCCACCAATAAATGTATGAAGCTCAAGCATAAAATTCAAGACCTAATTTATGAGAACATTATTGACATTGGTACAACTAATGAAGAGGCAAATCCACAAGCATATGAGAATGCAAAACTGAAAATATATAAATAACCTTTTCCTAATCATGAAGCAAAAGGTAACAAGCAAAAGTTTACAGTAAATTATGCATATATTGATCATCCTCCTCCATCTTCATATGGACATTCATTTTATAACATGATTGAAATACTTATAAATAAGCTAGCATCATGCCCATTTATTATATTTTATGATTTTTTTAATTATTGATGATAACTCTGATGGACATGCATTATTCATTAGAGCATATGTTGGCATACAACCAATCCATAGTGATATAATAGATAATGGATCAAGTGAAGATGTGTGCATCATAATGATTCTACATTCTATTAGTTATATAAAGTAAGATATATAACATACATCTAGAGCCATGAAAGCTTTTGATGGTCATACACAAGATACTCTTCGACATTTCATATTACCCTTACAAGCATGACCCCTCATATTTCCGACTCCTTTCTTAGTGTTACCAAGCACTGGTGTCTTTGATATGTTATTAGGGAGACTTTGGTTATAGAAAAGCAAAGCATTTCATTCTATAGTTCATAAATGTCTAAAGCATATTCATGATAATCAAGTGGTTAAAATTTTAGGCATCCAATATGTATATCCTATATGACCAATGGTACTTACTCCTACTCCACAACAACTGGTTGGCATAATTATTGAACATTTTGGTAATGAATTAGTCTATAAAACTATTGAAGATCATGATCTACATTCAAAGAGGCATATTCCAAAATTTTATTACACCTATTCATGAACATGAGCACATTTTAGTCTCTCCATCTATTCTTGAGAATAATATGGTTACATATGAGCATGAGCACTTGGCTAGAAAAAATAAGATATCTAATCAAAAGTAAAAAGAGGCACATAACACAAGGTATTTATCTTGTACAATATCATAGGTTATTTATAGGGATTCTACATAGGTACAGGTTGTTACATCATCTCTTCCCATGCATGAAGATACAAGTTTAGACAAATATACAAGAAATGATTCAAAGCACATAGTTATTCTTCAGATTCAAAAGCTTCTATGCTTGTAATTTCTTCTCTTATGCAATAGATTGATTCTTCTTATCCAAATTTTGGATATAGATATGAACACCATATTGATGAGATCATTGGTTGGGCATATTTTAGTCAGTCCACTACCCTTGATTAGCTTCCTTGCATGGTACTTATTTATACATAGATTCTTTACTCTTTACTTTTTTTTTGTTTATTATTATACACCTTATCCAATTTTATTTTAGCCCTTGGATCTATTTTTAATTTTTGGGAACTTATTCCTTTGTTTTCTTCAACCCAATTCAAATAATCAAAGATAATATCTTACTAAACTTTCACTACAAATCCTTCATGGCAACTCATTTGCTTAGTATTACATATCTATACATGATTTAACTCTCATATATGATTATATGTCACATATATCTAATTTTACATGGGGTCAGATGGAAATGCTTACCATTTTTACCACACTACATATACATCTACACTGGGGGTATTTCACTTGCCTTCTTTCTTGTCATGCTTTACTTCAACACCTTGTTGAGGGTTGTTCGAGTCTCCCCCTCCTTCCATTTTCACAACCTTATTTATTATAGTTTTTAGTAAACAATATTTAATGTGGGAAAATGTATACAAGGTAAAAAACTACAAAACATTTATCCATTTAATTGAGAAACAATTTACACCCAGTAAAATAATTTTCACCTCACTTCTTCACAAAACTCTTTCACAAAATGTCCAAAAAAATTTACATTTGAATAATTCAAAATGTCATAATATTATTTTGTTTACATTTTATGAAAAGGTAATATATATCTAATGAATTGTTATAACCAAGAGGTTATACCTTTTCACTTTCATAATTAGTTTAATTTGTTGTTTACATACATTTTAATATGTATAATTTTATATTTGTTCAACATAAGTTTTAAATACTTTATTGTAATTAAATAAATAATAAATATAACATTTATTATTTACATTATGGAAAAATGTGTGCCACTAAAGTAACCCCAAAAATATTAATGCTCCAACACACTTCTCCACATGCCTCAATAAGGGGGTATGCACATCTCCATGATAAAGACACTGTGTGTATATACACTCAGGTTTGTATTTAATTTACTCTAGTAATTTTATGTATCACTAGAATAAACGTAGGGGAAAGGGGTAGGAGGTATATTTAGACACTAAAAATTAATTAATAAACGCTTGACAATGTTTGTCCTTAACATCTTTATTTTGCTTGGCCAATTTTCCATTCTAATAACCTACAAGTCTCTAAGAAAGCCTTCGAAATCTTGAAATTACTAATAAAAACTTATAGATTTCCTCATTTTATCTCTATTAGTACCTATTCAATAAATACTTCAAAAATTACTCTTGTTTAATAAGCCTATGTCCTTTTCATATAATTGTACACTAGGCAAACATGAGCAAACTACACATATGTCTAGTAGTGCAAACTTGTATATCATGCTCTAACAGATATCTTTTTAGATCGACATATTTCCTAATGAATTTCTCACACATATAAATAGGTTTATCATTATAAAACTTAAAAATATCTCTCTATAAAATCACATCAAGGGTCACACTTGAAAGGACCTAACACTCTCTTATAAAGTACTTATCTTTCTGATTTTAAAAACATATATTTTTTAGTAAAGATCCCTATTGTAAGTATGTTATAATTTTACAATCATTTTCCAAGTCAATTTTTTTAAATTTAAAGCTAAGGTAATCTCTTATCAAGAATTATAATGAATTTTTTTAGTTACATACATATGATCTTCCCTAAAGGGATAACTACATCAACATGAGGCCCTTTGGGCTATGTAGGTAACACTCAGTGAACAAGGGGTTTTTGGAGGATAATTTAGTCATTCCCACTTCCTCCATTTCCCCCTTTTGCATTGTGATTTTAATAGATTAGGGTTTTTGTTTTATAAGTGTTTCACACATCAATTCACACTCTGAATATAAACATATTGCACATAAACACAGGTGAACAAAGCCATATTTTCAAATCTAGCACATAGTCTAACATGACAAAGTTAAATTACACAGACAATAACACACTACACTCATATTTACCTCTTGTGGATCTGTCCTAATAGACAACGAGTCAATATTTTATAATATATCTATTTGAGAGTCCTTTTAGATAGTCATAATTCACAAAATTCTAATATAATTTGAAACAAATCAATTGTAAGGACAATTATCTAACCCTAACCCTGTTTCTATTTTTACCAAATTTATAAATTTTGTAAATTTTTTAGATCTATATATTTTATTTATTTTGTCTTATATATCAACTTAGATCATATTTTAATAGTTTACATTTACATTTAGAATTAATTGTAATTCATAATTAATTCTAGTGTAAACACATATGTATATTGTCACTCTTATAGGCTTGTGGGTGAGAGCTCACCCCTAGGTCTATTAAGGTGAAATAGATTATCACAAAGTCACTAAAATAAAAATAATATTATAATAAAAACATCTTTAATATAATAAATCCTTCTTTCTCTTTTATATAGTAAAATTTATATCTGAAATATCTTCGCTGTCATGGTATAAGATTATACTCAGAGTCTTCGAGAGGCTCATAAACCCTCAAGGATTAAACTCAACTATAATATGAAAAATGTAACTAGGGTACAAGTTTTTTATTTAGGGAAATGGATTTTATTTTCCTTCCCTTAGGGACTCATATATTCAAAGACTTTCATATTGATAATATAAATTTATAGAAAATCATTGATATAACGTATATGTATTTTTCAATCACCTATAAGGGCATGTGGGTGAGAACAATCTCTCACCCCCAAATTTATGGAGGTGAAAATTATTGTTAAAACATCTTATATAAAAACAATCAATGAGTTCAATAAAAGAATACCTTCTACATACAAAATTTTATTTCTTTTATTGACAATACCATTCTAGTAAAAACAAGGTGTTGGCTTGGGTTTAGAGATCTAAATTCCCAAAGTGTGATCAAAACTATGTTTTATGTTATGAGGTCAAAATGATTAGGGTTTAGACCAAGAAATTAATTAACTAGAAACTTAATAGTAGCTAGGTTTAAATATGAACATTCACTATTTATCCCTCAGAGCAGTACTATGACTAATAAATTCAACAATAGTATATAAAACTCTTTTCATAATAATAAAATCCATTACTAGTATTTAATAATTTTGATAATTTCCAATGAAATTATCCTATAATGGTAATATATTTCATTTGAAACTCCTAGGCTCCTTCCAACTGTCTCCCTTTTTCCACTTTTCTCTTATTATCCCATACATTTTTAATATCCTCCTCTTTTTAACATTATAAAAAGGGTTTTAAAGTAGAACCACACTCCCACTTTCCTTACTCCTTTGGCCATCATACTCACTTGAATTATCTAACAATTGTGCCTAAGAAAAGGGTCTATTGACTAGGTCATGCGAGATTTCCATTAGGATTTCATTTCATGCTTTACTACAAGTCCAACCAAATAACTTCACCTTGAACTCAATTTTGCTCCTATTGACTATAGGAAACCCTAATCATTCCCTCCATTTTGTAAATATTCGTTCTTTTATTATGCCATTTGACCCACTTGAGGGTTTCAAAATGCAATTAATGAACATGTCATCTCCACCACCTAATGTGGTTAGTAAAATTAAATTATAACTCTAAGTACCCCCACCAAATGGGGTTTGTTCATAAAGATCATGAATTTTGGGCTCATGTTAAACAACATATAATTTTTATGATTTTAGTGCCTACCTAAACAATGGATATGTAAGCAAACCCAAGAGAACATGTTACGAGACTACAAAATAAAAATCAATATTTCAATAATGTCCACAGTTTCATTCAAGCCTATAAATGCATAGTATTATTATATTATTACAAACAAGACTATTAATCACAAGTCACTAGTAATAGCAATAAATAGTATAAATCTGATACCATGGATTGGATGAACATGACACATAATACACATAAACACACTATACAATCAATACTAATATCAACCACAAATTCAAATAACTACAAATAAAACAATACAGTGTGTGTGTGCACGTGCATGCTTGTTCTTAGATTACTCTGTTTACTCCCAACTATCATGATCTTCCACCTTCTCCCCTATGGTGTTATCCCTCAAGATTTCACTATGAGGGAAAAGATAGGGACTGTCTTGCATCCACCTTAACTAAGGAAAAAGGGTAGTTAGTCAAATTTACCCATATATATATATATATATCTCATAAATAATTGAAAGAAACTAACTAATAAATAATGCATTTAGTAAAACTATAGCATTGTAATCAAAATACAAAAATAACCAACATTAACATACACTTTTTTCAAATAAAGTATGTTGTGATAAAGATTAAGAATGAAATATATTGAAATATCCACTAAATCAATTATAACAATACAAAACTTAGCAATCCACAATCATCAATAGTATAATCACTCATTAATTCCATAATACTTTACATCAGTGGAAGGATGCGATGTAACATCCTTCCCCTCTTAGAAAATTCATCATCCAAATGACATTACTAAAAGTTAACATAATATAGAATGTCATAAGTTTAGCATTTTTAATCAAATAAATGTGGAAACAATTAGTAGAACTCCTCATAATCCTCCCAAGTGGCATTGTCTTTAGAATATGGTCCCACTAGACCTTATATTAAGTCACTTATTTATTATACAAGTTAAGCTTGTGAGTCTCAATTATTTTGAGGGGCTCTATTGTCATCACTTATAGATCCAACATCTGTAAAGAGTTCCAATCAAACATATGTGAAGGATCAACCACATATTTATTTTAATAAGATAAATGAAAGACATTATGTATTTGAACAAGTATTGGTGGCAAAGAAAGTTTGTAGCAACATGGTTTATTACTTATATAACCTCAAAAGGTCCTATATATCTAGGTGCCAAACTTTATTAATTTTCCAAATTTTATTGAACTCTTTTGGGGTTTAACTCAAAAAAATCTCATCTCTAGTTGAAAATTGTGTTGTTCTTTTTAAATTAGCATATCTTTTATGTTTATCATTAGCTTCAACTAATATTTTCCAAATTATCTTGGCCTATTCTTCAATTTCAGAAAGCATTTTAGGCCCAATAATTATTCTATATTCTAACATTTCCCAACTAATAGGTGTTCTAAATTTTATGCTATATAAGGCTTTATATGGCGCCATTTTCAACAATGAATGAAAAAAGTTGTAAAAAAAATAAAATAATTGAAGATATTATTCCCACTTGTATTTCTGGTTCATATAATACATTCTCAATAAATCCTCTAAGACTTAGTTTACTCTTTCTTTTTGATCATATGTTTTAGGATGATAGGCTATACTAAAATTGAGTTGTGTTCCCAAAGTTACATTTAGAGTTTGCCAAAATCTAGATGTCATACTAGTATCACAATCAGAAATAATTTTCTCCATGTAATCTAAATATTTCCTATACAAATGTTTTAACTAATATTGGTGCATCATTTTTCAAATTTATTGGTATAAAATGTGCCACCTTTGTAATCTTATTGACCACAACTAAAATTACATCATTCTTATTTCTAGACATTGGTAGCCCTTGGATGAAGTCCATGCTAATAACCTACCATTTCCATTATGGAATAAGATGGGGGTATAATAATCCTATAGGGTGTACATGTTATGATTTAACCCATTAACACTATAAAAAAATTGACATGAATTTTTATGCATCTTTCTTTATCCCTTTCAAGAAATATAGTGGCATCAAATCTACCATTACTTTTGTCACCCTCAAATGACTGAAATAAGGAACATTGTGAAACTCTCTAAGTACCGTGACCTTCAAATCCTCTCATTATATCACATACATCCTTCCATTGAATATTATAAGTCTATTTTTATCAAAATAAAATCCTTCATACCTATGATCTTACAGATTTTACGTAGGGGATTTCTTAACCTACTCTTAGTATTTGTCTCCTAGAGAAAATCACAAAACTTTAATTTTACAATTATATGGGGATTCTCAACTAATGATAAACCAAGTTTAGGATATTTATCAAACAAAAGAAGAGAGTTAATCCTATATAAGGAATTGGTGCAATTTTTAATGACACACTTTGATCCCTTTTCCCTAGAAAGCATCCCTTAAAAAGATAATCAAATAATCAACATGCTGATTTTATGAATAGTGTTGAATTTATGGTTCCTATTAACATTAATGATGATCATGCATTTTTTACTATACAAAAATTAATACAATCTACGATCACTATAAAAGATGTGGATGCTTTAGAGGTTCTTGCAATTACTTTCAATGCAATTAATTCAAAATGGTATAATGACATATATAAAATTTTATATAGATATGCTTTTCTATAGAATGCTACACAAGATTATAAACATAAAATACAATGCAAAGAAATGCATTATTTACTCATTGGGGGATATCTATTCAAGAGGTCACTAAATGGAAAATTATTTTTATGACTCAATTGTGTGAAGGCTCAAACAACTTTACTTGAAGTACATGATAGTGAATGTGGATGTCATTTCAGTGGAAAAATAATGTCTTATAAAATTTATTGCTAAGGATATTATTGGCCCAAAATGGAACAAGAATGTCATGAATATGACAAATTATGCCCACAATGCCATAAACACACTTATTTAAATAATGTTCCATCACGAGTTACAACCTATTGTTTCATCATGGCCATTTTATTTTTGGGAGCTTCAAATTGATTGGTAAAATAAATCTAAAATCATCAAAAAGACACATATTTATCATTACAATTATCATTACAACTGCAGAGTATTTTACCAAATAGGTAGATATTACACCACTACAATCAACTATGGGAGAATACATATGGGATTAATTATTGATGAAAAATGTCATTTAATGATTTAGACTAGCCTCAACTATTGTAACAAATAATGGATCATCTTTAAAAAATGAAATGGTTAAGAGATTTTGTGCTAATTATAAGATTCATCATATTTATATACTACTTATTATCCACAAGGAAATGGATAAGCTAATCAAATAATAAAAAATTTGATAAAATATTAAGTAAGACATTTTTAAACATAGTGAAGATTGGTATAATTAAATAATTTATGCACTATGGGCATATCACACAAGTTTCTGCACACCCATACAAAATATGCCTTATTTTATGGTTTATGGAAAAGAATTTGTTTTACCTTTAGAGATAGAGATACCATATTTGTGGGTCTCCTTAAAGGACATTAACCAAAACAATGAATACCAAGAAAAATAGTTGCATGAGTTAAAGCTGCTTGATGGAAAACACATACATGTTATTGAGAACCTTAAGCTTTATCAAAACTGTATAAAATGTGCATATAGAAAGAAGATTAAAAATCAATAATTTCAAGTGGGTAGATTAGTAATAAAATAGAATCATAATAATATTAATGTAGATAAGGAGTAAAAAGGAAAATTTAAGCCTCTTTGTTTGGGCCTATTTGTGATGATGGAAAAGGTAGGAATGAGAGCCCATTGTTTGGCCACACTTAATAAAAAGACTATGAGGAAACCTATGAATATCATGCATTTGAATTAGTATTAAACACAAGCATTTATTCAAATAAATTATAAGATACAAAATATTAAAAAAATCAAATATTTAAAAGAAAAAACTAGGAGCCGAGTATGATACGATTTGATAGATTACATTATTTACATATGTTATTTATCACATGTTTGGTATATAGAATATTATTTTCATATAAATGAATTTTATGAGGTATATTATTTCAATAAAATACATACATATCATACATGGATACATATATTTTGGAATTTTTATATACCCTAGGTAACATACCAATGTTGGGGGCATATACTTCTACATATTACATTATCACAAGTTTATATTTATACAAACTCTTTACCATGATGAGATACATAAATTTATTACACATGCCTTGATAATTACTCATTTATTATATAATTTTCCATTAGATATATTACTTTACTATGATGTGATACTAAGATATATGGATAGTGTAGACTAGTTTTCACTTGTTATATGCTTCATCAATGTTGTTAATTTTGTATGATAGAATAGTTATTTTTTTCTATATTGTATGTGACCTCTTGGATTTTTTTTGGGATCCTTAAACATGTTTTTTATGGAATTTTTACCCCTATTTTTTACTCATCCTTTTCTTTTGTGACATTTGTTACCCCTTGTTTGTGGATTCTTAGCTTTGCTTGTTAGCGACATTTTTATGTCCCTTGCATGTGGCCCCTTGGCCTTATGTGTGAAATTTTATGCTATTGTGTCACATTATGTGTTTATATTTTTGAGGTTGTGTGGTTTACATGTTTTCAAGTGTTGTGCTACATATCATGCACCTTCCCATTTTGTGTGTTGTGCCATGATTTATATCATGCACTTCCTCACTACGTAGTCTTATTCAATAATAATTACTAATGCATGCTTCATAGATACATATATATCAAAATTACACTTATATTCCATTACATTAAAAATGTTACATACCTGACTTGATATTATATACATTACTATGATTACATAATCTCCACATGTTGACATGATTCTACATTATATTATCTTTATACATGACATGATATAATTCACTTATCTTTTGAGACGACTGGCATGTACGATTCATATCTCACCTCAAAAGGGGGGCATATTAGTGGGATTTATCATAGATACTAAAGCCTCAATGAATAATTTTAAACAAATTATACATATTTTATATTTAAACTATGATTTAGATACCAGATTGGGATAATTAATTTGCATTTTAAGACATATTTTGCGGGCATATATAGGGAAAATGTACTTAATTTTACACTCCATGAGTGAAAAATTTCATATTGACACATATTAAAATACATTTAGGGGCATGTTTAGGGTATATACACTCCATTTATATGACATATTCAACTGGTCATGATACTAGTTCATGCACGTATATAAATTTTAGTTGGCACCAATTCAGTTGGGCATGATATTGGTTCATGCACATATACACCATTTCATCTTTTAATGTGGAATGATGCTAGTTCATATAAATTATTATTATTTAAAGTTGACACTAATTCATTATGGAATGATGTTGGTTCATGCACATTATAATAGTTTACATTTGGTACTGATTTAATGGGGCATGATGTTGGTTTATGCACATTTTCACCTTTGTGGTTATTTATCAAGTATTTACCAAGTGTGGATCAAACTTGAATATATAATTCTATCTAAAATTATTGATTCATGTTTAAATGGATAATATGGTTAAGGTTCTAATTTTATCAGTGACTTGGACATTACTCTACAAGCCCATTATGTGGTTCCTTCCTTGCATCTTGAAGTTACAAGATTAGTGATGGATTAGCTACATGTGGGTTGGGGGAATTTATATTCCTTTCCATGGCCCTTGTATTAGTTAAATATAAAATTGGAAATTGATCAACCTCAATTTTAAATCATTCTCCAAGTGCTTCAATGAGGAAGCACTATTCTCCAATGTTTTGACAAGGTAACATCTCTAACAAGTTACATAATTAACAAGCTACATAATAACACAATTTACTCACTTACAATCTCCTTCCTTACTTTTTTAAACTTCAAATATAATTCATATCTCAAATTTAATTATGTGGACATTTTCTACTATATTTTCATTACAGGGTTTTATTGGAATGACTTGCACATTTGGAGCCTTCTCCTAAATAAAATGTGTGTTGTACACACTTAGGTGTATATTTATCATTTTACTCTAGTATTTTCATTGAATCATAATATTATAATAAGATAAGGGCATTTATATATACTAAAATATATTATTTGATGCTTGGAAATGTCAATATTGACCTATGGTTATCCTACATGATTTGTGTATCTCCAAAAAACTATTATTTGTAATTTGCACACACTTTCATGCTAGTTATGAGCCTTACCTGTCCTATGTTTCTATCAGTAACCTAAACAAACTTACCAATCTATGCTAAATTAGTTAAATATTCAACTCAGACATTTCCACATCACCACATTTACATTTTTATCTCTCAGACAATGACATCAGACTTAAAATAGTAAGGTCAGTATAAATGTCTTATGACTAGCATTATCATCCTTCACCTAACAACAACTATTATTCAAAATAAAATCATTCCCATAAGTCAACCCATTCACTTAGCATGTCAGTGGCATGGGAAATTACCAAACTAAGTGTATATAAATACAAATCAAGTTCAAACATATTGATCATGTGGCATTTATCTATCAAGCATGTATATGGTAACACACATTGAGAAAATTTTCCCTATACTTCCCAAAATGAAAACTAGTCACTATGAGTAGCCATTAACCATGTCTGAAGCACACCAAGCTAGGTTAAGATTCAAACATTGTCAAGATCAAAGGTAGATTTATAGGTGAATTCATATAGTGAAAAAACACAATTACACAATAACATAAAGGGGAAGAATTACATGTGGTTTTACTTTCCTCATTGGAGTATTGGATACGTAGGCAACAATCAACCATCAAGCAAGTGATTGGGGTCAACTCAACCTAATTATACTTCCTCAATTTTTACAAGTTTTTATCCTTCACAAGTGGACCCAAGGTTTCAAGGATAATGAAGTTGATTATATATTTGCACACATAGTCAAGGGTCAAAGATTGCACATACATAGATATATCAAGCATGCACATTAACTATATGGTCATAAAGAGGTAAAACATCATAGGATAATAATATCAGCCCTATTCACTTATGTCTAATGAATTTTTACCTATCTAATGATATCAACACTATGCACATAAAGACATAATTTTAGATCTATATGAATCATAGGCCTGCTTATAGTCTATTTATATTATCAGAACACAACCATAATCAACAAATAAAACATTAAAACTAAGTATGTTATCCTTTGATGCACTTTCCATATATAAAAATATAATTATCAAGTCAATTATAGTATTTGACATTCAAATTTATGCTTGATTTCCATAAATTATAATATAAATTAATTCTACTAGTTCTATCCTATTTTGATTCACATAATCTAAAAATAGGGTAAACATGAAGTTTGTCTCTTTTGATCCTATATCGAAGAACTTAAATTTAGGTATTTATGTAATAATGCAATTTAAAGTTAATATCCATGAACCTTTGGTTACTCATATTCAACTATCTTTTAGAGGAGTGATCTTTACATTGAAAGTGGATTATGAAGATTTTTATAAAAAATATTTTAGGTATTATTCACCGAGCCACTTGTCATATTTTATCCCCTTAATTCAAATCAATATAATATTAATTACTATGGGAAAAATTAGTTATTAAAAATTGTAATAAGGATCAAAGGCCTAGATTAGGAGCTAATAGTTAGATTGGAAAAATAACTTCAAAGAAAATTATGAATTTTTTTTGGACAAAGTTGTGACTAAAGAACTATCTCTAACAAATTAGATTGTTATGGAAGTTGGAAATAATAAATTTTTACCTCAAGATAAAAATGCACATGTGATTTTAGATATTTCTTCTAATAATGTTTTACATGAAGATTTTGTTCAACTATATTATACAATGAAGGGTGTTTCAAATGTTCATAAGGGTGATAATGTGGTTAAGGATGATATTTAGATGGTAGTTATTGATGGGTTTTAAGGTTTGATTTTAAATAAACAAGTTACAAAAGAAGGATTTTAGGAGAATTATCAAATTCATAGGGATAAAATAAATCATAATTCATGAATTATAAGTCATCTAAATGATGATTCAGACACTAGGATTTTGAGCATGTTGAACAACATGATGATTGACGAAGATTTAAATTTTATTCCTATTATGGAAGCACAAAAGGTGATTTATGGTCTCCTCACTATTAATGATAAATTAATATTTATTTTTATCATTGGAAGGAGGTTGATTGCTTTCTTGATGCACACATAGGGTTGGTTCTACCATGCCTAGAAGAAGTTATGCCTAAGGTTATTGATTTGGATAGGGAAGTTGATTTGGAAAAGGTTCTAGTATAGATTTCTATAATAGATGTTATTATGGAATGGGTTGTTTAATATGTTAGTGATAAGGTTGATTCATAATATATTCTACATTTTGATGTTGTAATGGCTAAGAATTTGGTAAAAAATCAATAGTTGGAGGGCATAATGGGATCCTCTCATAATATTAGATTCAAAATTTATTACATTTTGTGGTCCAAATCCACACTCATGAGAAGTCCCACTCCAAGGATAATGTTAAGGTTTATATTAAGGTTGATATTGGGTATAGTGATAAGGTTTTTGGGTTTAATCTGGATTGATATTTTTTGGCAAAGGAGTAGAGCATAGTAAAGGAAAAAAACATTCTAGGAAAACAAAAGTGCAATATTTGATAAAGGATTCCTTTAATAAACCCTTCGATTATCATAAAACAATTGATAATTTAATACTATGATGTAGGGGGAATGCCACTCCATTTTTGAGATGTTATTTTTTTCCTAGAATGTTAGGGTCATGAATTCTCATGATAAACAATGTCTTGTTCAACACTAGCTTGATGTGAGAAAACTATATATATATATATATATTTTTAAGAAACTAAGTTAAATGAGGTAGAAATTGAGGTAAAAATTATTATAAAATGGAAAATTTGGAAAGGTTGTGTAAATAATGTGAAAGGTACTTCAAGTGGTTTATGTGTGCTTTATAATCATACTTCAGTAAAAAGTGGTTTTATCTTAAAAGGGGTCAATTGGGTGGCTTGTGAATTTTAATGCTATATAGAAAATATTCTGAGACTAATTATAAATGTTCATGGGATAAATTATTTTGTACAAAAGTTAGGGAAACATGGGTAGAGATCACAAATGTGTTAGATCAATTTGCAGATAAGAAAATAAATGTGGGTGGAGATTTTAATGTAATTATTGATCCTAATGATAAAAAGGGTGGAAGTAATAAATAGTCCCAATTTGAGAGGGAATTTTAGGATGTTTTATTTTATAATTACTTTTTGGATATTCCCTAAAATAAGGGAAAATTATCCTGGACAAATAGAAGAAAAGGGTTCAATAATATTATAGAAGTCTTGATAGATTTCTGATTTCTTCAACATGGTTACATGGGAATTGGATTTTTAAATCCTTAATATTGAATGATTTTGTTCATATCACACTCCTATATCCCTATCTATCAATACTGATAGGGTGAATTATATATGTCATTTAAAAATTCAGCTCATGTGGTTGACACATCTATATTTTGAGGAGTAACTAAAAGGTTGGTGGGATAATTTTAATCCAAGTCAATGCTCTTTAATGTTTAAATACTATTGGAAGATAAGATTTTTGAAAGTGTATTTGAGACATTGAAATAAGTTAGTTTTCAGTAATATTTTTAAAGATGATCTAGAATTATTAAATTTAAAGAATTGGTCATTCCTAATGACTACAAAACATCTTCTAAGGGATGATGATTTTTTGGGAAAATTCCAAGAAGTTTATTTATGGGAGGATATTTTTTTGAAACAAAATCAATGGAGTCATGGATTATTGAGGGGGATAGGATTCAAATTTTTTTACATTAGTCAAATATGGAAATAAGGCATGCAAATAGATTTTGTATAATCATGACAAAAATGGATTGATATTGGAAGAACCACATGAGATTAAGAGGGAAGATATGGATTTTTTCAATTATTTATTATCATAAGGAGTACATAGAGAGGAGAATTATGGATATATTCTTCTTTTCCATTCCATAAATAATTTTACCAACAGGGAACGAGGATTTACTCAAACCTTTTTTTTGAATAAATTAAGGTTTTTTTTCATATGATGAAGCCAAACAAAGTACCAGATCTTAATGGATTCCCAACTAATGTGTTTTAGAGATTTTGGGATATTTTTGGATATGAGCCAATAGGTGTTGTAAATTAACCCAAAGATTTAAAGTAGGTTTTAATGGATCTTAATTTCATTTTTATAAATATTATTCCAAAAAAACTAAATCAGACTACTTTTGTAGAGTTTAGACCAATCTCTCTTTGAAATAAAATATATTAAATAGTTTCAAAGGAAATTGTATAAATATTAAAAAATTTCTTTCCCTTATTATTTCTCTTGATAAAGAGGGATTTATTATTGAAATAAATTTTTTGGATGGGGTTATCATGACTCATGATATTTTTCATACTCTTAAGTCAGAATAATAGTCGAAAATGCTCCTAAAATTGGATATTTAAGAAGGCTTATAATGCAATAAATTGGTTTTTTTTAATAAAGGTTTTGGATGCATTTAATTTTTGAGAAGAGTGAATATTATTATGATTAGGGTATTTTTATCTACCTTGATCAATGGGAGTCTAATATGCTTTTTCTAAAATTCTAGGGGAATAAGGCAAGGGGATCCCTTTTCTCCTTACCTTTTTATATTTATGGATTAATTTTTGGGTAGGGTTTTGAGATTAAGAGAAACCAATAGAATAAAAGGTATTAATACTCACGAGGTTGATAAATTTAACACATATTTACAATTTATATATGACACCCTTCTATTTACATTAGTAAATATGGTTGAAGCATTGGTTTTGAACAAAGTTTTGAAGAAATATGAGGCTGCTTCTAGACAAAAATTTAGTTTGAAAATGTCAAAAATATTCTTTGTAAAAATATCAATGGAAAGAAAGGGAAATATATATGTGATGATAATACATAAATTTAATTTACCTAATAAATACATTGGGATGCCTTTATTTTCAAGACTGACTAAATTAAAGTTTTGGGAAACTTTGATTAATAATTTACAAGTTAGATTGGTAGGTTGGAAAGAAAAGTGGCTTAGCTTGGAAGGAAGAGTCATTTTGATTAAATGTGTCCTAAAAACTATTATGATTTATTTGTTCTCATACTATCTTTTTTATTTAAAATGATGGGGATCCCTATTTCTAGAGATATTAAATTTTACACTTTTTCACTATCATTATGCCTACATTGAATTCTCACAAACTTGTACAAATATGTTTCTATTCAAAAATCACCACATGAAATGGGATTAGTTTGAGTCTTTATATTATTTATTAATCTCACTCAAGAATATAATATTATGTTCTCCAAAGTGTGAGTTAGGGGTGATGGTGTGACATGAAATTGACCATTGTAGAAATACCTCAAATAATAATAATCTAAATATGTATATGTTTCCCATGAATTGGATTTAATTTGATCATATATTATTCACTTATAATAGGAGGATGTCAATAGGATATAGTGGAATTAGATACAATGAAAATTTAAAAGGGAGTTAGATATTCCATACATCATTCTATGCTCCTCGACTAAAGTTTTTCAACAACAACAACAACGACGACAACAACAACAACAACAACAACAACAACAACAACAACAACAACAACAACAACAACAACAACAACAATAATAATAATAATAATAATAATAATAATAATAATAATAATAATAATAATAAGGTATGAATAGGGGTTTATCCCTATTTAGTTCCACTATTAGATGTGAACAAGGTTGTTTCCCTAATCAATTTCACTCTTGGGTTCCATTCATAATAAGTCGAGTTTACTTAGGGTTTTTTACTATTGTCTCACCTCATATGATCATGATACTTGTCACAATATTATGAATGGTAGGTGAGTGGTATTCTCCATAAATACCCCCTTTGTAAGCTCATTTTAGTAATTAATTCATGTGTTTTGCATTTATCTTGCTCATGAATTATGCATCCTCGATAAAAATATAGTTTATTCTTATCAAGTTAGATCTTTAGATTGAGAGTGCTTCCATTAGGCCTTTGGAATCTTGTTAGGTTATCTTATCCAAATATCACATGGTACCAGAGCAAGTTGAGTGTCATTAGGTAACCTCTTAAGAGATCAAGATTTGGTATTCTTTCCACATACTGATTATGTTCTTCTCTTGCATCCTTTTGAGCATGATCCTAAGAATAAGAAATGTGTAAAATAAGTAACATATTTTTGGGGGATTCCTCCTTGAGTGTATTTTTGTAGGTACATTATGGTGATTTTAGGAGAAAGTCTAAGCTTATGATTACATCTAAGGTATTAGAGAGAGTCAAAATCACCTCATCATTCATCCAAGTTAGATATCAAAATCTAGATCTGAAGTATTTTTTTTGCAAAAGTCCATCATCGCTTCATTATGAGTGAAGCATTACTACAAGCACTTGGTACTATTTATTAGATTTTTTCTGCACAGAATCTCGTGATATGTTCTTAGTGCATAATTTGTAATAGGAATATGTGGAACCTACATTGTTAATGCCAATTTCTAATTAGGTTTATTTTATAGTTACAATTCATTTTATGTAAAATTATTGTTGGTAATTCTAATTAAAAAAACTAGGTTCTCTCTTGCCATTTAGCATGTAGATAGATCTAATGATTTTTATCAAAAATAGATAATGTTTTCTAGCCTTATGATTTATATATATATATATATATATATATATATATATATATATATATATATATTTATAGTTTATCCTAAAAATGTTTGTATTAGATAAATTTAAAATAATATTTAAGTTTTTAATAAGTTCAAATAGATCCAATTTTTGTAACAATCCCATTGCAATTGTTTTTTGGTAATACACACACATATAATAATAAAAAGAACAAATAAATTAATCTCAGTCTATATAAAATCAACACACTACAATAGTTTTTGCATATTTTGTTCATGAACTATTAATCCATGGCTTAGACTGATAATCTATGGCTTGGATTCACTTCAAGTTACCACTTTGTGTTGATAATCTATGGCTTAGACTATTAATCTGTACCCTGACTTCTAGAGGACTATTCTTTCTCATTCAAACTTTTTGGGTGATGTTTTTTTTAAATTACATATTTTTTTGTAAAATTTATAAATTTTTAGTATATTTAAATTCATTTCACAATTATTTCTCATAAAATATAATTTTGGCATGTGAGTTGTCAAGACCATTAAAAAACACAATATTTGACCATACAATTTAGTCACAAATGAATTGAGTTTATTTAATATATATTTTTCTGACAAAAAAAAAACATTTAATATTCGACCACCTCTATTTGGCCAAAGTTTTTTGGCTCCCACAAAAAGACAATTTGTTCTTTTGGTCAAATATTGTAAATAAACTTGGCAAAAACTACATTTGGCAATAGTTCATCCAACCTTAGTGGTAGTTTCACTATACTTCATGAAAAGAGTAAACAATTTGGCAACATGTGAATTTGAAAAACCTCTAAACTTGGTAGTAGTGATTCTAAACTTGGAAGCACCACTTTGACTAACCAAACTCTATCTCCATTACAAGTCATGAATTTTTAGTTTAACTTCACTGGTAGATAATTTGGACTTTTGAGCTCCAATTCACAAGAATTTTTTTATTTCAACTATTTTTCCACATGCTTCATGTTGGTGTAGATAGTTTATTCTCTTGATGTGTATTTTATCCATAATTTTCACTTTATGACAAGAATTTTAGTGGCATTTTCCATTTTAGACCATCAAGAACTCTGTTTGGGTTCATCTGGGATCTATTTTGAGTGTGTTTTTTTCAAAAGTACATGATTTTTCATGTCTTCATAGTGGTGCTCTTAGTTTATCTCATTGTAATAAATAATTGTATCTTATGCATCATCACCTTATTTTGTAAATTTTAACACATTAAAATCACCACTTTGTTATTTTTGTAAGTGGACATTAACTACACTAAACATAAAGTGCCAAAATTATATTTCCTTGATGGTGTTTCTTCATTGAGTCATTTTTTTTTGGAGGGTGGGCAGGTTGGCTTTTGAGATTGTCCCCAATTATCTATGTTCTCTCTTATGCACTTACATATTTGAAATGGGTAATCCTAAATTTCTTCTACTGTATATAACTACAAAACATGGAAATTTCATGCATGGAGTGCATTAATGGGTAAAAGACACACACACTACATCAAGGAAATAATTCAAGAACCCACAAATGTTAAGGAAAAAATAGTGTGGCTAATTGAGAATACTAAAACACTAGGATATATGCACATATTTGTTTCTTTTGACCTTATTTTTCACATTGATCAATATAAATCACCTAAGGAGGCTTGGGAAATAATTTACAAATTATATGGTCAAACTGATGAGGTTAGGAGGTCTTAGATTTATAATGAACTCACTAATCCAAATCCATATAGTTTTAAAAACATTCATGATTATGTAACTAAAGTGAATGGACTTAGATCACAAATAAAATAATGTGATATTGATAAGGATATACAATTAGTCTTCAATGTGTTAGGAAAAATAATTTTTGAACATGCAACATTGTTTCTAGCTTTCAGACTCATCGACTGACTATGGGAAAGGCCTATACTATGGCTTATTTTGAGTCATTTTCAAAAATGTTAATGCTTGAATAAGACAAGTTGATCATTATGGGACTTCTCAAGCCATCTAAGTCATAAGCCTTTTTGATGGGTCATCCTCAACATTCAAAAGGGTCTAAGAAACATAATAAACCAATCTATAAGCCACAAAAAGCTCTTGCATAGTCATCACATATTGAAATAGTAGAGCCTAAATACTCTTTTAATAAAATGAATTTCTAGAAGGAGAGACAACCTTGTTGATACTGCAAGAAATTTGGTCATGATGAGCATCAATGTCATGCTAATAAAATTGATGATCTACAACATCTTCTCAAGAAAAATCACATCAATTTTCCCTCCTCCTACACAAGGAATCATCTCTTTCTACTTCTTCAAAATCAAAGAAATGGAAAGGAAAAAAACTCATCACAATGGGAAAATATTGATAACAATTGATACTTGACTGTAAGGCTAGACATCATATGGGTTCTAATCGATAATAGTTTTCTTATTTGGAACCTTGTTAGTTACCTCACATTCTCATAAGAGATGATACACCAATAGATATTTTTAGAAAAGGATCAGTTTAGTTGCACGAAGGCACATATGAGAATGTTCTCTATGTTTCTAATTTTTGTGCCAACCTTATTTTAGTCTACCAAATCACTCATCTTGGGAATGGTAATAAAGTTGTGTTTTTATCAATTCAATAGAAATTTGGGATATTAAGGATGATACCTTTGTTGTAGTGGGAAAATTAAATCATAAGACTTGACTATATGTATTCTCCCACATTGTGCATCATTCCCCTTATAATGATTTACTCACTCATACATATTTGATGAGTAAACTATGGCACGAGCAGTTTGTCCATATCAATTACCACTACTTTTGGCAACTCAACTCAAAGGATATGGTCACATGACTCCCTCCTATGTAGTTTTCCAATTGTGTGTGTTTAGGATACATAATGGGAAAGCATTCAAAGGATAATTTAAACTAAGAGATGTCTTAGAGTGATTCACAAGTCCTTGAGTTGGTTTCAAGACTTATGCTAAGAATTGGTTTAGGAAACTTGTCAAAATTCAATGCACAAATAATGGCTAAGAATATGTGGACCATCACCTTGAGAAATTATGCACACTTGAAGGTATCAACCTTAAAATTTTTGTTGTATACACAACCCAATGTAATTATGTTTCTACATGGAAAAATAAGACCCTAAAGGAGATGGCTACTTATAGGATTCATGCTTGATCTCTTGGTCTAGAATTTTGGGCTAAAGTTATTAATTGTATTTCTCACATTTAGAATTGAGTTTACCCTAATGATTTAAAAGGCATGAATAATTTTTGAAGATTTGTGTAACCAAAAACTAGCTTTGTGACATTATAATTTTTTGGCTTCCTTGTATTGGCACACATTCCTTAAGAGAAACATAAGGATTTGTAACCATAAAGTGAACCTTGCCTCTTTATTGGATATCCTGATGGTGTCAAGGTGTATTAGATCTTTGATCTAGAGATGAAGGATATTTTTATTAAGAGGAGTGTTTAATTAGAGGAATCATTTACTCCCTTGGCCTCTCATACTTCACCTACTTAATCCACAATGGAATTAGATGATAGTGAATAAGAGGATTCATCCTCACCTCTACCTCCACAAGGGTCATCTTCAGTGGTTGCATACTCTACTAGTTCAACCCTATCTTCATCTTCACCTCAATAGGTTAAATAAACTATTCAATTAGGAGACACCTTTGTCAAGGATCCTTTGGACACCCAAAATACTTAGTAACAACATTGACATCATCCAGATGTGTATATTTCCCTTACTTCCTATCCAAAATATTTTCATGAAGCATAAGGTCTTGCTAAGTGAGATTCAACAATGGAGGAAGAGTATAGTTCCTTAATGAGGAACCACACTTGGGACCTTGTCCCCCTTCTTAAGGGAAGGAAAATGGTTATTTGTAAGTGGATTTAATGAACCAAATATAAAGTAGATAGAAATTTTGAAAATTTCAAAGAATGACTTATTGATAAAGGGTTTTCACACATTCCCAATGTTGATTACACTAAGACCTTTGCCCCTATTGCTAAGAAGAATTTTATTTTATTAACTTATGCCATTACTACAGCTCATGTTTGGGTTAAACATCATATGTATGTGAAGAGTGCCTTTATTTATAGGGATATTCAAGAGGATATTTACATTGATCAACCACAAAGCTTTGTGGAGGACTCTTATTTGGTTTATAGATTATGGAAGTCTCTCTATGGCCTCAAATAGTCCTTCAATTTTGGTATGCTAATATGGACTCATTTATTCTCTTGGTTAGCTTATCACACTACCAATTAGCTCCCAATGTCTACATCTTATGATAAGGTGACTCCCATTTTATATTAGTCCTCTATGTTGATGAATTAATTCTTGTTGGAAGCTTTTCATCCATCATTAACAGAGTCAAATATGCTTTACATGATCTATTTGCTATAATCAACTTTGGAATTTTACATTACTATATCAGGATTGAGAGAACTCAATATTCTTATTAGATCACTCTTGCTCAACCCAAGTATTCTCTTGATATTCTAGCTTAATTCTACATGGTTGATTGTAATATTACATAGACTCCTTTTGTATCCAAATTTAAGCTTGAGGTGAAATGTTCCACTCCACTAGTTGATGCTACTTTGTATCATTTGGGAGCCTCATCTATTTGATGTATAATCACCTGACATTTCCTTTATGGTTGGCATGGTTTCCTAATTTATTTAGGATCCACATGAACTTGATTGGAGTGTGACCAAACACATCTTAGATTACATCCAATGCACTCCTCGATATGGGATACACTATGTAGTAAGGACTAGTCTAGACTTAATTCTAAAAATTCTAATTAGGTTGGTGATTTTGAGGATCATAAGTCCACACTAATTATAGAAGTCTCCTTGGTTCAAACTCCATTAACTAGAATATTAAGAAGTAACATGCTATTGATCTATATTTGATGGAGGTTGAGTAAAATGTGACTAATAATGATGTTACTAAGGCTATTTGACTTTAGAATATTCTAACTAAGTTTGGCAACACCATTCCATAGCCATCTTATTATAGCCAACACACCCCCTTATTCTGAGAAGTGGGGGACCCCTCTCTAATGTTACTCAAATTCAAGGTTCTTGGAGTTTTAATCTCTCATCAAATTTATAATTTGCCCTACTTTTACTATGCATCTAATGTATCATATTAGCAATTTATCCCTACTAAGCCCCCATTGTGGATTTTGAGTTTAAGTGTAGTCGAGTCTTTGTTACATCCTAAGTATAAAAATGTAATGCACTAACTTTATAATCTATAGATTTAAAATTGTTTTGACGATCCCTAAAGTTTTAGTCTCCTAAAGTCTTACATGGCACCTTATAAGGCTACATCAATGAGCAGGTGATTTATGTTTGATTACATGGATTTAATTTGTACTTAGTATTTTTTATAGATTTTTGTATGTTGAATGACCAAATAAGAAAGTGTCATGTGGTTCTGGTTTTTAGAATGGTCAATTTCTTAAACTTGACAAAGATGTTAGATCCTAGGAGAGCCTAACATGAGTAAGAAGGCATCATGTGGCCTTGGTGATAAGAGGTTGTAAAACTTGACCAATTAGATGGTCTTGATGTCAAATGCATTAGTATCCTAGACCTAACAAAGATTACATAACCTAATAAATCTTGAACAAATGGAATGACACCATGTATCCCACTATCAGAGCTATCAATCTCCCATACTTGATAGAGATGCTAGAGCCTGGGATAGCCTGACTAATTAGACCATGCCATGTGGCACTTCCATATATATTGGTAGAGCAAGCCTGATAAGCCCCTAAGTGGTCATAATAAGGTACAATCATAATTAAAGGGCTCATCAAAATATGCCACACATCACTTCACTCCTCCAGCTAGCTACTCCTACTCCCAAAAGTATAAAAGTGAGATATATCATCGTGCCTAGGTGGTAGCCATTGTAGTTAATAAAAATCAATGATGGACACGTGGCACAAAAAATAGGCTATTTGGGATGCCATAAGGATAAAATAACCATGTGCATAACACACTCTTAACATTAAAAACATAGGGAACTAGGTCCTGATTAGATAAATTAGAATGCCATGTCACAATCACCAAATATAGGAGGTGAAATATATTTGAAATCATTAAGTTTAAGTCTAAATTAAGAAATAAATGAGAAAATATAGCCACCAACTTAGATTTAAATTCACACTAAGTGAGCTACCATGTGCCATCAATATAAGAGACATGTGAATCCCAATAAGTTCCTTTAGATAAGCTCATTTACCATTATTACTCCTAGTTTCCTAGATTGCCTTATTATTTTCTACTCATTCTTGTGCATTTCATGCCTCCCTTACTGTAACAACCTCACTAGGTTTTACTAGAATAGAGTAATTATTTTTAAAATTAATTACACATATTTATCCTACTTATTTCACCATGATAAATCTAAGTAAGTGATATTTAACTAGATTTATTATTTTAGTTAACCCCTTAAGGTTTATAGCTAATCCATTTAGCTAATGATCACCATGATAATGATATAACAAATCATACACAATGCTGAATAAATAATAAAATCTACATTTATTTCATTAAAGTAATAATATAATTTTAACCATGACTGATACAACATTACAACCACTATTATAGATGTACAAATGAATAAATAGTACAAATAATAATATTACAATGATACAAAGCTCCATGAAGGATGAGTTCTCCACAAACTCAGGTATCTATCTATAATCTCAAGTGTAGTCTCTAGTGTAGTACTAATACAGGGAGGAAAAGCATCATCTGAGTGCTTTTTCACACCAACCATAGACCATTGATCCCCCACACTATCTCCCAATAAGGAAATTTCCCTCCCTTCATAGATGGGTAGATAATGATAGTGTAGGAATCCAGAGTGACAAAGTAGAACCTGTGTGTTGTAAGATAACTAATACATGATATGTACCATAAAGAAATCCATTCTAACATGATATCGTATAAACATGTAAACTCTATCAACCACATGAAATGACAATATTTAACTATAAACATTAATTTGGCCAAAGTTTTCAAATAGTTATTTATCTCTAGGATCAGTCAATTTCATACACACCACTCAATTAGATTTCACCTCATCTTGCATTGATGGTGCTAATTAAGCCATTAAAATCTATCCATCACTTGTTTAGTGTTATAAATGCAATATTTGGTTAATTATATAATAATATAAAAGAAAATAAATTTAATAAGAATATTTCCTATTAGCAGATATAAAATATGCTAAGTACAAAAATATTAAATACATACATTTAGTCCATCAAATGTAATGTAATAAATCTAATATGCATCTTATTTATTACAAAATAATTAAAAAAATCATAAATAATCCTCAATATAAACACACCATCCAGGTAAGAATTATATCTAGACTATAAGTTACCCAATATCACAATGTAGCCTAAAATGTTATTTCATCCACAAAATAAAACATTAATCACAACTTCTTTATTTATTCATATTCCAAAAATATAACAAAAATTAGTCATATAACAACTAAATAAGATCTATATTTAAATAATAAATAATTTATTTTAATGCCTCATCCAAACATTAAATATATAATAAGGTACCCATTTTACCCTATTATAATAATAATGTTCATAATCATATCACAATCATTTACATCTATATATGGTATATCAATTCTTAGATTTATAACCTATCAACTCATATGTTTATACCATGTATATATGTACTAATTATAAACTCTCATATAAATTCCTATAGTCATAAATATGATAATGTATACGTTATAATCTAAGTAGACAATCCATTGTCCATGATCTTAGAGTATCTTGTATATTTTCAGTATACATTCAAACTATAGTAAATTATCTCAAACCTTTAATATACCAGATAATTCCTAATTTATTTGTTTCGACTATAAATATATAATATAAACATGGTTACCAATTCAAACTTTAGATATTCAATGATTTACCAAAATATATTATTTCAAAAGACATAAATCAATCAAATTTTAGATCTATTCAAATTTCTTGCATATAAAATGATCAAAGATTATATCCTCAGCTGACTATGTTGAAATATTGAGAGTTTCATGATAATATAACTCATTCCTTGACCACATATATACACCTCATATAATATATAATTAAATTGAATACTCAAACCTATTATAATCTATGTGAAGATTTCACTCATAATTTGAAAACCAATCTAAATGTATGTAAAACACATACATAACCATTCCACTAATAAACCTAGTCTCATCATTTATATAGTTTACCCCAAGTTGAAAATAAAACTCCTTTACAATATACATATCTATGTCGATGAGTACAGTGTTTCACTCTTTAGCCTAAGTCTTAATAATCAAATTGTATATATATCTCTATACATTAACCTGAATATACATCCAACTATATATACTTCCACTCAGCTAATTATCTATCATAGGTGTCATTACCATGTTTTAGACCTTTAAATGTTTATGCCTTGGCAAAACCCATTTTCATATATATAGTTATGTATGCTATAGGATTTAATAGCAGAAACTAAGTATATTTACATTAACACATATTCCTTAAATTGGTTTAAAACCAATACACAAATATTTCATTCAAAAATATGTAACCTTTGAATATATATATATATATATATATATATATATATATATATCTCATTGGGCCATTAATCTTGAGTATATGCATATACATACTTATGTATATACATTTTCCTATATAGTCAAATTTGTTATAAAAACTTATAACATCCTTACCCAAATTCCAAGTTAGGTATATATACATTCAAATCCCTTATAATCAATACAAAATTTTATCTATGTTTGAGCATTAATGATTATATTTTCAAACTAGTTTGACATCTAATACTGAGTCCAAGACCCCACCCAATTTAGTTATAAATACCCATTTAACAAAATAACCATACTATGAATTTATAGGTTTACAAATTTGAAATAGATATTAACACATAGTTTTTAGGGTGCTGATTTAAATATGGTAAAAAACATACATTTGTAACCATTCCATTTGGGGTTACTCTAGGTTGTATGTAGGGTTTTTTGGATAGTTGAGCCATTCACAGGGCCCTACATTTAGCCATATTTTTTGAAATTTCAAAATCAACTGAAACTAGTAAACCCTTTTATCATTTTATTTAAAAGACCCATCAAACTATCAAACATGAATTTAAGGTACATCACCAACCTGTAAAAGATGATTATAATGCTAAGGAAGTTGATTTTTTTATTCCCTTCTTAACTTGAATAGCCTTTGTCTACTTCTACCTTCTATGCCCACATATTCCATATGCTCATAGGCCTCTTTCCACTTCCTTTTATTCTCCTCCATGCCCTTACTCATCACACCAATTTTTCCCCTTTGCTGAATAGAAATTAATGACTAAAACAATGCATAACATGAATAACTCAAAAAAATAATAGTCCACCACCATTTCTCATGCAGAAATATGCCAACTCCATAATGGGTTTGATAAATCATTATTAACTCAAGATAAAGTAGATTAGAAACCCTAATAATCTTGAAACTTCTCCATAACAATTAAAATAATCATTATTTAATCCTTAGTAATATGCATGCTCATTGACACCAATAAACATCTATGCGCTCATCTTTATAAAAGTCTTCAAACACTATCATTCCATGTAATATCAATTAAACGACAAGTCCACTTAACATAATGACCATATGATATATTAAATATAGCATATGAATATTAAAAGACCATCGACAATGTTACCAAGTCATCTAAGAATCAAACACAATGATGTCCATATAATCATCAAATAAAAAAATTATCTATATTACCTTGCATAAAATTATGTTTATTGCCTAAACACTAAGTATTTATAGAAGTTTTAAGTCAATGACATTAATCTCATTTTACCATGCTAGGTAAAGTCATTCGTTGATTCCTAACAAAGAACTATAACTCATTAATGTCTTATTACAGGTTTATGTAACTATTATAAATGATAATAGTAACCTTATAAACATAAGTAGTCACTTAATAAACTAATCAAGCTAAGTAATAAAATCTATCTATTACTATAATAATAAATCCAAACAAAGCATTGTTTATACAAATGTTTAATAAAATGGTAAGTCACAACAAGATGGGTACATATTCATTCAAATAACTAAGTACTAACATCAACAAATATTAATGAAGTAATGTTACTAGATTAGTGAAATCACACAATAAAAACAACATGATCATCAAATAACAACAAGATCACAATAGACATGTATAACAAAAATCAAAACATAATACAACTATCTAACTCAAACAATAATCACAAAACATGTTAATCTATTATGGTGTGTGCATGGGTTTCTAGTTTTTCTCTCTATCATCCCCCAACACCTCCATCTACACCACCCTCTCCGATGATGCCCTCCCTCTATCACACTTTGAAGGATGGATCTGTCCTACATCCACCTCACAACAATCAATATAGTTAGCCTAAAACATAAATATATCCATAAAATACTACTATATAAAATAACAAACATGATCATCAAGTATAGAATATGAAAGTACAACTATCTCATAGTAAATTAATCATGTAAATTAAGCAAAATATAATTTTTCCATGACTAACATATGAAATATAGCTTAATAAAATAGTAATTAAATTAAATAACAACCATAATAATCCATGGATCAAAAGGTTATTCATCTTAGAGAGAAATTAGATGTGACACTCAAAACTTGTTATCAAAAGAAAGCCAACCCTTTATATAATATCTGATTCATTTTTCAACCTAAAAGTTGAGCCCAAGTACATGGATCCCTTGTTCCCAGATGGCTTGATGCATTTCAATCACTATAATGAGATGTTATAGGCAATTGACCTAGTGCCCAAACCCTCAACCAATGATGATGAATATGAGTCTAAATTTAAAGATGCCCTTTGAGTATATGACAAGTGTGAGTTACACCAAGTTTTATCCAAGCTAGAGGTCTTCCCCTATGTCAATTTATTTGGAAAATTGTTACTCACTACTAAGCGGGTGTAGGATGGTGTTTACAACATGGTTTGATCCATGATTTCTTGGCATCAGATCATAAATATCTCATAAATAAATTCCAAAACTCACTAAAACCTATTAGAATATACAATCACCTATGCTTTAGCTATAATGAGCACTTAGATGAGTACTTACTAGATTTATGATGTCTTAAAGGATTGGGTAGATAATCTATATGCTAAATGGGTAAAAAAGATAGATGTAAACTACTACACCATTCACATATTCAAGGAGGGAGTCCATGTCAAGATGAAATTATTGGAATGATTATTCAAGGAAACTAACTACTTTCATGTCAACCCCTTGTGGGTGCCCCTAATCCACATAATCCTCAAGGGAGGTTAGGTTTTGGACCTTCGGGGTGACAAATTAAACTTGATCAAGGTAGTGAGAGATGCCTAGGGAGGAGATAAATTTTACATGATGAGATACTTGGTAAATGCAATTTACATAATGCTCATGTTCAAGCCTTCAACATTTCTAATGTGGGTTCTTAGAGGCTTGATGGTCTATGTAGTTTTTTACAAACTATATGGACATCATTACTAAAACAACATCTGAGAGATATGTGAGTCCTTATACTTAGTGGTCTATAAATCCATCAACAAGGCAACCATGCCTCAGATATCAAAGGAAATATGGGACTCGATTTCACCCATTGGTGAATAATGGTATTATAGGGATGACACTATCATTTGGTTGGTAGGTACCCATAAGGATCCCCTCCACCTATCCTATCAGGTCCTAGACCACCTAACAAAGTAAGAGATTTCCTACCAATTGGTGGAAGGTGTCTTCAATCATTACATCAGCCATCAACAAAAGGCTTGCTAAAACTTACCAAAAATAATCAGGCACTATGTCTAAAAAATCCTCCCCCATTAGAAAAGATGGTAGTAAGGACTCCTATGCCCTAGATAGGGTTAAACACTGAGATTGGGACTTACATGACATCATATAGGCCCATGTGGGAAGATATCAGGCTTGAATCAACATCAAATATGGACACTAGCCCCATGAGGATGATGAGATCTATCTCAACCTAATCAATGACCATGAGGTGTTCACCCAGATCGAGGCCAAAAAGAAGAAAGGAAAGTAGGCTCAACTTGGGCCATCTTCCCAAGCTAGCCTTTCCTCCTCCACATTTACTCAGACTAAAGAAGATGTTTAGGAAACTCCCCCTAGATCTCAAGAGGAATTTTATAAGGGGTCCTAGATCTTTCTCCTCTTAGACCTTATCTTCTATGAAATTCACCTCCACAATCCTCTACTCTAGCTCTACCACCTCCTATGGTCCAAGTAGCTCAACCTCAGGTAGTTTAAACCTAGGTAGACCAAACTCAAGTAGATTAACCTCAAGCTACATAGGTGCTCAGGTTTGATGTCAATAATATCCTAGAGATGAGCCTAAGGTGGGACCAACAATTGACACTCATGTAAATCCCTCCCCCTACTGCTACCATTCCTTAGCAACCTAATAGAACCCCTCCTCATTTTCATTATACATTACAAAATAATCTAATTGTACCTCCCCTTTTCCATACTAAACCCTTTCCACAATTCAACCAAGTTCCACTGGCTTTAGTTATGCACATAATTCTCACCTCCCACTTCCCATTTTCCTAATCCATTCCACAAGTAGGTATCTTTGTAGTGCCCTTGTTAGTTCTTCCATAAGTTTAGATACATATAGGTGTTCCATCTCCATCAAGTTATATTACCTCCCCAATAATAATTGCACCAATGGGCATAATTTAATCATATCCAACCACATCAATGGAACTTGTGGTCTCCCAATAGATTCGTAAATCATCCCTCATAACCTTTACCACCACAGCTCCTTCCATTACAACAATTGAAACTGATCCAAGCAAGAGGGCTAAAAAAACAAAAAGGTAACTCATCCTTGGCCTCATGCACCACCTTTTATTTCTCCCTACATCATTCCTAGCTTCCCTTTTCCATTATCATGGGTGCCTAGGGACTTTATTTAAACTAATGAATTTATTCCCTTCAGCGAAATTCTATAGTCATATAAAATGTCATTTTAATGCAATGTGTGTCACTTGAGACCACCCTATCATTATATTATCCCTATACCTATCTTAGGTAATCTTATAATCATTTTCAAATTCTTATGTACATCTATCCTATTCCCAAATATATGAAAAGCCATATTAAGCCACCACCTAGGCATCCCCTATCCTTTTTCACATGTTCCAACCACCTAGACAATAGTGCAACCCCATTCATCTATAATGAAGTGCACTATTGGTAAAGTGGGAAACACCTTTGACCCTTAGCTTCCTTTACACCAAACATATATCTTTACACTCATCAAAGCATCTTAGGGTTAGCCTAGACTTGTTTCATGTCTCGACAATCATCAAAACACTATATAAAGACCACTCTCATTCATTTATCCCTTAGATGGTAATTTTCATGAATAAGCTAAAAAAATTTATGCTAATTAAGGTTATTGATCTCTATTTACCCCTATTTATATGTACATCCATATACAATAGACAATATCTTAGTTTTGCTCACGTTTCTAGTCTCAATTCAAACTCAAAACATTTAAATGGGCAGTCATACTTAGGCATACTAACATCACTCTCACTTACACCATCACTTAGATTAGGAAAAATACATCAGGCTTGATCCCCTTTTGATGTATTAGTATGTAGGCAAAACTAAACACATAGGGTTTTGAGGTCTAACCCAACCTACCATACTAATGGTACTCTTCTTCCACTTGTATTCATCAAAGCCATAACAAGCATGGATGCTTAGGGTTTCATAGTGAAATCATTCAAAGCATATAATATATGATGACTCAAGTCTCAACCATATTGGAATAAGATTCCTATAATAGATTAAAAGTATTCCAAACATTTCATTTCTTCACCTATAAAGGGTCATTAATGTAGTATAAAAGGTTAGTAGTGTAGTGTGGTATTGGAAAAGAGGGTTGCACTATTATCTAAAGAGGGTTATGATACCTATTTTTTATTGAAAACACTCTACCCTACTCATACATCACTTAACTATTGGAGAGTTTTAAATGATGTCATGGTGATGTCATGAAGGTTCCCAAGTGAGTGGATGAAATGCCTTGATAGTCTAAGTGACAATGACAAAGTGTACAATGTGCTTGTCCTAGTATGCTTGAAGTTGGCTTGATTGGTCTTCTATTTTAGCATGGTTAGAGATGTTTAGGGATGAGTATGGTGACTTAAGGATGTAAAAAAGGTCATATAAGAGGTTTTATATAATTTAATTGCTTATGTGCATGAGTGGATTTCATTTGGTTGATCATTATTTTCATTAAGGCATTTTGGGTCTAGTGGTAGAAAATCTGAGTAGGCAGTTTACTGACATCATAATTGCCACGTGTAGATGAGTCAAGGGGAGTTGGTCATATGGTTGGGAGAAAATTAGTCAATAGTTATTATGTGATAAGTGTCAAGTCAATGATGAATCATGATAAAATATATGAAAGTGTAAAGTTGGGATCTCAGGCATTTTGATAGTGTTTTCCCATACTTAGCCAAATTTATAATGTGGTAAGAAAAGTTGAGTAGGAATTTTGATGGTGGAATATATTGCACATGTGAATGTTTCAAGAGAAGTTGATAATATGGGTTTATTTAGTTTTATTACTATTTAATTTTTTATAAATTTTAGGTCAAGCGATGAAGCACATCAAAAGCTATGCATGTGCAAAGTTAGCTTTTCCAGACAGTTCTTGACATTGTTGGCTCTATGAAAGAAAAAATTGAGTGGTAAAATTAATGGTGTTATATCTAACTAATGCAAAGGTTTTATGATATATTTAATACATGGTTGGAATAATATTTTAAAGGGTAACATATGTTCAAAATTTGAGAACATGCAAATGAGTGAGGTCAAAGATATGACTATGCAAAGTTGACCTTCCAGACAAATAGTAATGGTCCCCATACTTAGTCTATTTTGCACGATGTTAAAGATCAAGAATAGATGGAGATATAATGCCTCATAGGTGATCATAAAGTAAATATATATGGTGAATATAAATTCAAAGAGGTCAAAGTGTTTTTTTATTAACAAAGTTAAAGATCAAGATCTATACAAAAGGATCAACAAAGCGTGTTCATTCCAAGGTCATAGGAAGCAACAAGATAAGGACAAGTTATTGATGATAAAATAGTAAAAGTGATAAAAAGGCAAATGATTTACAAGTGTCATCATCATAGGGGTTTTGAGTAAGATAAAATGGTGAGTTATATAAGATAAATACCTGACTGATCCATAGAGAATGATGGTGCATGTTGAGTCAATATTGCAAGATTGCACGAGATGAGGTCAATTGTTTGAGGTTTAACATTTAACAATGGCACACTATGAGTTAAAGGCATATATTTGTAAAATAATATATATTGTGTGTGATTTATCTAAAATGGAAAATACACAAGATGATAACATAGTGACTAAAGTTTAAATATGATTATTTGAATTCAAATATTTGAATTTTACAAAGGAAAAACTAGTGCTCTATATTTTATCCATAACTTTTGATCCAGGATGAATTTTCTCATGGTGTACAAATAAAAGTGGTAGAGGAATAGAAGGTGAATCTATAATTATATTTTTTAAGGTTTGAAAACGTGTATAGTAAAAGATATTGAGCTCTAACTTTGACTATGTATTCGACAGTGTTCCGTAAGTGACTTGAGAAGGATGCTTGAGCTTGTTTTGTTGTTGTTTGGATGTATCATGATTAATTATACATTTAATAATGTTTTAGAATACATGAATAATATTGGTATGAATTATTAAGGTTTTACCAATCATATGATATATGAACAAAGGTTTAGAAGTCAACTGTGTATTCATTCATGGTGATTATGTGCATAGAATGTTGTTTGAGCAAATTCAGCTTTAGCAGAAGGGTGATATGATGTATATTAGAAATTTAGGGGGATTATAAATCATGTGACATGGATAAATATGTTTTAAAGTGTTCTTATGTTCCTAGCTTTCTCAAAAAAGGGTCGAAGAGGTGAATGGGTCATAATAGGACCTAAAAGGTGACTTAGGCCTTTTTGAAAGAGAGTTGTGCTTAAGTACGGTCCATGTTAAATGCATTAAGGGTTAAGGAATGCCTAATGGATGAAAAGGATTATTTTGGAGATGATAATTCATAAAGTTTATATAAATAATGAAATTAAATATGATTATTTCAAGACTTGTGTGAGACTTGTGCAAGGTGGATGTGAGACTTATGGAGCGAAGGAGAGGTAGAGTGCCCAATAGATGAGTTGATGAGAAGAGCATATTGATGACTATGTGAATGACCTTTTTTTCATGTTTTTGATGTCAAAATAGTGATATTATAGGTTGAAGATGAGATAAGAGTTCTAGGGTGATCCAAGAGGTGGCTTTGGATGCATTAAGTGTGCAGAGTTAAAGAAAGCTGATATATTTAAATCTTCATTAGATTAGCAGGAAATCAATGATCAAGAGATGTTGTGTTCATATGTATTGTTGTGGAAGATCAAAATATATGGGTTTGTAACCTCCTTTTAAGGTGAAACTTTCTAAAGGTTTAGTTGTTATTACAACTTAGCTAGATAGGTGTTGTAAAACCTTGTGGGATTGTAGTCTCACTAAATAATGGATGGTAGTTCATTGATCATTTACAACTAGTCTAAATTGGTTCTTGTTATTATACCATAGTAGTAAAATTATAGGTTCTAGTGGGTTTTCTCCCCCAATAATTTTTCTCACATATGTTATGTGTTATGTGCTTGATCTTGCATTGTCTCTCTTGTTTATTGCTATGAATGATGTGCATGCCTCATGAATGTATGTATTGATTAAGAGCTTAAAGGAATTGGAATTGAAATTATATTATCTAAGCTCACTAATTCACCCTCCTATTTGTGATTGTACCTCTAATAATTGGTATCAGAGTAGGTCTTTGGTAAAGGCTTAATAGCTTGAGGGTAATCTAAGATACAATATGGGTAGTCATCAAGGAGTTTTCTCTATTAATCAAGCACCAATGTTCAATGGATCCAATTATGATTTTGGAGTGCAAGGATGAGGACCTACATCATGTACTTAGGGTTTAACATTTGGATATCTATTTTGGATGGTTATTCTACACCTACTATTCCTCCATCTAGTGTTGTAGATAAGAAGTTGTTTGAGAACAATTCTAAGGCAATGAATGATATCACTTGTGGTATTTCAAAGACTTAATACACCAAGGTAATCCATTATACATCTATAAATGAAATGCGAGATAAATTAAATACTATTTATAAAGGAGACTCAAAATTTAAGTTATCAAAGTTACAAACTCATCGAAGATAATTTGAGAGTCTCAAGATGAATGAAGAAGATTTTGTGGCATCTTTTCTACAGAGAGTTGATGAGATTGTGAACATCATTAGAGGTCTTAGAGAGAAACTTAAAGAAGATAATATATTTTATAAGGTATTAAGGTCCCTCTCTCTCAAATTTGATACTAAAGTATCTGTTGTAGATGAAAGTCATGATCTTACTCAGATAAAGTTGGATGAATTGCATGGAATCTTTACTGCCTATGAGATGAGGAAGAATGATGATATACCACTGAAGAAGGAATAAAAATTCAAGATAGAGATGAAGCCTCAAAATAGCTTCTAAGGTAAGAAACCCAAGGAGAATGAAATTTTTGATATTGTTGAGGATGAACTGATTGCTTTGATTACTAGGAAATTGAAAATAGGCTCAAGGAAGTACAAGAATAAACTACCTTTCAAATTCTTCAATTGTGGAGAGATAGGACATTTTGATAGGAAGTGACCTCATAAGCATGAGGATGAAGAGAATGATGAAGATGAAGACATAATGGTCTGATAAGAGGAAGAAAGGTTTCAGAAAGTATGACAACAAGAAGAAGTTCTTTAAGAATAAGAAGGGTCTCTATACCAATAAAGACTATAGCTCATCAGATGAGAGTGAAGACAATGACTCAGAGTGTGATGATGTAGATAATGGTCTTTTTGAACATGATGCCCTCTTCATGGCTGAGGAAGTAAGTTTTTAACATCAAAAGGAGTCTACTTTGAGTGATACAAATGATGATGAAGATGAGGTGGACTATGAGACTATATTGATAAATTCTCTTGAAGAATTAAAGATTGAAAATAAGATTAACAATAAGATGAAGTCTTAAATCAAGGACTATGAGGATAAATTTAGTGTCTATGAAGCAAGGATGAATGATCAAACCAAGTAGCATGAATATATGGTCAAGCATCTCAGTTGTCAATTAAAAATCTTGTCTACAAGCATGAAAGCTAAAGAAAATGAATGTTCAAGGTAAGTGATTGAAAATGAGTCATTGAAATTTGAGTTAGAGAAGAAATCTAGTAAGGTGAAGTCATTTATGAGATTTAAAAAGAGCTCAAATGATCTATACAATATTCTAAATGATAAAAAACATGCAAGTGATAGAACTGACCTTGGATATAAAGAAGAACTAGAGAATATATCTCAAGATAAGATGAAGATTAACGTGAACAAGGACAATCATAATTTAAATACAAATCATCAGAAAAGGAATGAAGGTGATAGTATAAGAAAGACAAATGAAATCAGATATCCAAATGCCATGAGGTATGAAAGTTTCAATGGTTATTGTTACACATGTAATAATTTTAAGAATAGAGCTAGAGAACATAAGAGACCTATTAAGAATGAGTTTACATGCAACTATGATGGGGTCATCAATCAAAAGGTGTGAATAAAGTTAAGTGCTTCAACTATCTTTATGTGGGATACTTTTTAAACCATTGTCCACATAAGATTAGACAAGGTGAGTCCTCTTCAAAAAGAGGAGGTTGTTTCATTTGTCATAGCATAGAACACATTGAAAGTTTCTATCCAAACAAGGTAAGACAAACTATGTTTTCATCAGGGAGTATGGATTAATAAAACTATGAATAGAAATGTCACATTGATAGATTTTGAAAGAAAAGGTATATAATCTAGAATAGGTATAATAAAGCTCCTAGAGTGAAAGGAAGAAGACACGTTAACTCATGGAAGCTGAAGGTGTAAAGTATGAGTCATGATGGGTCTGTTAGTCTAAGTAATCTATTTTATATGGTGGAGAATGATATAGAAGGTGAATAGTGCCAAGGGATATCATTTTGTATCATATTGTGAATGAAGAGACCAAGCTCAAGGAGAATATCAAGGTACTAGTTGAGACTAGTTCTGAGGCATGTATGGATCCAAGTGAACATCCTACTATTGTTGAGCATGTATCATGCAAAGAACATCAATTATCAGTGCTTAGTGATAAGGTTCCTAACTTCAAGGTGGATTATTTAGATGAAAAGGATAATTTTTTAGTGGTTGAGATTGAGCCTAAAAATAATAATAACTACAAGTATCAGATGATCAAGGAGGAGATGGAATATGAAGAGTTGTGGGCAACTCCTAGTTTCGCACCATTTTAGGACTTTGTGAAGTAGGGTGTCTCTACCTATGATTCTTAGGAGACATATTTATTATGGAGAATAAATTGTGTGTGCTCAATATCATAATGAAAAATTAATATAGAGGTCATTGGTTAATAAGAACAAAAAGTTCATGAGCTTATTTTAGAGGTTTATGAAGGAGCTATTGTGCAGGGTCATAATGGGTGTTTCTAGATGGCATAATGAAATTTAAAAAAGAGTTTGATGCTAAAAAAGGTATGTTAATCTTATTATAGCTTGATCCAAGTGGTTTTGTGGTCTCAAGGTATGTTGAATTCAAATTGAATAAATTTAAGTGCTCTCAGTTTCCTCAATTTTTGACTTATGGGCAAGAATGGCTAAAAATGGGTTATAGGAAGTCAAGGTTTCCAAATGTGTGGAAGCTCCAAAATTGGTCCAAAAATGTGTAATGGTTGTCTCTAGGTGTACAAGATGTTTCATAAGTAGACATTAAATAAAAGAAGGTTTGTTGACTCTATTTTTTTGGAGTTTATAGGGTATTGGGCTTTACTAGAAAAGTGATCTGTCTTATGAGTTGAGATCTGAGGCTTCTTAATAGGTTGAATAAACCAAATGGGTTGTCAAATAAAGCTTCAAAGATATTTTAAAGTTTTTGGTTTTCAAAGTATTCATGTATTTGTCAAGATGGAGGTTTAATTAACAAGATGGTTTGTGAAGGAAGTATATTGTAGAGGATGAGCTAGTTGTTTTAAATTGGTGTGATTGAGGGGGCATATGAGAGTGTTCTAGATATGAAGTTTTAGGACTTGAATGTGTGTTTACTAAAAGTTGTGAGATTCACAAGTTTTAGGTACGGCTACAAGGAGAATTGATAGGCCTAATTATGAAGATATGGTGTTTTTTGTTCATTTTATCCAAAAGAGTAAGGCATGAGTGTTTCAAGGAGAGTTATCAGGTTGGTTAAGAGCATGTGTCTTTTTTGGTGAGTGGCATGAAGTACTATTGGTGGTCCCTAAGGTGGCTTGAGAGGAAAGGCTAGTAAGTATGTGTGGTAGTTCTTCATGATGTGTGGAGATATGAAGATGATCACAAGGTGAAATGGCCCAAAAATATTAGGGGGATTCCCTCTTAGATGTTTCTTAAAGAGTTCCATCAGATTGTAGTGCAAGATTGAGAAGTACAAATTGGTATACACAGAGTTAGGGGGAGCTAACTTAGATAACTTGAATGGCTTGAGGAACTCTTCATGATGTAAGGAGAATCATATGTGAGATTCTTTAGTCATATTAAAGATGTGGTGATATATTCTACATGAGATATTTAAAGAAGGTTGGTATGATGACTTGATCAAACCTAGTCATAATTATGTGTTCTTTCTTAATTGGTTGTAGTGTTTGATTGAATAAGAATGTTGGCATAGAGAAAGAGGTAGTTGTCAAAGAAATAAGAGGTAGGATAAAGGTAAGGGGGAGTTTGTATCATATTTATAAGGTGTTCCTTTCTTTTTTATGGTATTTTTAGGTCCTCAAGATCAGTTGGTGCCCACTTTATCATTTTGTGAAAGGGGGAGAAAGTTCCTGTTGTGAGATTTCTTAAAGAGATAGAAGAAAGATGAGGTATATATTGATGGTTATTGAACTCAATGAAAAAGGGGGATATTATTGGAGAGTTTTAAATTATTTCATGGTGATCTCATGAAGGTTTCCAAGTGAGTGGATGAAGTGCCTTGATAGTCTAATTTATAATGACAAAGTGTGTAATGTGCTTGTCTTAGTATACTTGAAGTTGGATTGGTTGATCTTCTCTTTTAGCATGTTTATAGATGTTTAAGAATGATTATGGTGACTTTATGATTTCAAAAAGGTTATATAAGAGGTTTTATATGCTTTAAGTGCTTATGTTCATGAGTGGATTTCATCTGGTTGATCATTATTTTCATCTAGACATTTTGGGGCTAGTGGTAGAAAATCTGAGTAGACAATTTACTGACATCATAATTTACACATGTGAATGAGTCAGGGGGATTTTGTCATTTGGTTTTGATCACATTAGTCAATATTTTCTATGTTCTAAGTCTCAATTCAAGTGATGAAGCACAACAAAAGATATGCAAATGCAAAGTTGGGCTTTGATGTAGAGCTCATTCATGCTTTCTTGTTTTGGATCACCTTGTATAGAATTGAAGCTTATTGATTCTTATTTTAAATTTTGTAATATGATATACATAGGAAAATTATTAATTAATTTTAAATTATTCTTATATTATCATCAAACCATTCAATAACTTTCCACAAGCTATACCAATCACTTTTCATGTGTTCTCTATAACCTTCATGACATTCTCACAAGTCCTTAATGCCATAAGTACCTTTGAATGGGAAATAAAAATATGATGATTGAACTCATATCAAGGCTTTATACCTTCTTATAACATCCATTTGTAACCATGTTTATATAACTAAGTTCAAAATTTTTACTCATCTTCTTCACATAGGCTCCTTAACATTAAGCCCCTACTATCCCTATTTATAAATAAACCTCCTTGGTTTGGAAAGATAATAGACTTTAAAAAAAAACTAAGATCATTTCCTAATATCCATTTAGCTCTTCTAGATCCACTATTCATTGTTTGATCATCCTCCACTTGCATGCCCTATTCATCCTCTGTCTCAGTCCCTATTTAGGTCTATTTAGCCTTACTATAGACTTATAGTCCCAAAACATATGGAATAGTGAAGGTACACATTTGAAACCACATAAATCTCTTGGATAGGTACAAAACCATACTAATGACAAAGTTTGGGCCTTTTTGGCTGATAGAATCTATTTCTACATCCAAAACCCTAATTCAAGGGTTTTAGGTCTATGCATAAACCTAAGAGGTCTAAACAATTCATAAACTAACTTTTATAAGGACTGGAACCTTCTAACAAGTTTTTGTGTGTTTTAACAAGCATTTATGACCTTATCCAATGACTAGCTTAACCCAAAAACACCTTATGTCTTTGATATCTGTAAAACTTAGTAAACTAGGTTATTTTTCAAGACTGGTAAACCTATAATGCAAATAACTCAGGGTTACAATTGACTTCTATAACAATAAAATAAGTTGTATGCCTTAATAAAAATTCATTCATTGATGTTCATTCAATATAAAAAGAAATAAATATCAAAATTTTCCTTGAAATCTTAAACCCACAGTCTCAGACAGGGTCCGACCTTATTTTCTTATCTTTTGCTCAGTCACAAGGTTACACCAAAGTCTTAATAAACATATAAGGATTATTACTTATTTCTAAACATTATTCATAGATTATCACCATGTATTATTCCTTTCTCCATAGACAATGACTTACACAAAGTCTCTTTATTATCAAAAAACACACAAAACCTGCAAATCTATCTTGTCCTCCAACTTTAAAGGGAATAATGAATTTCAATGGGATTGTATACTTCTCTAAGCAGGTGTAAAGATAATATACTAGTGCATGCAATGTATATTCAATTTAAATAAATAATACTCACCTTTAACATCCTCACAATATCTATTAGATTAATTTTCATTACCAAAACTATCATGCACTAAATATTGAAAGATGAAACAGTCATGGCAAAAATGAATTTTATTTGATTTTCCTCGTATCTGTCTCAAGGAATACTATCTAAAAAACCAATATTACAAGCCTTATAACTCCCTATACAATAATAACTGGTTCTTTAACTCCTTTCCATGTAGGAGTCTTAGATAACTCATGGTTACAACTTAACTTGATATGCAAAACCATGTCATATGAGGGTTAAGTCATTAGAAACCCTTCACCTTTTCACAAGAATCTTAATTCCATGATGATATATCTCAACATTATCAAATTAGATGCTATGATCCCTCAAAAGGGTTTACAATAATTCAAATTTTTGAATAGTGCTTTTGGCAAGAAACACAAGATTTGAAATTTTAAACACCCTAAACAACTAGTATAGAATCCAAAAGACCTACAGACACTCTAGAACACTTACTAAACTATTCCAAACCAAAAATGACAATATTTACAACCTTTCTAAAGGATTCCCTTACATCATAATACCAATATGGATAATGTTTCCCATATGCTCTTGTAAGTGTACTTGGTTGATGCTCCTTATTGATCTACTTCCACTTATATCTCATAGATTTGTATGTTAGGTTGTGGAGCTAAAAGTTTCACTGATGCAAATAGGGGAGGAGGTTGCTGAAGGTTGCTAAAAGTTGCTGAGTTGCAGAGTAACTGGTGTCAGTCTGATCAGCCAACGTCAGTCAGGTTAGTGAAGAGAAGCAACCGACATCGGTCAAGGATACCAACTGTCAGGATCCTACTCTCCCCAATAAGAGTATATATGATTACCTTTGTATTAGCAACTAAACATGGAATTATACCAAAATGAATAAGTAACTAGAAATATGAAACAACACAGGATATGAGAGACAATACACAATTGTATTAATAATCACTCAGAAGAAAATACAATAAAGAAGATGCCACTTCTTCTTCCACTTCAAAGGCTTGCCACACCTCAAGGACTTCTTCCCTCTCTCTCACACGGTCCCAAAAATCAACTCAAATATAGAGTTGGTGTTTACCTCTCCAACCAGTCAGTAACAATGCTGCTAGTACACCAAGTACACAACCATACTCCAAGTAGATCTCCCTACTCCTGCAATCAACTTGCAATCACTAACAGACCATACTCACCATGTAGATATCTCTACACCCTAAAGAACCCTTGTCCTTGCCTCACCAAGTCCTTATGATTCTTCAACCAGTACCCCGGTGGATCTTCTACCAGAACTTTCACACCTACAACTCTCCAAGATCATACACACTCAGCACCCCTTTGAAACTAGGAGGAACACACCATGCTCTCTTCTTTCTGAAGGAGCTAATTTCTGCTCTCTTACTCTCTAGCACACTTTTACAATGCAGCCTATGAGTCTATTATATAGATCTCATGCATACAATAATTAGACATCTAATTACAATAATTAGATCCATAGCTTTTAGTCTAAATTTGGCTCTTGACATGCAAACACTTGGTTCGTTAACTAACTACCTGTAAAACTTGTAGTTTTGAACCACATAGAGCAACTGGCATCGATCTGATCAGCTGACGTTGATCAGGTTAGTGAAGAGAAGAAACTGATGTCGGTCAGGGATCAGCCGATGTTGGTCACCTCTAGGCAGACAGGGACCAACGTCGGTCGCCTGTGTGGTTTAGAACTGCAAGTTTTACAGGCAGTTAGTTAATGAACCAAGTGTTTACATGTCAAGAGCCAAATTTAGACTAGAAGCTATAGATCTAATTATTGTAATTAGATGTCTAATTATTGTATGCATGAGATCTATATAATAGACTCATAGACTATATTATAAAAGTGTGCTAGAGAGTAAGAGAGCAGAAATTAGCTCCTTCAGAGAGAAGAGAGCATGGTGTGTTCCTCCTAGTTCCAGAGGGGTGCTGAGTGTGTATGATCTTGGAGAGTTGCAGGTGTGCAAGTTCTGGTAGAAGATCCACTGAGGTACAAGTTGAAGAATCATAAGGACTTGGTGAGGTAAGGACAAGGGTTCTTCAGGGTGTAGAGATATCTACATGGTGAGTATAGTCTATTAGTGATTGCAGGAGCAGGGAGATCTACTTGGAGTATGGTTGTGTACTTGGTGTACTGGTAGCGTTGTTACTAACTGGTTGGAGAGGTGAACACCAAATCTATATTTGAGTTGATTGCTGGGACCATGTGAGAGAGAGGGAAGAAGTCCTTGAGGTGTGGCAAGCCTTTGAGGTGGAAGAAGAAGTGGCATCTTCTTTATTATATTTTCTTCTGAGTGATTATTAATACAATTGTGTATTGTCTCTCATATCCTGTGTTGTTTCATATTTCTAGTTACTTATTCATTCTGGTATAATTCCATGTTTAGTTGCTAATACAAAGGTAATCATATATACTCTTATTAGGGAGAGTAGGATCCTGACATTGTACATGTACTTGGGCCCCACATTTAGGCCTCTACTTACTCACCTTCTTGATGGATATACCTTTACATAACGCCATGGGGTTAAAAAAACATATGCCTTGCTGCCTTGAGCCTACTTTGAAGTCTTATTCTACCCTACCATGTATGAAAATTATTGAAACTCTCCTTGGTATTCATGTTGGACTTCTTGTCTAAGTGTCTCAACATCTTATTTCCTCACATCTTTCACCACTTCTATCTATTCTATCCATACTACCTTATTTACCTCTTCCTTTTGTCTCTTGATTTTTTGATCACTATCTTGTGATTTATTTTTTTGCTCTTTTTAGACCTGCTATCCACTTATCATCCCATTTTCCTCATCTTCTTCAAAAAAATTCCTCAAAACACTAATGTTATCCATAAATCCTTATATATATTCACTACTATAAATCATTTTCAAATGTTTAAATAAGTTTGTAAAAAAATGGTTCACATACTCACTTGAGAAAAATAGATTGTGCCATGAATTATCATGTCCTTCTTGGGCTGAAATAGTCTCCTTAGATTGAATGATTGTTTTTAAATCTTCTTCCTACTGTACCAACTCCTTATGGCCTATAATCAACACTCTTGATGCTAGACCAACAACATTATCTTCTTCTTTATGCATTAATTCTTCCAACTCCTTCAAATTTTGATGTACATTAGCAAAATCATAATATTCAACACATTTATTTACCTCTTTATACCTTTCATGCTTTTCTGAGATCAACTCTTCATTTTTTATGCTTTCAATGAAGCTTTGAACTTCACCTATTCTTGCCATGTCATCTAACTATTTACCTTCCTCAAGATAACACACATTTGGGTTTGCACATTCACATGCCCATTCATCTTCCTCTTCCTCATATTTCTCAAACTCTTAAATCATCTCCTCTAGTTGACATCTCATATGAATAACTTCCTATTGGACCTTTCTATCTTCCATCTTATCCCTAAATGCATAATGTACTCTTTTCTTGATCTTGATACTAAAATTCTTTTTGCATGCTATCATTATCTCTTTTAATCTTTCTTCCAAACTTGTTAACTCTTTCCTCAAATCAACAATCTCCTTATCCATATCCATTTATTCATTTTGTACTTTATTTTTAATCTTTTTATGGCAATCTTCTTGAATTAAGCCCATCATTCTCTTTCCTTTCTTTCCTTCACCCTTTCTTGACAAATTCCTTTTCACACTTGCCTTTTTGACCTTACTTACGTAACATCTATTATTTTTTTATCTCTTGGAATCTCAATTAGATTCTCTTCTTGTCCTCACTTGGGACTGTTCACTATCTTTTTAAGCTTTATATTGAGTTTGCTTCCCCTTAAACTGTCAATTGCTCTCTTATTCTTGTTAGCCTCTCTTAGATTTGGGCTTCTTTGCCACACAATTATTTTGTCTGCCTTCACCTTTAAATATTATCCATATTTTCACTTATATTAATTCAAATTATTTGAATAAATACATATAACACCTTGTCAAATCAATCACTGACAATCATACCTTGTTATGAATTATACTATCTTCTTGCCTTATCCTACTCTGCTCTATCTTGCACTTTTCCTCTCACCTTATCTCTTTCATTGATTATTCCCTGTAATATTCAAATTTTTTTTAACAACATCAAATATTCATCACTACATATCCTTTACCTACCTGAACCACAGGTATCTTTCGACTTTGATACCAAATGATGCAGAGTTCATTCACACTTTCTTATTTTGGATTACCCTTTATAGACTTGAAGCTTATTGATTCTTATTTTGAATTTTGGATTATGATATACATAGGATAATGATTAAGTATTTTTAAATTATTCTTACATTATCATCAATCCTTTCAATAACTTTCAACAAGTTGTATCAATCACTATTCATGTGTTTTCTATAACGTTCATGACATTCTCACAAGTCCTTAACACCAAAAATATATTTTCATGGGAAATCAAAATACTATGATGATTAAAGTCATATCAATGCTTTATACCTTCTTATAACATCCATTTGTAACCCTGTTTATACAACTACGTTCAAATTTGTTTCTCATTTTCTTCACACAGGGTCCTTCCTAGCATTAAGCCCATACTAGCCTTGTTTATAGATAAACCTCCTTGGTTTGAAAAGATAACATACTTTCACAACAAAATAAGATCATTTCTTAGGACCCATTTAGCTTTTCTAGCTCCACTATTCATCATTTGATCATCCTCCACTTGCACGCCTTATTTCTCCTCTATCTTAATCCCTAATTAGGTCTATTTAGCCTTGCTACAAACCTATAGTCCCAAAACATACAAAATACTGAAGGTACACATATGAAACAAAAAAAATCTCTTAGATAGGTATAAAACCATCCTAATGACAAGTTTGGGCCTTTTTGGCTAGTGTAATCTAATTTTATAGCCAAAACCCTAATTTAGGGTTTTTAGGTCTCTACGCATACCTGAGAGGTCTAAATAATTCATAAAATGACTTTTATAAGGACTAGAACCTTTTAAAAAGCTTTGTAGGGTCTAAAAAATCATTTATGACCTTATATAATGACTATCTTAGCCCAACAACACCTTATGTCTTTGATATCTACAAAACTGAGTAAACTAGGTTATTTTTCAAGACTAGTAAACCTATAATGCAAGTAACTGAGGGTTACATTTGAATTTTATAGCATTAAAATAAGTTTTATACCTTACTCACAATTCATTCTCTGATTTTCATTCATTATAAAATAAATAAATATCAAAATTTTCCTTGAAATCTTAAACACACAGTCTCAAATAGGGTCCTACCCTATTTTCTTGGCTTTTGTTCAGTCCCAAGGTTACACCAAAGTCTCAAATAAACATATAAGGATTCTTACTTATTTATAAACCTTATGCATATATTATCACCACATCCTATTAATTTTTCCATAGACAATGACTTATACAAAGTCTCTTTACTATAAAAAAACACATAGAACTTGCAAATCTATCTTATCATCCAACTTTAAAGGGAATAATGAATTTCAATGGGACTATATACTTCTCTAAGTAGGTGTAAATATAATATACTGGTGCATGCAATTTATATTCAATTTTAACAAGGAATAATCACCTTTAGCATCCTCACAATATCCATTATATTGATTCTCTTTACCAAAACTATCATGCACTAAATCCTACAAGATGAAACAATCATGGAAAAAATGAACTTTATTTGATTTTCCTCTTATCTATCTCAAGTAACTCTATCTAAACAAACAAGATCAAAAAACACACAGACACTAAAAATCTATCTTGTCATCCACTTTAAAGGGAACAATGAATTTTAATGGGACTATATACTTCTCTAAGTAGGTGTAAAGATAATATACTGGTGCATGAAATTTATATTCAATTTTATCAAGGAATACTCACCTTTAGCATCCTCACAATATCCATTATATTGATTCTCATTACCAAAAATATCACGCACTAAATCCTACAAGATGAAACAGTCATGGGAAAATATGAACTTTATTTGATTTTCCTCTTATCTGTCTCAAGTAACTCTATCCAAACAACCAAGATCAAAAAACACACATAACCTACAAATCTATCTTGTCATCCAACTTTAAAGGGAACAATGAATTTCAATGGGACTATATACTTCTCTAAGCAGGTGTAAATATAATATACTGGTGCATGTAATTTATATTCAATTTTAACAAGGAATACTCACCTTTAACATCTCATAATATCCATTATATTGATTCTCATTACCAAAACTATCATGCACTAAATCCTACAAGATGAAACAGTCATGGAAAAAATGAACTTTATTTGATTTTCCTCCTATCTATCTCAAGTAACTCTATCTAAACAACCAAGATCAAAAAACACATGGAACTTGCAAATATATCTTGTCATCTAAATTTAAAGGGAATAATGAATTTCAATGGGATTATATACTTCTCTAATCAAGTGTAAAGATAATATACTGGTGCATGAAATATATATTCAATTTTAATAAGGAATACTCACCTTTAGTATCCTCATAATATCCATTATATTTATTCTTATTACCAAAACTATCATGCACTAAATCCTACAAGATGAAACAATCATGGCAAAAATGAACTTTATTTGATTTTCCTCCTATTATCTCAAGTAACTCTATCTAAACAACCAAGATAAAAAAACACATGAAACTTGCAAATCTATCTTATCATCCAACATTAAAGGGAAAAATGAATTTCAATGGGACTATATACTTCTCTAAGTAGTTGTAAAGATAATATACTGGTGCATGTAATTTATATTCAATTTTAACAAGGAATACTCACCTTTAGCATCCTCATAATATCCATTATATTGATTCTCATTACCAAAATTATAGTGCAATAAATCCTACAAGATGAAACAGTCATGGCAAAAATGAAATTTATTTGATTTTCCTCCTATCTATCTCAAGTAACTCTATCTAAACAACCAATATCAAAACCTTATATCTCCCTATACAACAATAACTGATTCTTTAAATCCTTTCCATGTAGGATTCTTGGATAACTCATGGTTACAACTTAACTTGATATGCAAAACCATGTATTATGAGGGTTAAGTCAATAGAAATCCTTCACATTTTTAAAAGACTCTTAATTACATGCTATTATATCTCAACATTATGAAATTAGATGCTATTATCCCTTAAAAATGTTTACTAAAATTTAAAATTTTGAATATTGCTTTTAGCGAGAAACACAAGATTTAAAATTTTAAACACCCTAGACAACTAGTATAGACTCCAAAAGACCTGTAGACACTCTATAAAACTTACCAAACTATTTCAAACCAAAAATGACAATATTTAAAAACTTATTAAAGGATGGCCCTACATCAAGCTCTCAAGAATTTTGATAATGTTTTCCCATAGCCAAATTTGCACTGTGGCAAGAAAAGTTGAGTAGGCATTTTGATGGTGGAATATCTCACATGTGTGGATGTTTCAGGAGAAGTTGATCATATGTGTTTATTTAATTTTGTACCTAGTTTATATATGATAAATTTTATGTTAAGTGATGAAGTGCATCAAAATATATGCATGTGTAAAATTTGGCTTTTCTAGACAGTTCTTGACATTGTTGGCTCTATGTTAGAAAAATATGAGTGAGCAAATTAATGGAATTATATCTTACAAATGTGAAGGTTTCAAGATATAATTAATATATGGCTGGATTCATATTTGAAATTAGAACAAAAGGTCTAAATTTGAGAACATGCGAGTGAGTGAAGGTAAAATATATGATCGTGCAAAGTTGGCCTTCTAGGCAGATAACAATGGTCCCCATACTTAGTCTATTTTGCATGATGTTAAAGATCAAGACCGAATGGAGATATAATGGCTCATGGGAGATCATAAAATAAATATATATGGTGTGAATCAAGTTAAAGAGATCAAAGTGTTTATTTATTAATGAATTTAAAGATCAAGCTCCTTACAAAAAGATCAATGGAGCATGTTCATTCCAAGGTCTTAAGAAGCAACGAGATGAGGACAAGTGCTTAATGTTTAAATAGTAAAAGTGATAAGAAGGTATGTGAGGGTGAAAATTTTAATGATCGTGGGGGTTATAATCAAGATCAAATGGTGAGTGCTATAAGATAAATACCTGACTGATCTATAGATATCAATGGTGTGCATTGAGTCAATATTATACGATTGGATGAGATGAGGTCAACTATTCAAGGTTTAATATTCGACAGTGGTGAAATATGAGTTAAAGGTTAAGATTAATATAATAAGATTGATGGTAAATTATTTATCTAAAATAGAGAGGACACGAGATGATAGCATAGTGATTAAAGTTTAATTGTGACTATTTGAATTCAAATATTTGAACTTAACAAAGGAAAAACTAGTACTATGTATTTTATTCATAACTTTTGATCTAGGAAAAATTTGCTCATGGTTTTAAAAAAAGGGGTAAAGGACTCCAAGAATAATTTGGAAATATATTTTTTAAGGTTTGAAAATGTGTACAATCAAAGATATTGAGCTCCAAAGTACACTATGTGTTTGACTTTGTTCTGCAAGTGACCCAAGAAGGATGTTTGAGCTTGTTTTGTTGTTGTTTAGATGTCTCATGATGAATTATACATTGGATAATGTTTTACACTACATGAGGACCATATTTGTGCATTATAAAGGTTTGAACAATTATATGGATTATGAACAAAGGTTTATAAGTTGACTGTGTATTTGTTCATGGTGACTGTGTGCATAGAATGTTGCTTGAACAAATTCAAGTTTAGCATAAGGGTGATATGATGGATATTAAAAATTAAAGGGGACCTATAGATAATGTGGAATAGGTCCAAATTTTATAAAGTGTTCCTATATTCCTATTTTTCTTGGAGAAGGGTCAAAGAGGTGAATGGGTCATTATAGGACCTAAAGGTAACTTAGGCCTATTTGAAAGATAGTTATGCTTAAGTGTGACCCATATTAGATGCCTTAAGGGTTAAAACATGCATAATGATTTATAAGGATTATTATGGACATGATAATTCATGAAGGTTATAAAATGGTGAAATCAAATATGATGATTTTGAGACTTGTGTGAAACTTGTGCAAGGTGGATGTGAGAGTTATGGATCAAAGAAGAGGTAGAGTGTGTAATAGATAAGTTGATGAGAAGAGAAGATTGAGGACTATGTGTATGACCTTTTGGTCATGTTTTTTGATGTTATAATAGTTATCTTGTAGTTTGAGGATGAGTGAATAGGTCTAGGGTGATCCTTAAGGTGGATTTGGATGCATTGAGTGTACAGAGTTGAAGAGAGATGATATACTTTATATCTTCATCAGATTGGTAGGCAATCAATGATTAGGAGATATTGTGTTGATAGGTGCTTTTATGGTATCTCAACATCTAGGGGATTATATATCCTTTTAAGGTGAAACTTACTAAAGGTCTAGTTGTTGTTGTAGCTCAGCTAGATAGGTGTTGTAGTACCTTGTGAGATTGTAATCTCACTAAACAAGGGATGGTAGTTCCTTGATCAGTTACAACTGGTCTAAATTGGTTCTTGTTATTATAAGATAATAGTCCAATTCTAAGTTCTAGTGGTTTTCTCCCTCAAGAGGGTTTCCCACATATGTGATGTGTTATATGCTTGATCTTGTATTATCTCTCTTGTTCATTGCTATGAATGATGTGTAATGTATGTATTAAATGATTAAGAGATTAAAGGAATTTTAATTAAAATTAGATTATTTTGGCTCATTGATTCACCCCCCATTAGTGATTGTACCTCTAAAAATTAGTATCAAAGTAGGCCCTTTGGTAAAGTCTTGACAACTTGTAGGTGATATAATGTATAATATGGGTAGTCATTAAGAAGGTTTCTCAACGAAGCAAGCACCAATGTCTAATGGATCCAATTATTCTTTTTGGACTACAAAGATGAGGACCTACATCATGTCCCTAGGGTTTGACATTTGGCAATATGTTGTGGATGGTTATTCTACACTATTTATTCCTTCATCTAGTGTTGTAGATAATAAGTTGTTTTAGAATAATTCTAAGGAAATGAATGATATCACTTATGGTATTTTAGAGACTTAATACACCAAAGTAATCCATTTTACATATACCAAGGAAATTTGGGATAAATTAAATACTATTTATGAAGGAGACTCAAAATTTAAGTCAACAAAGTTACAGACTCATCGAAGACAATTTGAGAGACTCAAGATGAAGGAAGAACATTCTGTGGCATCTTTTCTATAGAGAATTGATGAGATTGTGAACATCTTCAGAGGTATTAGAGAGAACCCTGATGAATCTACTATAGTTTAGAAGGTATTAAGGTCCCTATCTCTCAAATTTGATCCTAAAGTATCTATTGTAGAAGAAATTCATGATCTTACTCAACTAAAGTTGGATGAATTGCATGGTATCCTTACTGCCTATGAGATGAGGAAGAATGATGATATACCATCGAATAAGGAAGTCACATTCAAGACAAAGATGAAGTGTAAAAAGAATTTCCAAGGTAAAAAATCCAAGGAGGATGACATTTATGATATTGATGAGGATGACCTAATTACTTTGATTCTTAGGAAATTAAAAATAGGCTCAAGGAAGTATAAGAGTAAACTACCTTTCAAATGCTTCAATTATGGAGAGATAGGACATTTTTATAAGGAGTTCCCTCATAATCATGATGAAGACCAAGATCATGTCCCTAAGTTTTGACATTTGGCCATCTATTGTGGATGGTTATTTTTGTACCTACTATTCTTTCATCTAGTGTTTCAAATAAGAAGTGTCCCTAAGTTAGAAAAGATATCTAATAAGGTGAAGTAATTTGTGAGATTTAAAAATAACTCAAGTGATCTAGATAATATTTTAAATGATCAAAAGCATGAAAGTGATATAACTGGTCTTAGATACAAAAAAGAACTAGAGAATTTAACTCAAGACAAGATGAAGACTAATGTGAACAAGGACAATAATAATTTGAAGACAAATTATCAAATAAGGAATGAAGGTGCTAGTAGAATGAAAACAAAATAGATCGAAAAGACAAATGCCATGAGGTATGTAAGTTTTAATGGTTATTATTACACATGTAATCATTTTGGGCATAGAGATAGAGAATGTAAGAGACCTGTTAAGAATGAGTTTGTATGGAACTATGATGGGGGTCATCAGTTAAAAGGTGTGAACAAAATTAAGTAATTTAACTATCTTGATGTGGGACACTTTGAAAGCCATTATCCACATAAGATTAGATAAGGTGAGTCCTCTTCAAAAAGAGGAGGTTGTTTTGTTTTTCATGACATAGAATAGATTATAAATTTTTATCCAAACAATGTAAGAAAAACTATGTTTTCATCAAGGAGTATGGTTTGCTACAACTATGAATAGAGAGGTCACATTACTAGATTCTATAAACAAATGTCTATTAGCTAGAATAGGTCTAATAAAGCTCCTAGAGTGTAAAGAAGAAGGCAAGTAAACTCATGGAAGCCAAATGCAGTAAGTATGAATGATGATGGGTTTGTTGGTCCAAGTAATCTACTTGATATGGTGGAGAATGCTATAAAAGGTGAAGATTGCTAAGGGCTCTCATTTCTTGCTCATATTGTGAATGAAAAGACCAAGCTCAAGGAGAAGACCAAGGTGCTGGTTGAGACTAGTTATGAGATATGTATTGATCCAAATGAACATCTTTCTATTGATGAGTATGTATATGCAAATAACTTCAATTTTCAATGCCTAGTGATAAGGTTCCTAAATATAAGGTGGATTTTTTAGATGAAAAGGTATGTCATGAATCTATGTTATCTCTATTTATTATCAATTAAATCCTAGATTAAAAGCATAATGTTATAGTGGTTGATCATAATACTAAAAATAAGAAGAAGAACTGCAAGTATCAGATGACCAAGGAGGAGATGGAATATGAGGAGTTGTGGGTAATTCCTAGTTTCAAACCATTTTGGGACTTTGTGAAGTAGGGTGCCTCTACCTATGATTCTTAGGAGACATACTCTACCTATGATTCTTAGGAGACATATTTCTTGTGGAGAAGAAAATGTGTGTGCTCAAGATCATAATGACAAATCAGTACAAAGGTCATTGGTTAAGAGGAATAACAAGTTCATGAGCTTGTTCTAGAGGTTTTTAAAGGAGCTATTATGTAGGGTCAGAATAGGTATTTCTAAATGGCATAATGATATTGATGAAATGTCAAGAAGAGTTTGATTATTTGAAAGGTATGTTGATATTATATTAGCTTGATCCAAGTGTTTTTGTAGTCTCAAGGTATGTTGAAGTTAAATTGTAGATTTTTGAGTGCTCTTGATTTTCGTAATTTTTGAATTAAGGGCAAACAAGCCTAAAAATGGGTTATAGGAAGTCAAGGTTCCCAAAGGTGTGGAAGATCCAAACTTGGTCCAAAAATGTGTAATGGTTATCTCTAGGTGTACAATATGTTTTAGAAGTGGATGTTGACCAAAATAAAGTTTTTTGATTCTAGTTGTTTAAAGTTTATGGGGTTTTGGGCTTTGCAATAAAAGTGGTATATCTATGAGTTGAGGTCTAAGGATTCTTAATAGGTTTAATGGGATAAATGTTTTATCAAATCAATCTTTAAAGAGATTTGAAGGTTTGTGGTTTTCAAATTATTCATGTATTTGTCAAAATGGATGCCTAATTGGCAAGATGGTTTGTGAAGGAAGTGTATTGTAGATGATGAGTTAGTTGTTGAAAATTGGTGTGATTAAGGGGGCATATGAGAGTGTTATAGATATGAATTTTTAGGACTTGAATGTGTGTCTAATAAAATATATGAGATTTTAAAGTTTTAGGTAGGGCTACAAGGAGACTTGACAGGGTTAATAAAGAAGATATGGTGTTTTTTGGTCAGTTTATCCAAAAATATCAAGGCATGAGTGTTTCAAGGAGAGTTCTCAAGTTGGTTGAGATAATATATCTTATTTTGTGAGTGGCATGAAGTACTTTTAGTGGTCCCTGAGGTGGCTTTAGAGAAAAGGATAATAATCATGTGTGGTAGTTCTTCATGATGTGTGGAGATTTGAAGATGATCAAAAGGTGAAATGGCTAAAAAATATTAGGGGCAGTCTCTCTTAGATGTTTATTTAAGAGTTCCATTAGATTTTAGTGCATTATTGAGAAGTAAAAAGTGGTATACACAAAGTAAGGAGTTAACTTAGATAACTTGAATGGCTTGAAGAGCTTTGCATGATGTAAGAGGAAGCATATGTGAGATGCTTTAGTCATATTGAATATGTGGTGATATCTGATATAGCTTTTATTTCAAGAAGGTTGGTATGATGATTTGATAAAATCTAGTCATTATTTTGTGTTTTTTATTCATTGGTTGTAGCGCTTGATTGAAGAAGAGTGTTGGCATGGAGTAAGAGGTAGTTGTCAAGGAAAGAAGAGGTAGGCTCAAGGTAAGGGGGAGTTTTTATCATATTTATAAGGTGAATTTTTTATTTTTGATGGTATTTTTAGGTTTTCAAGATTAGTTTGTGCCCACTTTGTCATTGTGTGAAAGGTGGAGGAAGTCCCTGTTGTGAGAGTGCTTGAAGAGATAAAAGAAAGGTGAGTTGTATATTGATGGTTGTTGACATAAATGAAAAAGGGGGATATTGTTGGAGAGTTTTCAATTATGTCATGGTGATTTAATGAAGGTGTCCAAGTGAGTGGATGAAGTGACTTGATAGTCTAAATGATAATGACAAAGTGTGTAATGTGCTTGTCCTAGTATGTTTGAAGTTGGCTTGGTTGATATTCTATTTTGGAATGGTTAGAGATGTTCAAGGATGAGTATGGTGACTTGATCATGTGAAAAATTTAACATAAGAGGTTTTATATGATTTAAGTGTTTATGTTCATGAGTGTATTTCATTTGGTTGATCATTGTTTTCATCTAGACATTTTGGGTCTAGTGGCAGAAAATCTGAGTAGGTAGTTTATTGACATCATAATTTTCACGTGTGGATGATTTAGGGGGATTTTGTCATATTATTGTGTTAAAATTTGTCCCTAGTTGATATTACTAAGTCTCAATTCAATTTATGAAGTGAGATGAAAGATATGCAAGTACAAAGTTAGTCTCTCAGACATTTTGACTTTATTTCCCATAGCCAAATTTGTAATGTGGCAAGAAAAGCTGAGTAGTCATTTTGATGGTGGCATTTTCACATGTGTGTAAGTTTAAGGAAAATTTGAACATATGGTTTTTTTCAGTTTTGTGCCTAGTTTATTTTCACTAAATTTTAAGTTAAGAGATGAATCACATCAAAAGCTTTGCATGTGCAAAGTTGGCTTTTCCAAATAGTTCTTGACATAGTTAGCTTTATGACAAAAAAATTGAGTGAGAAGATTAATTATGTTATATCTCTCTCATGTGAAGGTTTTAGGATCTAATTAATACATGATTGGATTCCTATTTGAAAGGATAACATATGATTCAAATTTGAGAACATGCAAGTGAGTGAGGTAAAAGATATGATTATGCAAAGTTGGCCTTCTAGGTATATGGTAATGGTCCCCATACTTATAGTTTGCATGATTTTAAAGATCAAGACTAGATGGGGATATAATGGCTCATGGGAAATTTTAAATTAAAGATCTATGATTCATAAAAATTAAAATAGTTTAAAGTGTTCATTGATTAATGAAGTTAAAGATAGAGCTCCTTACAAAAGGATCAACAGAGCATGTTCATTCCAAGGTCTCAGGATGCAACAAGATGAGGATAAGTGATAAATGTTTAAATAGTAAAAGTGATCAAAAGTTACATGAGGGTGCCAAGTTTCATGATCATGGAGGTTATGATCAAGATCAAATGGTGAGAACTATAAGATAAATACCTGACTGATTCACAAAGATCGATGGTGCGTGTTGAGTCAATATTACAAGATTGCATGAGATGAGGTCAACTATTCGAGGTTTAAAATTTGGTAGTGGTGCACTATGAGTTAAAGGTCAAGATTTGTATAATAATATAGATAGTGCATGATTGATCTATAATAACAAGGACATGAGATGATAACATAGTGATCAAAGTTTAACTATGACTATTTGAATTCAAATATATGAATTAATAAAGGAAAAATGAGTGCTCTATATTTTATCCATAACTTTTGATACAAGATGGATTTTCTCATGGTGTAAAAATAAAAATTGGTATATTAATCCATTTCACATCTGGAAATATATTTTTTAAGGTCTAAAAATGTGTATAGTCAAAAATATTGAGATCCAAAGTTGACTGTGTGTTTGACTATGTTCTACAAGTGACATGAGAAGAATGTTCGAGCTTGTTTTTTTGTTGTTTGGATGTCTCAAGATGAATTATCCATTTTAACATTTTTTATAATCCTTTAGGACCATATATGTGAATTATTAATGTTTGACCACTTCTATGTAGTATGAATAAAGGTTTAGTAGAAGTTGACTGTGTATTCATTTATGGTGGCTATGTACACAAAATGTTGTTTGAGCAAATTCAAATTTAGTATAAGGGTGATATAATGGATATTATATCTTAGGGGGGACATATAGATCATGTGTCATGGGTAAAAATGTTGTAAAGTGTTCTTTTTTTCCTATTTTGCTTGAATAAGGGTCAAAGAGGTGAATGGGTCATCGTTGGACCTAAGAGGTCACTTAGGCCTATTTGAAAGATAGTTGTGCTTAAGTGTGACCCATGTTAGATGCCTTAAGGGTTAAGGTATGCCTAATGGTTGATAAAAATTATTATGGACATGATAATTCATGAAGGTTATTTAAATAGTGAAATCAAATATGATGATTCTGAGACTTGTGTGAGACTTGTGTAAGGGGGATGTGAAAGTTGTAGAGCGAAGGAGAGGTAGAGTGCCTAGTATATAAGTTGATGAGCAGAGAAAATTTAGGACTATGTGTAAGACCTTTAGGTCATGTTTTTGATGTCAAATTAGTTCTCTTTTAGGTTGAATATGAGTGAAGAGGTTTAGGGTGATCCAAAATGTGGCTTTGGATGCATTAGATGTGCAAAGTTGAAGAGAGCTAATATACTTTGTATCTTCATTATATTAGTAGGAAATCAATGATCATGAGATGTTGTGTTCATAGGTGTTATTGTGTAATATAAACATCTATGGGGTTTTAACCTCCTTTCAAGGTGAAACCTACTAAAGGTCTAATTATTTTTACAGCTCATCTAGACAGGTGTTATAGTACCTTATGGGATTATAGTCTCACTAAATAAGGGATAGTAGTTCCTTTATCAATTTTAGCTAGTATAAATTGGTTCTTTTTATTATAGGATAGTATTCCAATTGTATGTTCTATTGGGTTTTCTCCCCCAAGAGGGTTTCCCACATATGTCATGTATTATGTGCTTGATCTTGCATTGTCTCTCTTGTTCATTGCTTTGAATGATGTGTATACCTCATGAATGTATGTATTGAATGATTAAGAGCTTGAAGGAATTGATATTTAAATTGTATTTTTTGGGCTCACTGATTGATCCCCACTCTTAGTGATTGTACCTCTAACATTAGCTACCCACCACTTATCTATCTCAGTCATGTTTTCTAGATAAGTACACATTTTTTAATTCATTGTTGTTTATAGAATATATAAATAAATAAATTATTATGAAAATCAATGGATGTTGATATTTTATTATTTTATTCCCTAATTTATTACTCAACTATTTATCAACCTAGGGTTACATTCCATAATCCTAAAAAATATAAATCATTTGGTGAACCTGACTTCGAATAGTGCCCAAACCTTAGTCCTAAATACTCTTTGGGATTGTATCCTTATGCTTTCTATGATCAGTAATTAATTTTAAAATCTCAAATCTGATTCATTATTTTATTTTTACAATCTTTCATATATTTAATTTATTTAAAGGTTCAAAATATACAACTTTTCATTTTCCTAATTTCCAACCTACAATGGTGGAATTCAATAACCAATTTGATGAAACTGATAAGAAATAATTACAAGTTTTCATTTCTAAGCATTCAGATATGCAAGATGACCTTATCCATATTTTTCATGAAGAGCTTATGATTTCCACTATAGGTCAATCCTCTAACCCCATAAATGCTAATATTGTTACACCTACAATGATGAAAACTTAGATTCTATAAAAACATACTATAACTAGACAACTCTCACCAATGGCAACCCCTTATATGGCTAATACACATCCATCCTCTCTAGATGTATAATCTCTTAGGTAGGAGATCCATTCTCTATAGGTCAATGTGTTACATCTTGAGCAGGGTACCACTAGACCATCTCATGCCTTGGACTCTCATGTTATCATACATACACCATTGGCACAACATATAATGATAACTACTTTTCCATATAGATTTTTGGCATCCAAGCTTACTCTATATGATGGTAAGGGTGACCTAGAGCATCATCTATGCACTTTTCATGTAACATGTTTTGACTAAATGTCCAATGATTGGCTCATGACTAAATTATTCCCTCTTAGTTTAAAGGACTATACAATATAATGGTTTTATGATCTCCCTAATCACTCCATTTAAACATTTAATCCACTCACATATATGTTTTTGGTATATTTTTCAATCAACATTAGTGTTAAAGTTTATTATGCTCAAGTCGCTCAACTAAATAAAAAATCTAATGAGCCAATAGTTGAATGTCTTGCGATATAAAACCATATTAACAAATATGAATATCCCCATGGTAGATATATAAATATAGGAAATATTCAATAAAAGTTTATTACCAACATGACATAAGTCTATATTATTCAAAAGGTTTCCATCATTTACAAATTTATGCCATATAATGAAGGAATGGAAAGTTAAAATTCTCTCCATGGGGAAGTTAAAGTACACAACCATATCAAATTCCACTAATAAGAGTTGAAATAATATCCCATATAAGGTGAGGCAAATGAAAATAAGAATGAGAAAAATTTAATAGTTAATACATCCTCAAAGCCAACTCATCATGCGGTTTTATTAGCTCTTTCAAGGAGACCTTTTATGATCTTCCTAAAGTGCCAGCTTAGATTCTCCAATAAATTTTATAATGCAATGTCATATCTCTCCCTCCCATCAAAAGGTTGATATGATTAGGCCTCTTACAAATAATTATGATTCTAATCCATTTTATGATAATCACAGGGCCCTCAACCATACTATGAACATATGCATCAACTTACGACATAAGATCCAAGATTTGATAGATGCAAATATCATTCATGTGATCACACTATAGAACCACCCAAAGCCCAACCAACATAAGCAAAAGCATTGGAAATATTTTCTATTCCATTTATAAAACATACAACTAATGAAACAACAAATACTTTAAGTGTTCATTATACTTATCCAACACATCCACAACTAGCATCTTATCATACTCATACAATAGACACACACTCTCTACTTAATATCAATGGTTTGTATCATACTATAATTCCAAATCAACCTCTTATCAATTTATTATAATAGGATATCATTAATAATGAATCATATTTATACACACTCTTTGTACGTGATTACATTGATGATCATCCTATTCAAAGTGTCATGGTTGACAATGGGTGAAGTATCAATATGTGTACTATTAAACATATACATCACTTGGGATATTTAGATTAGGATATTTATTTGATATTTATATTTATTTGTGGATTTAGTGCCATGTACAAATCTCCCTTGGGGAGAATGTACTTCAATTACAGGTTGAGCCAGCACATGTGGCCATAAACTTCATAGTTGTACCTAGTGCCATAACATTTGATATGTTATTAGATAGGCCTTGAAAATAATAAATTCAAGCCATTCCCTCCATCATACATAAATGTATTAATTATATACATGTTAATCAGGTTGGTAAAATTAAGGGCCTTACATATGAGTATCCTTTACCTACTCCATAGCTAGTTACACAACAATCACCATTAACATCTCCAAACATAGATTTCATGAGCACACCTCAGGTAAAAACTGAGTCACTATTGTAGGTGAGGTATATAACATAAGAATCCAAGAGGGGGTCATACAAAAATTAGTATGATAAAACCAATAAAAGTACACAGAGATAAAACACCCTAATCCTATCTACTCAAGGAGTAAGAGAATAATGCAAGTAACAAACAAAAAAAGACAAAAAAGTATTCTTTACCTTCCTTATGAGTAAGAGTTGCAAGTTGGCCTTTGAAGAATGTGCTTGATCATATGCTCAAAGTGATTAAAGAGATGATTGAAAGAAAATAATTGGGATGGAATAATAATGGTGATGATAATGATAGCCAAATTGACTTGAGATACGTCATGTATCCAAGCACTACCCACAAAGTCCAAATGAACCTCATGCCAATGTAGTTTTCCCAGAAGTGGGAGCAAATGGAATGAGGAGTAGAATATAAGAATAAAATTTGGTCAATGTAGATTATTTTATTATACATTACAATGCAAACATGCTCATCCTTATTAGAATTAATACAACTAGAATGGTTAATGAGTTGATTTGATCAAGAAATAGGTGATAACTTTGAAAGTAAACAAGGAGATGTACTGCCCACTGCATTGTTTGATAGACCCACTGGTTTGATTTTTGATATAACACATTATAGAATACACCATGATATAAAACACCATGTTAACTTATGCATAATGTGCATAAGGATTGACTCTCAATCTAATAGATAATTAAAAATAACACACCAATGATAAAAACCATGATGACAATGTTGATATATGAATATGGATGAACTCAAGAATAATGCACTATGAATCCCCTAATGAACTCATATACACTAAGTCAAGATAGAAAAATGAAAGCAAATAAATAAAAAAACAACTAAGTAAACACACACAAAGCTTAAAAATAAAATCAACATAAAACATCCTATCATTAAACAAGTTAATATCTATGTGTGAAGGCTCAATGTAATGATAAATAGATGGTGCCCCCAAGTAAGGCTATATGAAAGGGAATGACATGTGGGGATAAGATACCTAATATAAGCTACACATTTTAGTTTTTCCCTAATAGGGAAAAAGTTGTGAGCTTGGCCTAAAAGTGTGAGTGGGAAACCAAGCATGAATTTTCCCTCATAGAGCGGATTGGGGACTATTGACTAGGTGTAAGAAAAGACAAATGGTTTTATATTTTGGGGATTTATATCTCTCTAGGAGATTGTAAGCCATTTTCAAATGTTTAGGTTTTTGAAATATTTTGAATGTTTTTAAAAATTTTGGGCTATCTTAACTCATTAGAGATTGATAAAATACCACTCAAAAAATGGCCAGAGTGTGGGATAAACTAGGATTGTAGTAGTGCATCAATTTCAAATGCATAATGCACATAAAAGTGACTCACAAAATAGAGAGTGTTGGCTTATGTTGCTCACAAAATGATGAGAGCATTACTTAAATTGCTCATAAAATGATGAGAGCATTGGAATAAGTGTGGTTGAGATACCTCAAAAAATACCAAGCATTACCTACATAGTCCAAATGGACCTCAAGCCACTATAGTTCACCCTTGTAGTGGAGGAATGTTTGGAAAAGTTTCTAATGCTTTGGAGTTTTCTAGGCATCTCATCTCAATGAATAATTATGAGATAAAAAATGGTCTAACTCATAAAAAGGTGAGAACATGGTAGAAACGGTGACTAAGTTGACCTCAATATAAAAGGAACACTACCTACATAGTTCCAAAGGACCTCAAGTCAATGTAGTTCCACCGAGTGTGCCATTATGTAACATAGGAATCCTAAGAGGGGGTTAGTCAAATGTTAGTATAATAAAACTAATAAAAACACATAGAGATATTACACCTCAAGTCTAGATACTCAAGGAGTAAGAAAAAAATATAAGTAATAAAAAAAAACATGTACTCTTTACCATCCTTGTAAGCAAGAGTTGCAAGTTGGCCTTGGAGGAATGTGTCCAGTCATGTGATCATAGAGTATTTAACAATGCTGTTCCTTGTATCATTTCTCCTTGTCACTTTTGGCTTGTCTTAGATTGGAATTTTAATCTATCTCTAATCAATTTGGATTTACAAATTTGGCTTGAGATATTCTTGAAGGAATTCTAGCAGAATAACCTTACACACCAAAGCTCCTTAAAAAAGAGGGAGGGTAATCTTATTTATAGCTTAGGAAAATCCATTATGACATTTGGATAAATATTGAGATGTGTGGTGGAGCTTGAGTCAAATATGTAATTATTATTCTTTAATTAATAAATATGACTCATAAATTTAAATATTTGTGAGATATTTTGTGAGCACATGACAACTCACAAAAGTAATGATGAAGAAGCCTAATATTTTACATTTTTGAATTTCCAATTTCATATATTCATTAATTACACTTGGATTATTTAAATAAGAAATTAATTAGGTTTAATAAATTAAGTAAATTTGATTATTCTTTTTACCTTTTCTAAAATTTGGTTAAGTGCCCCACTCAATTGGTTTAAAATGTTAGTTTACTTGGTCAAAAACTAGTCAAAGATGAATCCATGGGAGGTTATTATTGCATACAGGGTGATACCCAAAATAAGGAAGCCTATACATGATTTTAGGAAATTATGTGCCATGCATGGATGAATTTGATAATTTTGATGATTTATAGGCTTAATTTGCATAGTTTTATAGAAATTAATCTGAAGTCTAGTTTAGACACAAATACAATCAAGATGGGGTGTCTACATTTTGCCCATATTTTAGAAGGCATTAAAAGATAGGCATATTAATGTCTTCTCAAAGAATGAAATAATAATTAAAAATAAAAAGAAGATAATGATTAAGGAATGATGCTGTAATGAAGTTTGGGAAGCATATGATGTCCCCTCAAGGGAGTGGCTGAAACATATGATTGATGGACAATCTTTCAAAAAGAATAAATAAGAATGAAATCAACCCATGGATGAGATTAATCTAATTGAGCTAATTATTTCATGTGTTGATTAAAAATATTAAGCAATTATGATCAGTGGGATAGTGATGTGCCCCTATAAGGTAGGTGGGTTGAACTACTAATTTGCCCAAAGGTAGTTATAATCAATGGCACAATGATATGCCCTAGTAGGGTAGATGGGTTGAGCTACTAATTTTCCCAAAGGTAGGTATAATCAGTGACACAATGATGTGTCCCAACATGGCATATTGCTTATGGAATAAAACGAATTTTGCTCCAATAGGGAAAATTGGAAAGCATAACTCAAGGATATAACCTATCATAGATATTAAAGATGAGAGAATACATACATAGGTGTGATGGTCTAATGAGTTTTAAAAGAATAAAGAAGCCAAAAAAAACTAGGCACATGAGGATGCACAAAGAGATGAAAGATATGATTGGAAGATAATAATGAAGATAGAAGAATAATGGTGATGATAACGATAGTAGAGTTGACCTAAGATATCTCATGTATATAAGTGCTACCTACATAGTCCAAATAGACCTTAGGACAATTTAGTTCTCCCAAAAGTGAGAGAAAATGGGATGAAGAATATAACAAAAAAATAAAAATTGGTTAATGTTGATGATTGGGTTATATCTATCAATGTGAAGATGCTCATCCTTATTAGCATTGATACAAATAGAATGTTCAATGAGTTGATTTGATCAAGGAGTAGGGGATAACTACCAAGGTGAACAAGGAAAAGTATTACCCACTGCATTATTTGGTAGACCCACTAGCCTAATTTTTGATATAGCACATTATGATATACACCATGATATAAAACATCATGATGACCTAGACATAATGTGCATAAGGACTGATTCCTGATCTAATAGATAATTGAAAATAACACACTAATGATAAAAACCATGATGACAATGTTGACATATAAATATAGATGAACTCAAGTATAATTCATAAGGAATCAAATGATTAATGCATATAAACTAAGTCAAGGCACAATAATGAAATCAAATAAATAGGTAAACAAACAAACAAACAATCTAAGAAAACACACATAGATCTTGAAATTAAAATCAATAAAAAGCATCTTATCATTAACCTAGTCAATATATACATGTGAAATATCAATGGAATGATAAATGGATGATGTCCCCAAGCAAGTCTATATGCAAGGGAATAACATGTGGGGATAAGATATCCCAGTATAAGTTGCATGCTTTGGTTTTACCCCAATAGGGAGAAAGTTTCAAGCTTAGCCTAAAAGTGTGAATGGGAAACCAACCATGAATTTTCCCCCATAGAGCATATTGGGGACTATTGACTAGGTTTAGGACAAGGCAAATGTTTTAGATTTTGGGGCTTTATATCTCTCTAGGATATTGTAAGTCATTTTAAAATGTTTAGGTTTTTAAAATATTTTGAATGTTTTTATAATTTTTGGTGTATCTTAACTCACTAGATATTGAAAAGATACCACTTGAAAAATAATGAGAGCATGGGACAAACTAAGGGTGTAGTAGTGTATCAATTTCAAATTCATAATGCACATAAAATCAAATCACAAAATGGTGAGAGTGTTGGATTAAGTTGCTTACAAAATAGAGAGTGTTGGATTGGCCATGATCTTGGATCCTTGTATGAAGTAATGAAATCACATATAAATTGAAAAGGAGGAAGAAGCTTATTTTTACACAATAATATTGTAAAATATGACCTATTTGCATAAAATCACATTAACCTATCGAACCTTACAAAGTGGAAAAGTGGGTTACATATAGGGAAAATTAAGGCAACATGAAAAAACCTCTAATTTTCCTAATTAGATAATTACATTAAAATGAAATTAGCCTATGTGACCATTTTATAACTAACGTAAGGAAGCTTAATTGACATAGAATGGCCATAAGGCCGTGTAGGCATAACCCAATAAGAAAAAACACTACACTAACACCACCCACCGCCGCGCCCCCCCCCCCCCCCCCCCCCCCCCCCCCACACACACTTCTTAAGTATAGCTTAAGTGAGATGATAATTGGGTCCCAACATTGAAAGCCTGATGAGGTACCCAAGTACATAGTGAATAACCTCCATAGGAGGAAGAATAAGGTAGATTAGCCCTAACCCCAATGAGAGCTCACATATGAACAAATTTACTCTCTATGAAGGGATTGGTTAGCATATCTGTAATTTACTCTAATGTTGGATATTACTTAAGATCAATTTATTACTCATTGATAAGATTCCTGATGAAGTGCATGTGAATCTTTATATGTTTGGTCCTTTGATGGAGAATCGAATTCCAACAAATATGGATAGTGATTTGGTTCTCATAGTATATAATTATTGGCTTATGAAACTAGATACCAAAATTAGTGAGAATACCTTGAAGCTAAATTACCTTAGTGGTGGCATTAATAGCCCCTCTTTATTTTACCTATGTAGATGATAGAGCAATTGCATGTTACTTCTTACTTAACCAACTTATTAGACCCAAACCAAGTGAGAAGATATAGCTTGAAATGGACTTTTGACTCTAAATATCTCCAACCCAATCTGAATCTATGTATCCAATCAAATCAACCTCTATTCCTAATTTGTAGTGTATCCCATAATTATGTGAACCTTGAATGTAGTTCATAATCTACCTAGCTACTTTCCAATGCAATTAATGTGGTTCCTACATAACTGGGAGACCATGCCAAATGCATAGGATATGTTAGGTCTAGTGTGTGTGAGATAGATAAGACTACCTAAAAATTTCCAATATGGAGTTGCATAAATCAATGGTGTAGGACAATCAGCCTCAAGCTTCACACCAGACAAAAAGGTAGTATGAGTTGGATTATAATAAATCATGTTAAACCTCACAAGTAAATAAAAAGGATACTTATATTGTGATAAAGTTATCTCTGAATTTGATTGGATGATTTCAATCCTAAGAAAATAATGTAATAATCCCATGTCTATCATTGAAAATCTATTTTAAAGTGCAATTTTCACTACAAAGATGGATGATTATGAGCTACCTATAATCAACAAGTCATCCACATAAAGAACTAGGATAAAAAAAGAATCATCCTACCACAAGATGTAGACATTTAGATCTGAGTGGCATCTGGTGAACTAGACTATGAGGAGAAAGGACTCTATCTTGGCATACCATGCTTGAGGGGCTTGCTTGAGTATGTAGATAGATTTCTTGAGTCTACAGACCAAGGAAGAATATTCCACAAAGCCTTGTGGTTGTTTCATGTAGATCTCTTATTTGAGGTCACCATGTAGAAAATCACTCTTGACATCCATTTGGTAAACATCCCACTGATGTGTGAATGTGATGGCTAGAGTGAGTCTGATAGATGTCATCTTGGCTATAGGAGCAAATGTCTTAGTGTAGTCTATGCTAGGCACATGAGAAAACCCCTCTATAACCAAATGAGCTTTATTCTTATCAATAGACCCATCTACACCATACTTAGTGTGATAAACCCATTTGCAATGGACCAATTTTATTCCTTTAGGAAGAGGGACTAAGTTCTATACTTTGTTCCTAATTAGGGAACCATACTCTTCCTTCATAGAATAATCCCATTTTGGAATGCCAAATGCCTCATGAAAGGTTTGGAGATCAAAGGCAATGGCTAGGTAGGCATGTGAAGTCCCCTAAAACTATGAATGTGTGTGTCTTGTATCTAATTGATTTTCAACCCATTTCTTAGCTCTTTGAAGTGTGTGTTTAGCCCAAGTGGGACCAAAATTTTATGAGATTGGAGAATTAGGAGGTGAGTCATCATTAGCTAAAGTGTGCATGTGAGATGGAGAAGAATCCTTGTCACTAATATCATCACTTGATCTTAAAGAAGAAGAAGAAGAAGAGTAATCTTGATCATTAGGAGGATTTTGTGGTGGATCCAAGTCATTGTCTGAGGTGAAATCAATGTCCAGTGAGACTTTTGAAGAGTTTGGAGTGTCAGTAGTGAGTCTAAGTGGGCCCTCAAGAAACTTGACACTCCTTTCTATGAAAAACTAATGAGTTTTAGGATAGAAAAGCCTGTATCCCTTAGCACCCTTTGTATACCCCACAAAGATACAAGACTAACTTTGAGGGCCCATTACTTTGTGTTTCTTCTTGGGAAAATGGGATATTACTGGTGATCCAAACACTCAAAAGTGATCCACTATGGGCTTGTGACCATCCCAAGCTTCAAAAGGAATGATTCCTATCAAGGCTTTGTGTGGAACATGGTTCTGAATGTAGTATGCATAGTTGATTACTTCAACCCAAAATTGAAGAGAAAGAGACTTTGATTGAAGCATGCAGTTGGCAATTTCCTTCATAAAATGGTTCTTACATTTGGCCACACCATTTTGTTGAGGACTGTATGGAACTATGTGTTGCATATAATCAATTTTGATGTGCGAAACTGCTCAATCCTATTTTTAACATACTCCCCACCATTGTCAATCCTTAAGATTTTGATGGAATAATATGACTACTTCTCCACAAGTACCTTGAAGTCCTTGAAGTGACCAAAGACCTTAGACTTCTTTTTGAGAAAAAACACTTAGGTGTACCTTGAAAATTCATCAATTAATGTGAGCACATATATGGTCTTATTGAATGAAGGTTTTGGAAATGGACCTGCTATGTCATTGTGGATATTTTATAGCTTCTATTTGGCTCTCCTTGCTTTGACCTTGTCATATTTTTCTTTTAGATGTTTGCCAAGAATGTAGCCATTACATAGGCTATCTAAGAATTTGACTTTAAGAAACCCTGAAACCATGTCTTGATGACTAGTTACTCCAAGTAATGGTAGTTTAAATGGCCAAACCATTCATGCCATAGTTTCTCACTCCATCTGCATGAGTAAGCAGTGCAGTTGAGGGTTGATCTAGGGAAAATTGTGAGAAGTTATATAATGTAGATTGATGGTTGGCCTTCCCATAATCCACTATGATGTCACTATGTATCTCCTTGATAACCACTAAATTAGGTGTGAACTCAACTCACTTCCCTGCACCTATGTGAGTGATTTAATACATTGACAAAAGATTATTGATAGTGAAAGGACACACAAAACATCATTAAAGGTCCCATCACTTAATTCAACAAATCCTTTACCACTAACTTCTACTAAAGTGTCATCACCCATGAGAATTAAAGGCATGGAACATGGCTCTATTTCTAAAAATAGATCCTCTAAAGAGGCCATGTGATAGGAAGCACTCAAGTCAATAACCCAAGTCAAAGGTTGAGAAAGTACTATAACAAGTGCCTTGCCCTTGTTTTTACCCTTTTTATTGTTTTTAGCATTTACATAATCTTGTGTAGATGTGTTCTAAGTTGAAGAATTAGGAACACTGATGTTATTCTTCTCAAACATCTTAGTTAAGGTGTCAATATTTTTTTTCATGCACTGAGATTCATCATGCCCAAGTTTCTTGAAAAAGTTGCATTTGAGTTTATCCTTCTTAGGTTTCCCACTTGAGTAGGACTCATTTGATGATGCCTTAGGATTGGCATCTAATTTTTGATTCTTATTTTACTCATGATCTGGTTTGGACTATTTCTTCTCCTATTTTCCACAGCTATAAGGTTTTTTCTTATCCTGATTGATAATCAAAGCATGTGATTTTGTAGACTTTAGTGCACCCATTTGAACTAGCTTATCTTGATCTCAAATCATATTGGTAATGAACTCATTTAATGATGGAATTTTCCAAGTTGATCCAAGTGCATGTTTAGTAGCATGAAATGTAGAGATGAAAATTGAAGAGTCATGACCTAGTTTTGCAAGCACAGATAGAATCAACTTATCATCTATTTTTTTAATGCCACATTATTTCAACTACAATATCAGTGATTTAAAATTTGTAAAGAAGTCTTGTAGGGTGTCATAGTCACCTAGGCTCTATGCGATGAGCTCATTCTCCAACTCATGACCCTTCATGATGTCTTGCACTCCAAAAAGTTTGTTTAGTATAGTCTAGATATCATTGGGAGTTTCTATATATTAAACATGAAATAGAAGTTTAGGAAATATTGACAAGCATAAGAACCCATAGGCCTCATCACATATATTATACCACTTAACCTTTTCTACATCTATAGACAACTCATTTTCCTCACCCATAGTGATTTGATAGAATCCTTTACATCTCAATGTGAGCTACATTTTAGACTTCCAATCAAGATAGTTAAATGGTATGAGTTGTTCAATTGAGTTTAGATCCATTAGTGTAGATTAGATTGAGACAATTTATAGAATTGAGATGAAAGTAAAGAAAATATTATACATAGTACAAGTACCCCTTTGAATTATCAATAAGATCCCCCCTTTAAATTAAAATTCAACACACACTCAATATTAGACATAAATAAACATCGATAATGTGTCTATGAGAAATTAGTGTGAGAGAGTATGAGAGGGACATTGGGCATAGCCGATAATGCATCTAAGAAAGGTATAAAAGTTTTGAAGTGTGTTTTAAGCCATTACACCATGAATAAGATGGATGTTATAAAGGTCCTAAAAAATAACACCAATGTTTAGAACTTAAAAAAATATGCACTTTAAAAAAAAAAAGCACCCAAAATAGAGGTATGGATTGAAAGTTATGGCACTTACAAATTCTTACTTCTACACATTCTTGGACCCTTTCCAAAACTAGAAATTTTTTTCCACATTTTTTTTGACAAAAAAAGACAAAAATGGAAAAAAAATGAAGTAGAGGTACCCAATAACTCCAAGTAGTAATGACCCTTCGAAAGTCTGGTTTGGTCTTAGAAGAGTAATCAGACTTCCTAGACTGTTTTGTTGAATGGAAGAAGATAGTAGTGGTACCTTGCAACTCTGAGTAGTAATGACCCTTCAAAAGTTTGGTTCAATCTCAAAAGAGTAATTAGAATTCCTAGACTTCTTAAATTCTAAAAGTAATCAACCTTTGAAAACTTGTGTAAGCAATATACCCCCAAAACTCTAAGTTGGTCTTTTACAGTGTACACTAGAGTTTCAGACATGCTCTGCTTGACTTATAAAAGTAATCACCCTTCAAAAACTTGAGTAAGAAATAGACCCCTAAAATTTTGAGTTGTTCTTTTGCAGTATATGCCAAAGTTTTAGACCTATTTTGCTTGAGGTAGGCAAAGTTGCAAGTAATGACCCCCTATAAGTCTGAAGGTGTTTACAGTAGTGTAATCTAGGTTTTGCCACCCTAATTACTTAACTTCATGAATTTTAAATTAAAGCAACTCCACAAGTCTGATTTATTTTATGGTCAAGTAAGTGGAATTATCAAACAACTCAACTTAGAAAAGTGAAGTTACTCATCATTGAAAGTCTGATTTGGTCTACTGGCTAAGTAATAGCCCTTCAAAAATCTAGATTTGTTAACAAACTCTCCAATGCATGTAACATGAGGGAGATCAAATGTAGAGCTGAAGTAATGACCACCTATAGATTTGAGTAAAGTAGAGGTATGACTGGAATAAAGGCACACAAATTAAGGTAAGCCAAAAATATCTAAAATACTTTAGCGATATAAATTCTACAAGAGACCCATTTGAGATTTTGACCTAAGGAAGAAAACCTAGAAGGCATTTTACACAACACAAGTATGGATTTTTATAGAAAATAAAATACAAGACCTTGGGATGCCAAAAAGAAAGGAAAATTTGACTGTCCTAGAACTAAGTCATGTTTATAGTTGATCCAAGGGTTTTAACACCTTCTAAAGCCAATGGCAAAGTTGTTTTTGAGATATAAAGCTCTAGTATAAATTTTTACATGAATTTTCCAAGGAATCCCACCAAACCCTTTTTTATTCTAGAATAGTGAATATATGCAAGTTTTCACCACAAAAAATATTGTAATACTGACAAAAGTAGTTTTGATATAATGTCAGATTGGCCACGATCTTGGATCCTTACATAGAAGATTGAACAAATCTATGTTTGGAGTAATGAAATCATAGATAAATTGCAAAAGAATAATAAGTTTGTCTTCACATAATAATATTAAAAAATATGACCTAATTGTATAAAATCATGTTAACTTATCAAACCTTCCAAAGTGGAAAAGTGGCTCACATATAGAGAAATTTAGGGCAACATGAGGAAGACTCTAATTTTCCTAATTAGATAATTATATTAAAATAAAATTAGCTTATGTGACCCTTTTATAGCTAACCTAAGGAAGTTTAATTTATTATAATGACCATAAGGCTATGTAGGCAAAACCCAATGAGAAAAATCAGTACACTAATAGAGAAAATGTTACTTAAATTACTTGTAAAGTGGTGTAAGCATTGGAATAAGGGTGGCCAAATTGATCTTAAAAAATAATGAGCACTACCTACATAGTCTAAATGTACCTCAAGCCACTATAGTTGTCCCTTAAAATAGAGGAATGTTTGGAAAAGTTTCCCATGCTTTGGGGTTTTCTAGGCATCTCAACTCAATGAAGGTTTATGAGATACATAATGGTCTAATTCACAAAATGGTGAGATAGTGAAAAAGGGGTGATTGAGCTGACCTCAATGTAAATTGAGTGCTACCTACATAGTCTCGAAGGACCTCATCTTAATGTAGTCCCACTAGGCATGCCATTATGTAACATAGGAATCCAAGAGGGGGTTATTCAAATGTTAGTATGATAAAATCGATAAAAACACATAGATATCTAACACCTCAATCCTAGCTACTCAAGAAACTAGATAATAATGCAAGTAACAAAAAAAAGAAGATAAAATAAGATAACAATGCAAGTAACAAATAAAATAAGAATGTTAATTGGCTTTGAAGAAATGTGTTCGATCATGTGCTCAAAGAGTATTTAACAATGACGCACCTTGCATAATTTATCCTTATCACTTTTGGATTGGCTTGGCATGTGAAGTTATCTCTAATCAGTTTGGCATTATAAATTTGGATTGAGAGCTTCTTGAAGGCATTCATGCAGAATAACCTTACACACTAAATATCCTTGAAAGAGAGGGATGACACTCTTATTTATAGCTTAAACAAATCCATTATGACCTTTGGATAGAAAATGAGATGTTTGGTGGAACTTGAGTCAAAAATGTAATGAATATTCTTCAATTAATAAATATGATTCATAAATTCAAATATTTGTGAGATGTTTTGTCAGTGCATGACAACTCATAAAAGTAATGATGAAGAGGCATGATATTTTGCATTTTTTAATTTCCAATTTTAAATGTTCATTAATTGCACATGGATTATTTAACTAAGCACTTAATTAGGTTTAATAAATTAAGTAAATTTGATTAGTCTTTGGACCTTTTTAAAAAGTTTATTAAGTTCCCCACTCAATTAGTTAAAAACATCAATTTTCTTGGTCATAAGCTAAATGGGGATGAATATGTGGGAATTTATCATTGCATATAGAGTAATACCCCAAATAAGGAAGACTTGACATGATTCTAGGTAGTTACGTTCCATGCGTAGATGAATTTGATTATTTTGGTGATTTCTAGGCTTAATTTGCATAGTTTTGTAGAAATCAATCTAAAGTCCAGTTTAGACACAAATGCGAATGAAATGAGGTGTCTAAATTTTTTCCATATTTGAGAATGCATTAAGAGATACAACACAATAACATCTTCTCAAATAATGAAAAATTTATTAAGAAGAAAAAAAGATAATGATTGAGGAATGATGATCCAAACAAAGTTTGTGAAGATTATGATTCCCCCTCAAGGGAGTGGATAAAACATATAATTGATGGATGATCCCCCAAAAATAAGAAAGAAGAATAATGAAATTAATCCAATTGAGTTAATACTTACATGTGCTAGTTAAAACACCAATTTGTCTAAAGGAAGTTATAATCAATGGCACAATGATGTGCCCTAGTAAGGCAGGTGAGTCAAACTACTAATTTTCCCAAAGGTAGTTATAATCAGTGGCATAATGATGTACCCTAGTAGGGTAATTGGGTTTAACTACTGATTTATCCAAAGGTGATTATAATCAGTGACATAATGATGTACCCTAGTAGGATAAATTGCTCATGGAATAAAATCAATTTTTCCCTAGTAGGGTAGATTGGCAAGCATAATTCAAAGATATAAATTTTCAAATAGATTAAAGATGAGCAAACACAAACATAAGTGTGATGGTCTAATGAATTTTCAAAGACTAAAGAAACCATAAACAACTAGACACATGAGGATGTGTAAAGTGATGAAAGAGATGATTGGAAGAAAATAATGGGGATGGAAGAATAATGGTGATGATAATGATTGCCAAATTGAATCGAGACACATCATGTATCCAAGTGATACCTACATACTCCAAATAGACCTAAGGCCAATGCAGTTCTCCCAAAAGTGGGAGAAAATGGAATGAGGAATAGAATAGAAGAATGAGAATTGGTCAATGTGGATGATTAGGTTGTACATGCCAATGTGGAGACACTCATCCTTATTAACATTAATACAACTAGTATGGTCAATGAGTTAATTTGATCAAAGAGTAGGGGATAATTGCCAAAGTGATCAAGGAGAAGTACTACCCACTACATTGTTTGATATATCCACTGGTGTAATTTTTGATATAACACATTACAATATGAACCATGATATAAAAAACCATGATGACCTAGGTGTAATGTGCATAAAGACTGACTCCCAATCCAATAGATAGTTGAAAAAAATGCACCAATGATAAAAACCATGATGACAATGTTGATGTATGAATATGGATAGACTCATGTACAATACACAAGGAATCACTTTATGAACACATATATACTAAGTCAAGGCACAATAATGAAATAAAATAAATAAGCAAGTAAACAAACAAACAACTAAGCAAACACACACAAAGATTGAAAATAAAATCAATGGAAAGCATCTTGTTGATAACCATGTCAATATCTATGTGTGAAGGATCAATGGAATTATAAATATATGGTGCTCCCAAGCTAGGATATATGCAAGGGAATGACATGTGGGGATAATATATCTTGGTATAAGTTGCATGCTTTGGTTTTGCCTTAGTAGGGTAAAAGTTATGAGCTTGGCCTAAAAGTGTGAATTTAAATCCAACCATAAAAATGCCCCCATAGAGTGGATTGGGGATTATTGACTAAGTTTAGGATAAGACAAATGGTTTTATATTTTGGACTAGGATATTTTAAGTCATTTTCAATTTGATAATTTTTTTTTAGGGTTTTACAAGAGTAATTACCTATGTTTGGTTAAATGGATGAGATGTCTAAATCAATTAAATAAATTACAATAATTAACCTACTAATTTGTAAATAAATTTGATATTAATTAACTTTATGATAATAACAATAAATAGGGAGAAATATGTACTTAGCTGAAAATAGACTATCATAAATGATCTGGGTTTTGAAACTTGAGATCTGACCAGTTATGAGTGTCGCAAGTAGGATTTTGATATTTGTCTGTTCACTAGATAATAGTGCCCAGTTTGGATAATAGTGCCATCCATATTTAGTTTCCTCAATGTGGTGATAATGTCTTCTCTATGGGACTATTCCTATTTTTAGGGAACACCTATGCCTATGTATTCATACTTTATTCCTACATGATCAAAGCCTATAGTAGTGTATTGTACCTAAAAATCTTGATTTTGTGGGCAAACCTAGTTCTATTTATAAGTATGATATGCACAAGGTTTGAGTGTGTTATTACGAAGAATTAGACATCTTCAACACCCTATTGTGTAGAGACTAACCTACATACCAATAATCTAAAGAGGGATCAAGTCTAATATAGTTCTCCCACCTAGTCCTTAACGTATGTGAAAGTAAATGCTAGAATGAGAGTGTCTTTGAATGCCTTGAATGTGCTTGAGCTTTGGAATGCTTAAAAAATGGACTTAGGCTTGTCATAGATGGTGGTATGTAGAAAGTATGGAATAATAGGGATAATGTACCTTAATTTTTCATAACTTTATCTTTTCTTTGAATATCTTTTTCATTGATTTTCCATCTAGTGAATAGAGGTGGATTAAAATTGTATTTATAGGGTTATGTTGCTTGTGAAAATAAGAAAATGAGCTTAGAATGAGCTTAGGAGGGGTACATTTTTGAAAAATTATCCATTGGGAAGAGTTGGAGATAAGGAAAATAGCACCCGGTTGAGGACACTAGCACAATGTGGCTATAGTGTCTTAAATGTGGTGTTAATGTCCTTTTGGTAGACTTCTGGGAAAGTTAGATTGGGGTCAAAGGTGACAATTTAGGGACTGTGTCTTAACTAGATGTAAGTGAACAAGGTTTGATGAATGACTAGAAATAAAGTCTAAGGATATATTATAAGTTTATGATAAGCCTAGGGATAGTGTAACTTAAGCGACAATCTTAGCATCCAATTAAAAATTTTAGGTGATTACATTTACCCCCCATTTATGATAGTAATGCAAAAAAGTGAAATGACTAATATAAATGAAAAAAAACATACCTAGACTTAACTTAGAAATGAATCCCATGTAGCTAAGTTTAAATATGTAAATATGGGTTTGCATATGTGAAACATGATCCAAAACAATATCTTGTAATGAAACATGCAAAAATCAGTCCTTACTAATGAGACAATGAAAAGTAAAAGACTATACTGAAATGAAATAACTAAGTAAAGAGAGATGAAATAAATGAATATACCTCCTTGGGTGCATGAGTTAATGTATGAACCTGGTGACAACCTGTGTGTGTGTGTGTGTGTGTGTGTGTGTGTGTGTGAATTTGCATAGTGATCATATCATTGAATTAATTGAACTAAGATGATGGCTTGATCAATCCTCATATGGGTGGCTCAAGAACTCAATATGATTTTAACTCCATCATTGACCACCCCTACTTGGTGGATCTTGATCTCTATGAATAACTTGGATAAGATTGTATGTGTGTAGAACCCTCTCATGTAGTTTTCTCAAGAACTCAAGTAGGCCACAAATCCATCATTTCCACCTGTGTAAAGTAGATTCATCTATAAATATAATTTAAAAAGTGATGAAATTATCTAAGTAATCTAACTATATATTTGGCTCTATGATCACTCATTTATATTTGGCAGTTCTAGGCCACTTAGGAATGCTAACCACTATAGATGGAGTAAGGCATAAATCTGGTGATAACCTAGAATGTGATATCAAGTGTATACAACATAGATAATGACATGGATTTTTCCATTCCATCTGATCAACCTATCTAAAGTTGAGTATATGGAAACCATGTGTGACAAACATGACCCCGATCTAGTATCTAAGTATATTGAATCTGAATTAAGTATATAATAACTAAATTTATGTGCTGATTTGTATGTATGAGTGATCATGCTATGCATGATGCCCATAAATATGAATCAATGGTATGAATTTGAATTTAAATGATTGAATCTGAACATGACTACCAAGTCTATGATTATATCTATGCAAATCTGTACTATACCTAGTGTACTAGTTTAAATGATCTAGATTATCTTGAAGCTAGGGCTATTGGACAATAGTATCCTATAGTGGACAATAACACCCTATGGAACTAGTGTCCCAATATGGATGATAATGACTACTTGGTCTAATATTTGTGTGGTTTGAATTGACTACTAAGCCCTTATTCTATTTTATGTCTACCCCGAGTCTGATATTTGTAACTAAGCCTATGTGCTAAAATGTATCTATGAAAAGCAAAATAGGAGCCTGATATCTATGATAACCCCTATAAATTCACCCTCTTTTGAGGTTAGTTATGAAATAAATGGAATAACTACCCTCTAAAGAAGTAGATCTATAAAATGTGTTATCCAGAGCATGATATTCTAATATAATATACAAATATAACATCAAAATATAAATGTAAATGATAAATAGTAGGAAATATAAGATGTCTGTTATAATATAACATTAGACAAGGGTGTCAAGATAGATGTAATAAATGTATAAAATGTATAACAATAGTAAAATTTGAGTAATTACCTAGGGTATGGGGCATTATGTCTATCAAGGCTTCCAAGTAGGATAGTTCAATGCATGGGAGCTCTCATGGCATAAAAAACTAGTGTGTGTGTAATAAGAAAAATACAAGTGTCATAGTGTAGAAGCATACAAAGAAACAAAAATACAAGCACATGAGACACACAAAACTTAGGACAAGGGACATAATACAAGGGACATGGGCTCATTCCATAAAATCTAAGGATGAAGACATACAAGGACATGTTTAAATGTCCACATATGTAAACAACAAATAATTTTGGCGTAGAACCATAGAGAAGGACATGTTCAAATGTACGCATATAAAAACATGAACAAGAAGACAAAAGGGACATGGGAACATTTATAATGCATAAAAATAGATAAATGGCATAAAATCTAAGGAACAATGGCATATTCAAATTCCCTTGAAGATGTAAGAAGCATAGTAACACAATCAAGTCTAACCTAGGAACTAGAAATGAGAACATGTATAATTGTGCAGTACAAATATATGTAGATGTGAGAATGCATACATACAAAGTCTAACTAGTGATAGTTATAAAAAAATATGAGTAATGAGAAGTAATGATCAATATCAAGTAAAATCAATACGTAAACTAGAATGTATAGTATGTAAAGATAAAACCTGGTTATATCAATTGTGTAGGAGATGCCCCCAATGGGTAGATGATAGTAATGTATAAATTTGGCTTAGTGTAAATTCCCCAAATGGGTAAATGATATCTCATATAGATTATTATAGTGGATTAGAATCCTATCTATAATCTTCAATCACTCTACAAGAACAAGTGAAGCATATGTGTATGTTAAAACCAACTACACTAGGATATCTAACAATATACAATATCTGACAAATAGTAGAAATGTAAACATAAAAATGCATACAATCTATAAAATTTTGTTATTTTTGAAATATTTGAATGTTTTTGTATTTTGACATGTTATAGTGTTTTTGTGTTTTCTAAGTATAAGCTATGTATAAGCATATGAAAAAAAAATATGTACAAGGAGCGAGAGAGAGAGAAGGAAGTATGTATAAGAGTAGGAATGATACTAACCAATGAGTCTCATGGGAGACTCACTATCACTATGTATTGTGTCAAAAATAAGAATGACCATTTCTCTTATAGTGTGATTACTAGGTTGTAGGTGAATGCCATTATAGTAGAAATTTGAGTATTATTCATCATCAGAATCATAATATTATTCCACATCAAAATCATAATAACCTAGTGTGTTGGAGGGAACTACGTCATACTATGGAGTTGACATTTTTGAATTGTGCTTTGGCATACTAATTATGATTTTTCCCTTTGAAACTATGCTTGTTCTCGATATATTATGTTATGGAGGCTCCTTTGATAGGAAACCTATTTTGAGAATGCTTGTTGGTTGCCCATGATTTTTAATTTTTAATTGAAGCTCTTATTCTTTTGGTAATATTTCCTATGTATCTATATGTTTTACCTTGATAAATTGTGTCTATGATTAATGTGACTTAGGATGTTCAATTAATCCCAAACCTTGTTGACCAACATTATCAATTGCTAGAAAACAATAAGTAATGCCTTGGGCCTATTTTCCCAAACCTTGACCCTGATAGTCAAATTGTTATAGATATTTGTGACCAAAATTATACCATATTGAACGTTGAGCCTCTTTTTAAAGAGGTAACTTTGCTTGATTTATCTATGCTTGTTGTACTATTTCTTACTATGATTATGCTTTGGTAGACATTATTTTACTATTTTTGAATTTGACCCTTTGTAAATTAGAATATGTGCCATTGCATGTTGTGTGGATGAAGTGTCACTATGTGAGTCACCTGTAACCTTTATCTTTTGTATTTTCCTTTTCATTGATAAACATGAATCAGTGTGGTGCCCATGCATTCTATGATATGCACACAAATATATAGATCTACTCATTGGGTGTAGAGGAGGTAGGTTGATCAACTTAGCTTTAATCATTTCCCTTAGTGTCTCACTATAAATCTTATTTGAACTTTGAATCACTAGTTTTAGATGTACTTTGTGGTGATTTAATATGATATGTAACATTTTTTTCCATATTTTGACTAGTTGAAGATGTATAAACATGATTTACACTATTGTGTGCTAGAGGTCTTTATCTTATAAATTGATTTTCCAATGTTGTAATCTTTCATGAAATAGTTGATTAAGATTTTTTAAAATTGTAATTATCTTGGTCATATTGATAATTTGATCATGTAAAGTCTCACAAGTGCAAACCCTATCAATTTATATTTGAACATGTAGGAACACACCCTTTAGGGAAGAAGTGTGAATAGGTTGAGTAGGGGGATTAGTGACTATGTTATAAGCTACATCATCTCATGGAGGAATGATAACATGGACCTAGTTAGAGGGAAATTAGTTATCACCCTCATGGAAATGAGGAGGAAAATGAGTTCTTTCCTGTGCATAAGATATGGCATTGAAACTTGAAACATAATGGTTAGTTTATGTGCTAAATCGTCTATGTGTCTATGGGTTTTCTTGTTAATATAATTCCATATAAGAGAAAGATAACATGAAAAAGAAATAATTCAACATGAAATATATTTTAGTTGATTTGAAACATCACGTATGCATATGTCTATGTGATTAAAGAATAATATCTTAATTATTTTGCACATAGAATAAATATAACATGCTATGGAAAGAATTCAACATGAAATATATTTGAGTTGATTTGAAACATCATGTATGCATATGTCTATGTGATTAAAGAATACTATCTTAATTATTTTGCACATATAAGAAAGATAACATGCTATGGAATATGATGAATATTGTATTTGATAGTATCGTCATTTATACATGTATTGATTTCTTTTATTAATTCATTCTAAATTAAAGGTAATAAGCATAAAAATGCAAGTTTGAAACTTTGTAATAAAAATTAATTTATTTCTTCTATCATTATTATCACGATGATATGAATTAGAAGATATGTGAATCTGAAATTTGAGTTTTGGAAATAAAATCTGAGTATAAATAGAAAAAGATATAAACCCTAAGTGTGTTTATGGTTAGGGTTTTTGAATCTAGGGTTTCTTTTCACCAATTTAAATTAGATGTAAAATAAATTGAAACCTTAATATAAAATTTGATTTAATTTATCTAGGTTGTCGTAAAAAAATTAGAAAACTAGAAGTAGGCAACCCTAAATTTATTGCACAAAATTTAGATTAATGCAAGCTAGGGATTGAAGAAATATTTGAAGTAAGACGGGTCCACCAAATGATTTAACCTTTTAGAGTTTTACAAGAGGAATTACCTATGTTTGGTTAAAGGGCTAAGATTTCTAAATCAGTCAAATAAATTAAAATTATTAACCTACTAATTTGTAAATGAATTTTACCTTGATTTACTTTCTAATAAATGTAATAAATTGGTATAAATATAGACTTAGCTCAAAACAAACTATTATGGATGATATGGGTTCTAAAACTTGATATCTATGCATATCTGAGTGTTTCAAATAGGATTATGATATTCATCTATTCATTAAATAGTAACACCCAATTTGGACACTAGTGCTATCCATGTGAAGTGTCCTCAATGTGGTGCTAATGTCCTCTTTGTGGGACTATTTGTATTTTTGTGGAGCACCTATGCCTATGCCTGCATACTCTATTCTTATGTAACCAAAACTTGTAGTTGTGTATTGTACCTATAAAGCTTGATTTTGCATGCAAACCCTAGTTCCCTTTACAAGTGTGATATGATGAAGACTTGAGTGTGTTATTAGGATGGACTAGACATCCTCAATACCCCACTATGTAGAGAGTCATCTATAAACCAATACTCTAAAGAGGGATGAAGTTTGATGTAGTTTTCTCACCTAGTGCTTGATGTATATGCAAGTGTATACTAGAATGAGAGTGGCCCTGTATGCCTTGAATGTGCTTCATCTTTAGAATGCTTGAAAACTAGACTTAGAGTTATTGTAGATGGTAGTATGTAGAAAGTAAGACATAATAGGGATAATGTACCTTGATTTTGCACAACTTTGTTTTTGGTTTGAATAAATTTTGCATCTATTTTCCATCTAGTGGATAGAGGTATATCAAAATTGTATTTATAGGGTTTTGTTGCTTGTATAGATAAGAAAATGAGCTTAGGACAAACTTAGGAGGGGAAAAACTTTGAAAAAGTATCTATTAAGAAGATTTGGGGCTAATGACAGTAGCATCCAATTAGGGACACTAGTGTCATGTGGTTATAGTATCCCAAATTTGGTGCTAATGTCCTTTTGGTAGACTTTTGGGAAAGTTAGATTGGGGTCAAAGGTGATAGTTTAGGGACTATGTCTTGACTAGTTATAAGGGAATAAGGTCTATTGAATGGATAGAAATACAAGTCTAAGGATCTAGAATAGGTTTATGGTAAGCCTAGGGATTGGTTAACTCAAGTCACACTCTTAGTATCCCATTACCACTTTTAGGTGATTACAAAAATGTTTAGGTTTTTGAAGTATTTTGAATGTTTTTGGAATTTTTGGGGTATCTTAACTCATTAGAGATTGATAAGATACTACTTGTAAAAAGGTGAGAGCATGTGATAAACCAAGGGTGTAGTAGTGCTTTAATTTTAAATACATAATACATACAAAAGTAACTTTCAAAATGATGAGAGTGTTGTCTTAGGTTGATCATAAAATAATGAGAAATTTGCTTAAATTACTCATAAAATAATAAGATCATTGGAATAAGGGTGGCCAAGTTGACCTCAAAAAATAATGAGTGTTGCCTACATCATCCAAATGAACCTCAAACCACTGTAGTTCACACTTACAATGGAGGAATGTTTGGAAAAGTTTCTAATGCTTTAGGGTATTATTGGCATCTCAACTCAATGGAAGATTACAAGATACAAAATGGTCTAACTCATAAAATAATGAGAGTGTGTAAAAAGGGGTGATCGATTTGACCTCAATGTAAATTGAGAACTACCTACATAGTCTTGAAGGACATCAAGTCAATGTAGTTACTCATAAATTAGAGGATATGAATAGGTAACAACAAGTTTGTGAATAGGAATATGGATAAAGGTATGAAAAAATGATAAGTCAAGGTAAATTACTATGTAGGGAAAATGGAAAGGTAAGGTAAATGGCAAGGCAAGGTAAGGTAAATGGCAAGGCAAGGTAAATAGAAAGGCAAACCAAATAAAAAGACAAGGTAAATGGTAAGGCAAGGTAAATGGAGTGATATCAAATAATGACAAGGGTAAGGTAAATGGAATGATATGAAATAATGTTGAGGGCAATTCAAATGAAATGAAATAATGGAAAGGTAAGGCATGATTATATTATTCTTGCTAATGTGTAGATACACATCCTGATTAACATATGATAAAACTAGAATTTCAATGATATATATTGCTATCCCACACTCCTTTTGAATAGTTTCTCTCTTAAGAACTTGATACTGATGTGAACTCCAATAATGCTATTGTGATATTCGTTGGTCATCAATTCTGCTTCTTCCAAACTTCTAGATAAGATATCTTCATAGCCTCTATAGAGGAAATTACATCTAAGAATGGTAAATAAAAATAAACATTGGATAAAAGGTTTGATTTGGTAATATTATATACATATTGAAAGAATAAATAGATCATAATGGAATGTTTATTGGTTGGGCAACAAATGAAGATCAAGATTTTTAAATTACACATAATTTTGTTGATTCTAGATTCAAAATAATTATGGTTGTGGTGGGGCCAAAGACTTTTGAATATGCTCTCGATAGGACCACCATATTTTTTTATTGTTTGGGCTTGAGAGATGATTCCATATAATTATGTTGTAGATTGGAAGTTATACTAATGTTATATTCAATAATGTCTTAATCAAGTAATGAATAACTATTGTGCTTAGCTATTGGCACTTCTAAGAGGTTTTCACTAATAAATTTGTCTTGATTATCCCATATCACCTTCGAGAAGGTTTTACCAAGGAATATTGACTTTTGATTTTGATTATCTTCTAGAAAATTAAATGAGGTTTCACTAGAATATGTTGAGTTTGGAATTTGATTATCCCATAGTTCCTCTGAAAAGGTTTCACTAGGAGATTGTTCTTCTTCTACATGAATGTGGTCTTGGTCCCCATGATATTTTTCAACTAATGTGTCACCATGGATGCAGTTCAACAATGTGTGATTTTATTAGTCCTAATCGACACTTTTGGGAGCTAGAATGCCAATATAAAGGATAGGTTGGTTGGTGTTAATGGAATATGGAATGGTAAGAGGTAACACAATACTCATAGAGGATACTGCGAGAACTTGTGTTGATGTTGAATTAAACTCCTCAAAAACTATGGAAGGATCACAAATATATTCAAACTAATATGAAAGTTGTGTGTAAATAATGTTATAACATCCACTAATATATATTGATTTTGAAGCTAAGTCTAATTAAAGAGACTTTAAATCTGATGTTTATGTTGATGTTTATTCTACTTCTTCTGCTAAATCTGATATTGGTTCAAAAATAGAACTTGAATTTAATGTTGATTCATTTTCTAGTGTGGTAACAAAGATGTTATGTTGAATATTTAGTATTGGATGAATAATGGCCTATGGTTGAACAATGGGATATTAAAAAATAGGATCCTTTAAGAAGGACTCAACAAAGACCAGATTATCAAAGTGAGACTCCTCAATAAAAGGGAAATGGTCAACATGTAACTCCATTGAGTCTGACTTGTCAAAGTGAGGCTCTTCAAAGATAGGGTAATGGTTAAAGGGTGAATCAATAAAGACTATCTTGTCAAAGTGACACTCCTCAAAGGATGGGCATTGATCAAAGAAAAACTCCACAAAGACTAACTTGTCAAAGTGAGGCTCCTCAAAGATAGGGAAATAGTTGAAGGGTGACTCAAAAAAGACCAACTTGTCAAAGTGAGACTCCTCACCAAAAGGGAAATGGTTAATAGGAAACTCCACAGGGACTTACTTGTCAAAGTGAGGCTCCTCAAAGATAAGGCATTGGTTGAAGGGTGACTTTACATAGGTTAACTCATTAAAAATAGGTGTTTCAACAAAAACATCATGAATTGGTTGGTTCTCTTGGTCTTGGGTTACACTTGGTTGCAAAATATTAGACTTGGACACATTTTGGTCTTTAAATGATGGCTCTTAAAGTGGTAATGATTGGATATGTTGTGGCTCAAAGACTAGATTAGATTTTTTAGAGTGGGGGAAGTTTGACAATGGATGAGTAATGACCTATGATTCAATAATGGGCTATTTCAATATAGGCTAATCAAATATGGGCTCAATAAAGATTGGTTATGGGTCTAAACATGGTAATAATTATACACCTATTTTTGATTGCATAACCTTTTTAAGATAATGAAATACTAGATTTGAAAGAAAAGGGGGAAAGGCCTAGAATGGTAACCCTTGAGTATTAATATCTCGATTGGTAATGTAGGCCAAAGGAGGAGGGCTTGAAATGGTAATACTTGGGCACTATAGAACTTGGTTGCTAATGCAAATGATTGGATGAGGGCTTATAATGGTGATCCTTTGATGCTACATACTTTAGTTTCTAAGATAGTCCAGAGGAGGAGGGCCTAGATTGGTAATCCTTGGCTGATATAGAGCTTGGTTGATAACACAGGATAAAGGAGGAGGGCTTGGAATGGTAATCCTTGGGAATCATAGAGTTGTTTATAATGCAAGCCAAATAATGATTACCTATAATGGTAATCCTTGGACAATGTAGAGCTTGGTTACTAATGCTGGACAAAAGAGGATTACTAGAATAAGTAGGGGTTCAGGTACTATTATCATATAAATTAGACCTAAAAGGGAAAACTTGTTACTTTAATTGGCCCAAAGAAGGGATATCTTGGCATATGATAATTAACATGGTTTGGTTTGTAAATTTTTTTTAAAGAGGGTGGTCTTAGTTTATAAAAATGGTGTTGAACTTTGTCTTGGTTATGAAATGAACTTGGTCTAGGTCGAGGTCAAATTTCACTTGATTTCTTGGTCTAAAAGGGGCCAAAAATGAATTTCATTAGATTGAAATGTGGGATAAAAAACAAACCCTGATTTGGCATGATTTTTCAAGTTGGTTTAAATACTTGTTGTTTGGAAAAGGTCTGGATTTAAATGTAGTTAGTTTGGACATGGAACTTGGAATTGGTCTAGGTCTAAGTGTTAAATTTGAATTGAACACAAACTCGAACTAGGTCTTTGGAAACAAATTTGATCTAGGAATATGAAATAGGTCATGACACAAAAAAACTTGAGTTAGGCATGTTAAGTACAAAATATATTGAGGGAGGGAGGGTGAATTAGTATATCATATATCTTTTAAATCTTTTACTTAATCTAATTTCTTTTCTTTAATCACTTAATCATACATTCAAGATATGTAATAAAACTGAAACAATAACATGCACCACATAAGAGAGAGAGACACCAGATTTTTACATGGAAACCTAACGTGAGAAAAACCATAGAGAACAATCTCAAGTATATGAATGAGCACCAACTCAAATTAAAAAGTTCACAAGTACCAATTTATAGGAGCACCAACCCCTTTATTGAGCACAAACATAATAACTATTTGTGAGTACCTACCCACATGAGCACCAACCCCTCTTATGTAAAACATAACTACTTCTCAATATTGCTTTCTCAACAAATGATATAACTTTACTATATCTCTTTATCTTCTCTCCTCTTTTATTATATAAAACAATTGAAAACCATGCACTCTCTTACATATTAAAAATGGCTTCCCAAGCCTCCTTTTATAGCTTTCCAAATGACCTTTGGCATTCACCCTTTGTGACCCTTCAATCCTCATGGAAAATGGTGCCATATTTGCATGACCCTTTGAATCCTTTCATTTAAAAATTCACATGGTGACTCTTCATGAGAAAATGCATCCTTTCCCCTTTTATCTTTATCTTAGTGACTTTTCAAATTTCTCAAGGTGACCCTTCCTGAGAAAATGTACCCTTCCTCTTTTGTCTTCAATTGGTGACTCTTTGAATTCCTCAAAATGACCCTTCATGGGAAAATTCATCCTTTCCCTCTTTTGTGTTTACCTCATGACTCTTTGACTTCTTCATGGGCCCTATTTTGAATTTATGCAACCAAAAATATATTCATTAATATTAAATAAAATCAACACACTTTAGCCAAAATATGAATATTAAAAACATCTTTAGACAATAAATGATATGGGGCCTTTGTCACCAATAATGTTAGACCTTTGACATAAATGACAATATTTATAACAATATCCCCCTTTGTCATTAATGGCAACCTCAAGCTAAAACTGCCACATCTTGAAACTTGTATTGCACATGCCAACTAAAAAATATATAGTAACTCCCCCTTACTATAACATCCTATACCTATTCCTAAATCTATTCCTATACCTAATTTTTTACTTCTCCCCCTTTGACATCAATGGATAAGGGTCTATCCTAGAGCTAACATGTAGCTACCCCTCAACTGATGTTGATTCTCAATGGTAAGAAGTAAAAGAAATTACTTCCAACTTTTGTCGTAGATATTTGAATGTGTCTTTTGGTAGTGCCTTTGTGAAAATATCTATAATCTATTTTGTATTATTGATATATTCTAACTTAATCTATTGATCTACAACCTAATCTCTCAAGAAGTGATATCTGATAAGAATACATTTTTTTCTTGAATGCATCACTAGATTCTTAGAAATATTAATAGCACTTGTGTTGTCACAAAAAATAGAGATAGGTTCATCATATTCTACCTTGATGTCTTCTAAAGTTTGATTCATCCAAAGAACTTGAGTACAACACAATGCTACTATAATATATTCTACTTCAACTATAGAAAGTGATACTAAGTTTTGCTTCTTGCTGAGCTAAGATACTAAGATATCATCGAGGAAGAAAGCTCTTCCACTTGTACTCTTTCTATCATCCAAACGACCTACCCAATTTGAATCTATATAAGAAACCAAAGAGAAATTTTTGCCTATGGGATACCATAATCCAATTTCCCCTTGAATATATAAATATTCTTTTCACCAACTGAACATGACTCTCCTTCAAGGCTACCTAATATCTCACTACCATGCCTATTACATGCATGATATCTGGCCTTGATGCTATCAAATATAAAAGACTACCAATCATAAATCTATATAAAGATTGATCTAAAATAGGTGAATATTCATCCTTACTCACCTTTTTCCTTGTACCCATTAGTGTATCAACTGGTGCACAATCCTCAAAACCAAAATTTTTAAATGCTTCCTTGTCATATTTAATTTTAGATATGAAAATTCTTTTATCTGATTGAAATATTTGTAACCCTAATAAAAATGACAATTCTCCAAGCATAGACATATCAAATTATTTTTATATATTATCAAAAAATTATTTTATCATTTTTTCAATGTTACCTCAAAATATTATGTCATCAACATATACCATAATAATAAAATGATGTTCACCTTCTGTTTTGATGTGGAGACTATTATCAACAAAACCTCTCTTGAAACCTTGATCCTGTAGGTACTTATTAAGTCTTGCATACTAAGCTCTGGGAGCTTATTTCAATCCATATAGTGCTTTATTCAATTTATATACATGGATACTATTATTTGAGAGAACAAAACCCTCATGATGCTTAATGTAGACCTCCTCTTCTAGATTCTTATTCAAAAAAGCAGACTTGACATCCATCTAAAACTCTTTGAAATTTATAAACACTGAATATGCAAGAAGCATTCTAATAGCCTCTAGCCTTGCCACTGGTGCAAAGGTTTTCTTAAAAATCTATACCTTTAATCTATGCATATCTTTTACATACTAACCTTGATTTATTCCTAATAACTTCACCATCTTCATTCAACTTATTTCTGTATACCCATTTTGTTCTTATCCCATTTTAATGTTTTGGTCTAGGCACAAATTCCCATGTATCATTCTTTTATATTTGATTTAATTCTTCATCCATTGATTTAACCTAATGAACATAATGTCTAGCTTCTAAGAAATGTTCTAGGATGAATTTTGGATAATAAAGAAAAATTAACTTGCTCAGATTCACTTACCATCATCCTTCTAGTGTAAACTCCTTCATTTATGTTCCTTATGATGTCACTCTCATTATGATTTATTTAGAAATATTTGGATGGGGTCTTGGTGACCTTTTTATCCTTTTTCTCATATTGATCTAATTCTTTAAAATATTTTTCTTCAATTATTTCAGGAGTGTATATCAAATCACTTCTTTGTGCTATATTTTCATGTATCTTGACACTTGTACTTTCAACTATCTTCTTAGTTATTTTGTTATAACTGTTTATAAGATTTAATTTTTTATTAATATCCAAGAAATATACCTTCATATATTATAGATTCAAGCTTACCCAATTTTTCATCAGTTCTCTTTATGAAGCATCTGCTACCGAAAACTCTAAAATAATCAATAGTAGCTAGTTTGTCTTTCATAGATCATAGGGAGTCTTGTCACTATTGAATCTCAAAAATGATCTATTTTGGATATGCATTACTATGCCTACTTCCTCTCTCTAATATTTATCTAGTATTTTGGATTCATTTTGCATCATCCTCACATCTCTTGAACTACTCTATTTTTCAGCTCAACTACTCCATTTTGCTATGGAGTTCCGGCTATGAATAATGTCTCTTTATCCCATGGTCTTCACAATACTCAATAAACTTATTTGACATGAATTCTCCTCCTCGATCTGATCTCATGAACTTAATATTCAAACCATTTTCATTCTCAACTAAATCTTTGAATGCTTTGAAGAGGATGATAGCTTTTGATTTTTTCTTCAAAAACATCACCCAAGTCATACGTGTAAAATCATCAATAATCAACATGAAGTATTTATCACCTTGGTAATTTGAGTTTTTTAAGGTCTAGATAGATCAGTGTGAACAAGCTCTAACATCTGAGTGGTTGAGTATTTTTTTTCTTAAACCATCTTCTGACCTACTTCCCATACTAACATGGTTCACAAAGTGTGTTGAAGGGCTTTGTAATCTTTGAAAGATCTCTAACTTTTTGCTTTTTACTGATATTGGCAAGATTGTCAAAATTTATGTGTCCCATTCTCCTGTACCACAACCAAATTTTCACAACCTGGCTCAAATAACGTGTTTAACCTTTGATATCATATAACATATATAAATTGTTACCTGTTCTCTAAGCATCTGTAATCAACACATCTGAATCTTTTCTCTAAATTTCACAACCTTCTTCATAAAACTTTAATGTGTGTCCCTAATCACACATTTGACTTACACTTAATAGATTATGTTTAAGACCTTCTAAATATAGAATATTTTCAGTCTTAGTTCTACCATTATCCAACTTAATGTACCTTTTCTAGCTATTATAACATTGGTATTGTCTCTGAATTTCATTATGCCACCATTAATCTTATTTAGAGTTATGAAATTACTCTTGTATCTTGTCATGGACCTCAAATATCTACTATCAATGAACCATGGCTTTTCTTCATTTCTTGTATGCAAAGCTATTTGGACTAACATAGACTTTTCATGTTGTTTCTTTTGCCATGAACCTATTTAAACTTTCTTCTTGATGAATGGAGCCTTGAAACTTTGGTCCTTCTTGAATTATTCAAGCACACTTCAACAATGTCAAGATATGTGTCTGAAATTATTACACTTGTAACATATTATGGCCTTTTCATCAAATCCTGATAGAAGAGAAAAAAATTATGGCTTTTACTTGACTCTGCATAAGTTTCCTTCTCCTTATTTCTAAACTTGTTAGCTCTTTACCAATAGTCTATTTTATTATGACCATAACCATTATAATAAAAACAATAACCATGAAAATAGAACCTATTTTGATTTGTGTATCTTTGACTTGGTTGTCTTTTGTAGCTCCATTCCTTCTAGCCTTCTTTGTTTGAGCTATCCTCTACATTCTTAACCTCTTTCCTTTTTATTTCCTCTTTTGTAAGGGCTTTAGCATAGATATTTTTATTCTCAAATATGATACCTATCTTATATGATATTAATTTTTGACTTTCTAATATCTTATTTAACATGTTAGTGCTATTCTCAAATTTTGAATCATTGATAGCTTTATCATTGACTATTTTATTTGTTTTCTCAATATCTTCTTTTAAAGAGGCAATTTCAACAACATAATTTTCACATTCTTCACTTACTTTTTGTAATTGAGCTGTTCGATCTTCTTTAGTATTTTTGGCTTCTTCAATGTGTGCTTATAGATCTTCAATTATTTCTTTTGACTCCTTTTCATTTTTCTTGATCTAGAGTTTCAATCTTTGATTCTTCTTCTTAAGAGATTTTAATTCTTTTAAGGTATAAATGAGTCCTCCTTCTAGATTCACCTCAGCTTCATCATGTTCTTGTTGATCATCTATAATTTTGATTGCGAAGGCATCTTCATGTATGGTCATGAATAGAATCTCTTTTTCATTTGAGTCACTGACTCCACTATCTTCGACTGAGATAGGATCTTTAGAATATAAACTCTTCTTCTCTAATCCCTTCTTGAATTTGCCTTTAAATTTTTTATTGTATGTAGACTTTCCTTCTTCATTGTCAGCATTATTCTTAAGCTTTACCCAAGTCTCATGAGTAGATTTGTGTTGGTGCATTTATTTGATTTACTTGTATTTATTATTTTGGTGCACTAATTACTTATTGTAATTAGTTTATCATGTTTATTAATAATTTGCACCAGGTAGGATAAGCTTGCTTAGCTAGTAGTTAACTTAGACACTTATCTTTTTATAGTAGAGTTTCAATCCACTATTCAGGGTAAGATAAGATAAGATTGTTTAACTAATAGCCAACTTGTGTTGATCATTTACACAAGTTGGACACCTATATTTTTATTATGGAGTTGAACTCCACTATTCATGTAGATAGATATCAATTGAACTACACATGTTGTGTGAGTTCCTTGATCTTTATCATGCACACCTTGCTCTATATAAATAATGGCTATTTATGTATTTTATATCATATTAATATTGAATTATTAGAGTAATTCATCATATTTGAGTTATTTATTCATTTATATTATTATCTTAGATATGAAATTATTGTTTATTACTATTACTATTTTATCTCTTATTTATGCTTTTTATTAGATTCATTAGATTCTATAGCTAATTATAACATGGTATCAGAGCTATCTTGAATCTATAAATTGCTAAATATTAAAGAGAAAAATTTCCAGATATAGGATCAATTTTTTGATTTTATATACATGCACATATTGGAGATTTATGGATAATTTTTGAGCTCACCATTGAGTTTAGAGTGCCTGAGATAGTCAAAATCATATACAATTTTGTCCAAATTGGGCATAGAAGGCAAAATTGGCAAGGGTTTGATCCAGAAGCACCACATTCAAATCTGATAGGTACTTAAAAATTGAAGCATTTATGAGCAAAATAGACCTCATGGTTGCATTTGAAAGATGTCAAAACCTATATATTCATATAAAATTTGTCCAATTTGGACACAGTCACCCTGGAAGACAAATTGTTTTTTGCTCCTAGGTATGGCCGTACAGACTGTGTAGCCCATTTTTTTTGGTAGGCCTCATGAATCAGTAGGTATATTTGAAAGGGAAACTTTGGGATCCCATAATTTTAACACTAGGAGGTATTTTGAGCATTTTTTTTGAAACTGCTTAAAATTTCATGCTCTTTGTTGCTGTAATTTCAATTTTTTTCATTTTTTTCCAAATTTTTCTAGAAATTAGATTTTTATATAGTAGCCTTTGCCCTTCCTCATTTTTGCAACTTTATAGGCTCATAAGTTTCACATATGACCTCGAATTGAGGTCCCATTTTTTTTAAAGTTAATATTTTTTTGAGTAAAACATATTAGTACAATTTTTTTTGTAATAAAGTACACATTTTTTGTACTTTTAGACTAGAGGGCCTAAATGAGATTTTTGTAAACTATAAAAATTATAATCTAGCCTTGTAATTGCACTCAATTATAAAGTGCCAAAAATAATTCCTGGGTGGGATAAACATAATTAATTCATGGGGGTTTTATGGCATGTTTTGTACTTTGATTTCTACTTTGTGACAATTTATTTTTGATTGCATCATGGAGAATATTAAATTCTCATTATTAACATCATAAAACTATAATATATAGAAACAAAATGCTTGGAATGAATTAATGATGCTAAGATATACGCCTTACATAACAATTTTTCTTACTTCACCTACTAATGCAAAAGAGTTACAACACTTTCTCCTTAAAACTACTAAAGTAATTATATGCATTCAGTCTTACATGTCTTTAGATTTGAATTTCCATCTTGACAAATGTACAACTCCAAAAGAGGTTTGGGATAAATTAGCATCATTGTTTGACAAAATAGATGAGGTTTGTGCTTACCAAATTGACAACGAACTAATTAGTTTGGATCCTAAAAATTATGCTACAATACAAGACTACATCACTAAAGTCATAGATCTTAGATCACAAATTTTTGAATGTAAAATTGATAAACAAGATATTCAATTTATTTTTAATGCCTTACATAAATTAGGTCCTAAATATTCATCCTTTCTCTAGCTATTAGACTCATCGACTCACATTGGGCACATCTTATCAAATGCTCACCTTTGAGGTATTCTCTGAGATTCTAATGGTTGAAGAAGAAAAGTTAATAGCTATGGGTCTAATCAATTCATTCAAATCTCAAGCTTGTAGTTGCAAGTCAACCTCAACATAAGTAAGTTTCAACATCAGTATCAAATACAAGTTCAAGTAAAAAGAAGTATAATAATCAGAATAAATCATAGAAAGGTTAGAATAAAGGGCAAAAATCTTCCTCTCAAGGAGATTATAAATCCACTAATAAGAAAGAAGATTCATAAAAAAGGACTGACACTCCTTGCCCTTATTGTAAAAAGGGGTTTCATAGTGAACAATATTGTTGGAAGAAAGAAATTGATGAACTTAAGGATCTTCAAAAAAAGAATAACATCAATCAATCTTCTTCAAAGGATTCTTCCACATATTCAAATTTAAGGAAAGGGAAAGCTACGGTACTACTTACACTGGCAAATTCTCCCAAGTCATGGATCATTGACTCAGGTGCTTCACACCATATGGGTTTTGATTAGGATTAATTTTCTAGATTAGAACCAAGTTCTTTGCCTCATATTCTCATAGGTGATGATTCTAAGGTAGATATTATAAGAAAAGGTATAGTTGATGTTGATAGTGGTGTATTTGAGGATGTCCTCTATGTGCTATAGTTATCAACTAACCTTCTTTATATCTACCAAATCACTCAATTTGATACCAGTATAAAAGTTTAGTTCACACTGAATTCTGTATCAATCAAAAAATTGGAGGATAATGCCTTAATTGTAGTGGGAAAAGTTGATAATAATACTTGGATTTATTCATTCTCCCACTTTGTGCCTCAGTCTTCCTCTATAGCTTTGCTCTCACACATTGATTCAATGAGTAAGTATGGCATGAGTGATTTGGTCATCTGAACTACCACTATTTATAGTAGCTTAGTCAATAGGAGATGGTTACAGGACTTCCATAGATTCAATTTTTAGGGGGTGTATGTCATGGTTGTGCTTTAGGCAAACATCCAGAGGATAAGTTTGATAAAGGGAAGGCTTGGAGGGCTACACAAGTCTTTAAACTTGTTCATAGTGATTTATCACGTCCATTACCTACTTTCTCTTATAGTAAAACCTGCTATGTTCTCACATTTATTGATGAATATTCCATATATACCTGTTTTTATTTTTTGAAACTCAAGAGTGAAGTATTTGATAGATTTATAGAGTTTAAATATTTAGTAGAGAAACAATCTGAGAAGTATGTCAAGATTCTCTACATCGATAATGGGAGAGAATATGTGAGCAATAAGTTTGAAACATTATATGCTCTTGAAAGAATTGATCTTCAACATTTAGTTGCATATACACCTTAGTAGAATGTTGTAGCAAAGAGGAAGAACATATTATTAAAATATATGGCAAGTTATATGATTCATGCAAAATCATTAGTACCAGAGTACTAGGTGAAAGCGATTAATTATGCTTCGTATATAAAAAATAGAGTTCCTCACAAAGCTTTAAAGGGGATAGCACCTCTTGAATCTTGGTGTAATAGGAAGCCAAATGTGCATCATTTTAGAGTCTTTGACAGTCTAGCATGGAATCACATACCTTCAAACAAGCATCATGCTTTAAAACAACAAAGTTGAACTTGCATATTTATGGGATATCCTGATGGTGTTAAGGTATATTGGCTCATTGATCTAGATTCACATGAGCTTATTATAGCAAGAAGTGTTTAATTTGAAGAAAGTCCTTCAGAGTTGTCTTCTAACATTTCTCATTCTTCTTCCTTAGAAGAATTAGATAACAGTGATGATGATACTCTTACTTTATCTACTCATAGGGATGATGAGGTAATACCTCCCCAACATGGTTTAGTAGGTCATGTTCCTACTCCTCCTCCTCTAGATCCTTGCCCATTGATGCCTTTGTGGGATATATAGACTTTGGCAGATGTAGACCCTCTTGTTAGGGATCCATTAGATAGAAGGAGAACATGGTCACAACATGATCTTACACATTCCTACATTACCATAGCTTCTGATCCATGATATTTTTAAGAAGCCACAAGGACAATTGAGTGGGATTCAATGATGGAAGATGAGTATGACTCTTTGATTAGGAACAACACTTGGGATCTTGTTCTTCTTCCTAAGGGAAGAAAATTAGTATGATTTAGGTGGATATATCAGACTAAGTTTGCAATGGATGTAAATATTTATAAGTATAAAGTATGCTTAGTGGCCAAATGTTTTTCCCAAGTAGAAGGCATTGACTATATAGAAACCTTTGCACCTATTGCTAAGATGAATTCTATTCACTTGATACTAGCTATTGGTGAAGCTCATGGTTGGGCTGTACATCAAATGAATGTGAAGAGCACATTTCTTCATGAGGATATTTATATGGAGCAACCATAGGGGTTCATTTAGGATTCTTCACTAGTATGCTACTTGAATAAGTCTCTCTATGGTCTAAAATAAGTTCCTAGGGCTTGGTATTCTAATATGGACACATTTGTTCTCTCTATTGGGTTCTCAAGATGTCACTTAGATTCGAATGTTTACATTTTATGGTAGGAGGATTCACTATTGTACTAGGTGCTCTATGTTGATGATCTCATTATTATAGGGAGCATAACATCCATCATCAATAGTGTTAAGACTGCACTTCATGATAGGTTTTCTATGATATACATGGGATTATTGCATTATTTTCTTAGGATTCAGATAGCACAATCTTCTTTTCATATTACACTTTCACAGTCCAAGTATGCCATGGACTTGTTAGCTCAGTTTCACATGGCTAATTATAGGCCTACACTGACTCCTTTCTTATCTAGAGTTAGACTTGAGGTTCATTATTCCACTCCCTTGGTTGATGCCACATTGTATCACTAGCTTGTAGGCAACCTCATCTATCTGACTCATTCACAACCTAACATTTCATATACAATTGGCATGGTTTCATGCTTTATGTATACACCACATGAGATTCATTAGAGAGCTATCAAATGTATTTTTGAGCTACATTCAAAGCACTATCAGATATAGGATTCACTATACAATAGGTACAGGTTTAGACTTGGTGGGATACATAGATTCTAATTAGGTTGGCAATTTTGATGATCATAAATCTACTTCTAGCTACAAATTTCACTTCAAATCTAGCTCCATTAGTTGGAAAAGTAAGAAACAAAATGTTATTTTTCTTTCATCTATAGAGGCTGAGTATTATGGCACTGTTAATACCACTATTAAGGCTATTTGGCTTCAAAATATTCTCATTAAACTTAGTGTTCCATTTTGGAAGCCATTAATCATCTACTGTGATAATCAGAGCACTATCCAAATCTTAAAGAATCTAGTTCATCATTATAGAACCAAACACATAGAGATCCATATGCACTTTATCAGGGAGCTGATTCAGGTGAAGATCATTAATCTTCAATATTATCCCACAAAGGAACAGATTGTAGATAGTTTCACCAAACCTTTCATTAAGAGTAAGTATATTCACTTAGGATCTCTTTTGGGGGTGCGAGACATCAGTTCTTTAGGGGAAATTAATTCTTTATGGGGGTCTCCTAGACCATCATTTTGAGGATATTTTTTTTGCTTCGGGTTTTCTCCTTTCCTCATCTATTTGTATAGAGTACCTAATATGGCTACACATTGTCGAGACTCTTATCTACATAGCCCTACCTAAGCTTCACTTATGGGGGGGGGGTGTTGGTACATTTATTTGATTTATTGTATTTAATTTTATTTATTATTTTGGTGCACTAATTACTTACTATAATTAGTTTATTATGTTTATTAATAATTTGCACCAGGTAGGATAAGCTTGCTTAGACACTTATCTTGTTACATTGGATTTCTATTTTACTATTCAAGGTAAGATAGGATAAGATTGTTTAACTAATATTAAACTTGTGTTGATCATTCACATAAGTTGGACACCTATCTTGTTCATGTGGAGTTGCACTCCACTATTCATGTAGACAAATATCAGTTGAACTACACATGTTGTGTGAATTCTCTGATCTTTATCATACATGCCTTGATCTATATAATCAATGGCTATTTATGTATTCTATATCAAATTAATATTGAATTATCAAATTAATTCATCATATTTGAGTTATTTATTCATTTTTTTATTATCTCAGATATACAATTATTATTTATTACTATTACTATTTTATCTCTTATTTATTCTTTCTATTAGATTCATTAGATCCTTTAGCTAATTATAATAATTTTAATTACATAACTTTAAAAAATTATGATTGACATAAACCACATAAAATAGAATTTAAAGCTTTAGCATTATTTTCACTTTCCTTCTTTTCTATAGGAGTAGTTACAAGTGTTTGTGGCTCTTTGTATTCCTCCATCACTTCTTTCCAAATGTCAAATCCAAGGGCCATAAAGTAAGTCCTCATCCTTATGCTCCAAAATACATAATTTGTCGCATCAAACAAATGTGCCTTATTTGTATAAAAACCTTCATGTGATCCATCCATCATGTTTTCCCTGATCTACCTTCAAGCTGTTAAACTCTTTCTGAAAGAACCTACTCTGATACCAATTGTTAAGCATAGAATTAATAAGAGGGGGGTGAATCAATATATCATATATCTTTTAAATATTTTACTTAATCTGATTTATTTTCTTTAACCACTTAATCATATATTCAAGATATACAATAAAAATGAAACAATAACATGCACTACATAAGAGAGAGAGAGAGAGACACCATATTTTTACATAGAAACCCAATGTGGGAAAAACCATGAAGAACAATCTCAAGTATATGAATGGGTACCAACTCAAATTAAAAAGTTTAAAAGCACCAAATTGTAGGATCACCAACCCCTTTACCAAACACTAACATAATAACTATTTGTGAGCACCAACCCACATGAGCACCAACCCCTCTTATGTAAAACACAACTACCTCTCAATATTGCTTTCTCAAAAAATGATAGAACTCTACTATATCTCTTTCTCTTCTCTCCTCTTTTATTATATAAAACAATTAAAAACCATGCACTCTCTTACATATTAAAAATGGCTTCCCAAGCCACCTTTTATATCTTTCCAAATGACCTTTGGCATTCACCCTTTGTGACCCTTCAATATTCATGGAAAATGGTACCACATTTGCATGACCTTTTGAATCCTTTCATTTAAAAAGTTATATTGTGACCCTTCATGACAAAATGTGTGCTTTCCCATTTTGTCTTTATCTTGGTGAATTTGAAAATTCCTCAAGGTGACCCTTCATGAGAAAATGTGCCCTTCCTCTTTTGTCTTCACTTGGTGACTCTTTGAATTCCTCAAGATGACCCTTCATGGGAAAATGCATCCTTTCCCTATTTTGTCTTTACCTTATGACTCTTTGAATTTTTCATGGGATATATTTTGACTTTATGCAACCAAAAATATATTAATTAATATTAAATAAATATCAACACACTTTAGCCAAAATATGAACATTAAAAACACCTTTAGATAATAAATGCTATAGGACCTCTGTCACCAATAATGTTAGACCTTTGAAATCAATGAGAATATTTCCAACAAGGCATTTGAAAACAAACTTGATCAAGGCACATGAACTTTGAAACACTCTTAAGTATAAGGATCCTTCTTTGAAACAAATGACACAATTAGTCTAAAATAGAAACTTAGAATCAAGGCAAGACATGGTAAAATAAAACTTGGTCTCTAGGTAAAGGTATTTAAAAATAAAAATAAAAATCTATCTAAGTTGCACAATCTAAAGACAAAAAGGTAAACCAATCAAACCTAATTTGTAAAAAGGACTCAAGTGTAAACCATTTATTTTAGATCCAAACTTTGAAAGATAGATTTTGAATGAGATTTTGAAAGACTTGGATTTTTAGATGAATAATGGCCTCGACTCAAATTGGAAGCATAACAACACTATTTAGAATAAAAGGTACATAAATGGTTTAGGACTTGGTTTTGAATAAAGGTACACATATTGGAACAAATTGGGCAACACAACAATGCCTCTTTGAACAAAAACAAAAAATGTGGTTTTCAAAATCTCCAAGGCAAATGTTTGGAATGATTTTGATAGTGTAACACTTACACTCAGAGATGTGGTAGTAACATGTGTTTTGTTTTGAAAATTTTGACTCAATTTTGGATGTGTGTTTGACATAAAAAGTAATTTTAGACCCTATAACAAATGCAAGTAAAAGAATAAGAAAAAGTTCATGCCCTACTCTAAAAACCGATAAGGTTGCATAGTCTCCACCAAAGTTTTGACTAATAGAACAATACTCAAAAGGAATTAATTGTTAATCTAGAAAAGTAAGAGTGCATGTAGGTAGAGTTTTTAATCCCTCCTCTGTCTCTCAAGCATTGGTATATGGCACAAAATTAAAGTGTCAATGTAACTCGACATTTAGTTATATATTTTTCAACAAGTGGGTTTGATCTAAATATACAATTTTCAAATGTCTAGATGTTTCACACATGTAATTAGCATGAGGGATTAACATGTCAATTATATGGTTATCAATTAGATTTTTATGCAATGGTCTAGTCCTTTACATAACAAATTAATCCATGTAATTCTTAGTGAATTTTAATGTCAAGTACATGAAAGCTCAGAGTACCTATTGGACTAGTGAGGCTAACCGCTCACCACTATCCCATCCTACAATTTATTCAATTTGTATACCACATCATGGAATGGGGTTGGAATAGTGATAGGAGATGAAACCCTGAGTCAAATTCCTTTTAGATAACTCATGAGAAGGTGATGAACTTACACTCAAAAGCCAATGTAGAAAAATAAAAAAAATGGGATAACTTTAGGGTCATTTTTGAGTCACCTATGTCACTCAGAACCTGGGGAGAGCATGCATGACTTTTCTTCACTTTTAAGACTCAATTGAAAAAGAAAAAATAATGCACTTTTGATCACACAAGTTACCTAAAGGGGTTAGTGGGAGATTGTACATACAGAGTTTTTTAAAAAATAAACTAATATAGGAAAATAAACTAAGTAATTTTGAAAAAAAGAGAAAAACCTCTTAGGATCACTAATATAATGTTTTTATTCTTTTTAGAGCACTTAAATGAAATATTAAGTGAGTTTTGGCCTTTGATGTGTTTGAACTTGTAACTTTAAAAATCAAAAAATAAAGTTGTTAAGTGAATTTTAAGCACTAAAAAGAAGTGTGAATGAATTTTTAAAGTGTTTGAAATCTTCTCCCTTTGACTTAGTTTCCTGCAAGTAACTATCGAACAACAACAATATATCAATGACAAGAGCGGTTAGACAATGGTAAAAGCTATCGAGCAACGAAAGGAATATCATGTAATAGTAGTAAGGTGTCGATTGATAATAACAGGTATCAGTTGATAGTAGTAGGTGTTATATGATGATGATAGATGATAGGTGATGATGATAGTGTTGATGATGCTAGTAAGGTGTTGAGCAATAATAACAAGGTGTTGAGTGACAAAAATAAGGTGTCGAGTAATAATAATAGGTGTTAGATGATGGTGATAGTTGGTGGGTGATAATAAGAGTGTCATGTGATAACAATAAAGTATTGAAAAATAATAGTAGGTATCAGGTGACATCAATAGGTGTTTGATGATAGTGATATTTGGTGGGCAATGATGATGGTGTTAGTGACGATGGTAGTGTCAATGATAGTAGTAAGGTGTTGAGTGATAACAACAAGGTGTCAAGTGATAATAATGAATGTTGAATGATAGTGATTATTAATGGGTGACAATGATGGTGTTGGTGAAAATGGTAAGGTGTCAGCAATGGTAGTAAGGTGTTGAGTGATAATGATAGGTCAATGATGATAATAAGGTGTTAAACGATAGTAATAGGTTTTAGATGATGGTGTTGGTAATGATTGGTCGGTGACAATGATGGTGTCAGTGATGAAGGTAAGGTGTCAATGATGATAATAAGGTGTCGAGTGACAATAACATGTATTAGATGATGGTGTCAGTGTTTAGTTTTCATGTAAATTGATGAATAGTCAAACAAAGGAGTCAAGTAGTCATTCAATGATTAAGAAGTTGAGTAGTTGAGCAGTCAATTGGTAGTTAAATAGTTGAGTGGTCTAGTTGAGGAGTTAAATGATCACATGATATTTAATTAATCAAGTGGCACAGTCGAGTAACTAAGCGATTGAGTAACACAATCACCATTTCCTAAAGAAAAAGATATATTGGCAAAGTTTTTGAAACATAGGTAACAAAAAAAATGGAAAACATTAAATGAAAAACATAAAAATAAGTTTTTAATGAGTTTGTCTTGGATTTTAAGAGTCTAAGATCACTTTCTTAGTGATTTTGGGGTGCAAGGTCCCACCGGGTGTGGCATTTGTAACATAGGAATCCAAGAGGGGGTTAAATAAATGTTAGTAAGATAAAACCAATAAAAACACATAGAGATATAACACCTCGATCCTAGATACTCAAGTAGCAGGAGAACAATGAAAGTAATAAATAAAAGAAGACAAAATAAGTATTCTTAACCTTCTTTATGAGAAAGAGTTGCAAGTTAGCCTTGGAGGAATGTGTTTGGTCATGTGCTCAAAGAGTATTGAACAATGGTACTCCTTACATCATTTCTCCTTGCCACTTTTGGCTTGTCTTGGCATGTGAAGATATCTCCAATCAATTTGGAATTATAAGTTTGGTTTGAGAGCTTCTTGAAGGCATTCTAATAAAATAATATTACACATGAAATATTCTTAAAAGAGAGGGAGGGTGCTCTTATTTATAACTTAGGTAAATATATTATGAACTTTGGATCAAAAATGAGATGTGCGGTGGATCTTAAGTCAAATATGTAATTAATATTCTTTAATTAATAAACATGACTCATAAATCTAGATATTTGTGAGATGTTTTATGAGTACATGACAACTCATAAAAGTAATGATGAAGAGGCTTGATATTTTACATTTTTGAATTTATAATTTTAGATATTCATTAATTACACATGGATTATTTAACTAATCACTTAATTGGGTTTAATCAATTAAATTAATTTGATTAGTCTTTTGACCTTTTCTAAAAGTTGGTTAATTGCCATACTCAATTGGTTAAAAACATAAATTTGCTTGGTCACAAGTTGACTGGAGATAAATCCATGGGAGGTTATCATTACATACAGGGTAATACCATAGATAAGGAAGCCTCAACATGATTTTGGGTAGTTACATCCCATGTGTGGATGAATTTGAGTGTTTTAGTGATTTATAGATTTAATTTACATAGATTGGTAGAAATCAATTTGAAGTCTAGTTTAAACACAGATACGACTGAAATGGGGTGTGTACAAGGTCTACTCCTACAACATTATTACATGCACACATTCTCCCATAGAGACCTTTATTAGAGATACCCCTATATTATAGACATGTTATGAATTTAATAGAGCCTCTCTCTACCCCATTCCCACCCATATTAGTGTTACTAAGTCCCCAAAACACTCCACATAGAGCATCCACACTAGTTATAACTTATTCCCCTAAATGGGTCCCTAAGAGCCCCACAATTCACATGCCATTTCAGTCAGCTCCATAAATTCATAGAAACACTCTGTAGTTAGTTGTAGCTAAAGATTATTGAGTACATCTAATTCCTATATCTTAGATACTTTCTCACACATCATGTACGATCACTCTTCCTTTATTTGATATAGTTCACATTGATAACATGTCTCTTAAAAGACTCATTGATTAGTATTTTTCTCCTGTTACTTGTACATAGTTTCATTTTCATGTTGCTTGTACATAAATTATACTTAGAAAATACAAAAATAACATAATATGTTTAAAAAATATAAAAATATTCAAATATGGTATAGACAATACAAATTCTAAATTGTATGTATTTCCATGTTTACATTCCTTCTATTTTATAGGTACTACATATGCTATCTATGTTAGTATTTTCAGATTATCATACATACATGCTTCACTTCTTCCCTTCAAGTGTTCATAGATTACTACAAGACTTTGGTCCTATACATAGATATAGATTTACTACTATCTACCCATTAGGTGCATATACACATATACACTAATTCAATATTGATATACTAGCCCATTGGGGACATCATACACAAAATTTCTAATTTGTGAAGTTATATCTTTCTATACTCCATATCATAGATTTAGCATTGATTATATACTTATATTGATAATCCTATACTACATTGATTTTTTACTGATTACTACTACTATAGACAATTTATAGATGTAGAGCCATTCCCTCAACTTGTAATTCTCCTTCAAATTTATTTGCAAACTTGCAAAGCTTCCTTAGCCAACACTAGGCCTACCTTGACCCAATGGACCAAAAAAAAAAACCTACATAATCCAAGTTAAAAAACACATAAATCAATCTAACACATCATTTTAGACCATCTCAAACCAATTTAATCATTCAACACCTTGCCTTTCACTCAATATTCAACTTCTTGCTTCCACATGCCACTAACACTATTTCAAGACAAATCCACTATTCTATTCTGTAAAAAAACTCTTCATGGAAAAATTAATATGTTTTTAAGTACCCTTTATCAATCCCCTACTTCACACATAATTTTAGATTAGGTTCCTTTGAAAATTTCTATACCTATAGGCTTATTTGGCTCCTCAATTAACCCTCTTAATGGGAAAACCTCCTTGGTTTGAGAAAAGTAAGGTCCTCGAAGGAAAAATAGTAACCTTTTTGGCCACCCATTATCCTCCTCTAGATTAATCAACTCTTTTTCAAGTCCCACTCTCAACACACATACCCTTTCTTCTTTGGCCTATCCAACTAGGTCTAGTCTAGGTTTAAACCAACTCAATCCCTTAAATCCATACCTACTAGTTTGTACACCTTATAAAAAAACTATAATCAGTTATGTCACATGATGTTTAGTTAGATTACAAAGTTTTGTCTATTTTTAAGGACACTATATAGGTCGAGAGCCTATAACAAGGCATAACTTTCACTTTATGAGGTTTAGAAACCTCAATCCACTTGAATTAGGTCTATATTGACCCTGGTCATGTTACTCAATCCTTTTATATTCCCTATCATTCCATTTTTATCAACTTCCAACCCCAAATATCCTTGATTGTGTCAGGAAATGATAGGCTACAGGTCTGTATTCTTAGCAATTGAATAAATAACAATCAAATGCCAATAAGAGGATCCATAAACCTTTAAAAACATTAAATATCACTTAATTTTATACCCCTAAGCTCTTATATTACAAGGCAAAGTGGATTATTCTCCTTAAAAGGAATGCACAATATTAATTTTCTTGCTTGCTACAGGAAAAAAGAGTTATCATAGAATGGATTTATAAATCAATGATTTATTGATTGCTTTAGGATATTTTAAATCCAAGAAAAGTTTCATATACTTTAAATTATACATGAAAAAACCACTTCAATGTCTTTTAATCCATAATAGGGACACACATTCTGCATGCTAAGGGAAATGTACCAAATAGGGTTCATGCAACTTCCTTTCCAATAGTGAACATGGGTTCTTGGCTAGATTTCAACTCAAAGAACTTGAATCAATGTAAAAATAAGTATATAAATCAATTGAAACAATAAATAACTTGTAAAAATACAATATTCTTCTCAAGGCATTCTTATTCTAGTCCTTTACCATAAACTTGTACCTTCTTCTTGTTCGTAAACACAATATTTGAACATAAAGTAGGATAAGCATATTAAATAATGAATATTATCAATTTCAAGTCTAAAACAACTTATTATCATGAAGATATTATAAAATTCTCACTAGACACAACAATTCCATATTAATTTGAAGCTTTAGTTCAATAGCAAATAAAAACTTACATAGTCCATTCTACTTGTTTGGTAGACCTTCTTCTTTTCTTGGTCTTGTCTAACCTTATTTATTTACACCTCTCTCTTCCTATGGAATAAAAAGATTATATAACCTTAATACCAATTCACTAACTCTCAAAACAAGCACTATAATAGTTTCTTAATCAAGAAACCTCTTCAACACTCCTTCACTATGTAGGGTGGTGAACCATGACTGCCACCTCACACTTTTTCAACTAGACATAATGACTCTTTATCATATTAAGACATTAAAAACACCTTATAGGTCTATTAAAATATTATTCAACATGAAAATACCTTAATTAATTACTTAACCCACCTAGAGCACTCTCTATCCCTCACTTTCAAGTTTAAAAATTTAAATTGGAAAAAGGCGAGAAAACTCAAAATTCAAATTTGACTCATTGTCATGATTCCAAATCACATCCAAGTTAAATTTTTGGGAATTCATAAGATGCCCCTATATCATACTCCCAAGGGGAGAAAATATCTTGACTCTAATGTTCTTCTTCATTTAGGTTCTCATATAAATGTGTGTGCTCCTTGCTGCCACACCTATGTCTCTACTTCCTCATCCAAGTGCTCTTTTGTTCTCTCTCCTACTAATGCTTTTAATTGAAATAACTCTTCTTTATTTTCCTTCTCTCATGATCTTCTTCAATCTTCATGGCATTGAGCATGAATTGCCATTCCATTGCTATTTCTTCCTTTATCATTGCCTCTTCTTCATCATACCTACTCCATATCCTACTCTCCTCCTCTTTTGACCATTCCAAGGTATCTTGATTTTTCATAAGCTTGTTATCATCATATTCTATCCTACTATTCTCCATTATAGCTGTTCCTTCTTTGACTATCTAACCAACCATATCTTTACCTTACATCTTCTCTTCATGGACTAGTAATTTAGTTTCATCTTCCTTTACTTGTTCATTATTTTACTCAAGCACTCCATGTGATTATTTATTATTATCTGATCAAAATAACTCTTCAAACAATCCTATGGTGTCCTTGTATAACACAACATCTCCTCTTCAAAATACTCATCATAAATCACATGCACTTCATTACCTATTGTGCCTTTATCTTTTGTATCTGCTACTATTTGTTTTTATTCATTTCTCTACTCTTAACCATCAAGAAGTTCACCATATTTAGGGTGATAAAATGCTTCACCTTCAGTTGTAATTTCACTTTTCCATTCATGATCTTCTTCTTCTTTATGGACTATTGTCCATTTATCTTCTTCATTCCAATCATGCTCTTCACCCACATTCAACCATGAAAAATCAATGTTAGATTTAAAATTTTGAGGCTCTATTGCCTTTATTTCCTCTTCCATAGAAATTTGTGTTGTCATATCCTTTAATTTCCTCTCCAATTATTCCATTAATTTCCAGTTTGCTTTCTTTTGCATTTTTTCTATGAAGATACACTTGACTCTTTTCTTGATCTTAAGCCCACATTGCAAACTATACACATTACACTTCCTAAATATCTCTCTTTCCATCTTTTCCAATGCATTATTCATATCCTTTATCTCTTTTTCAATCTCTCTCTCACTATGGCATTCATACTTAACCCTATCTTGCACTTTTCTCTCTACTTCACCTTTCATGTTCATCTTAAGTACCTCACTTGGGTACATTGTCTCTCTTCTTCTTTTTGGTCTCACTTGGACCACCTCATCTTGGTTCAAAATTGTAACATTATATCTCTTATATTTTTGACCTCACTTGGGCCTTTCAACCTCTTGTCCTTCATTAGGACTGCCTTCTCTTTCTCAAGCTCTCTTTATGAGCTTGTTTCTTGCACTTGATCTTGTTAATATCTCACTTGATTTAGGGATGCCACCACTTCATTAAATATTTTATTTCCTTCACCTATCACTCATCATCAAAATGCATTAAAATCAAATAATCAAACCTTAAGATACATCATACCTTTTCTTTTTTGCTATCTCTCAACAAGAATCCATGCAACCTGCCTTCTAGCTGCTTACTTGAATTTTTTTAATAAATATGAAACATGAAACATAATCACCATGTTAATACCTATATGTAACTTCCTAGAGAATCTATATGGATTTGATACCAAATGATGCAGATCTATTCCCTTAGCCTATAATTCTCCTTCAACTTTGTTTGTAAACTTACAAAGCTTCCTTAGCCAACACTAGGCCTAGCTTGACTCAATGGACCAAAACAAAAACACATAAATCAATCTAACACATCATTTTAGACCATCTAAAACCAATTCTATCATTCAACACCTTTACTTTCACTCAATATTTAACTTATTACTTCCACATGCTACTAGCCCTATTTCAAGACAAATCCACTATTATATTAAATAAAATAACTCTTCAAGGAAAAAAAATGTTTTTGAGTACCTTTTATCAATCCCCTACTTCACACAAAATTTTATGTTAGGTTCCTTTGTAAAGTTCTATCCATGTAGGCTTAGATGGCTCCTCAATTAGCCCTCCTAATGGGCAAACCTCTTAGTCTGAGCAAAGTATGGTCCTCCAAGGTAAAATACTAACCTTTTTTGGAACCCATTATCCTCCTACATATTAATAAACTCATTTTCAAGTCTCACTCTTAACACACACACACACACTTTTCTTCTTTGGCCTATCCAACTAGGTCTATTCTAGGTTTAAACCAACCCAGTCCCTCAAATCCATACTTGCCAGTTCATACACCTTCTAAAAACACTATAATAAATTAAATCACATGATTTTTTAGTAATATTACAAAATTTTGTCCATTTTATATAGTTATAACTCTTTTTATACCCCAAACCCTAAATCTAGGGTTTTTAGGCCATTGTATAGGTCAAGAGCCTATAAAAAATCATAAATTTCACTTTATGAGGTTTCAAAACCTATATCCACCTGAAATAGGTTTTTATTTAACCTAATAATTTTCTTAAATCCTTTTATATTCCCTATCATTCTACTATTATAGACTTCCAACCCCAAATAGCCTTGACTATGTCGAGAAATGAAAGGCTATAGGTCTGTATTCTTAACAATTGAAGAAATAGAAATCAAATGCCAATAATAAGATCTATAAACCTTCAAAAAAATTTAATATAAATTCCTTTTATACCTAAAATATCTTGTATTTCAATTCAAAGTGTCTTTTTCTCCTTAAAAGGAATTCAGAGTATCAAATTTTAAGCATACTACAGGAAAATAGAGTTATCATAGAATGGATTTATAAATCAATGAATTATTGATTGATTTAGGACCTTTTAAATACAAGGAAATTTTCATAAACTTTAAATTACTTATGACAAAACTACTTCAATGTATTTTAACCCATAATAATGACACAAAGTTTGCATGCTAAGGGAAATGTATCAAATAGGGTTCATGTAACTTCCTTTCCAATAATGAACAGGGGTTCTTGGTTAGATTGAAACTCAAAACACTTGAATCAATATAAAAATCAGTATATAAATCAATTTAAACAATAAGGAACTTTTCAAAATATACTATTTTTCTCAAGTCATTCTTATTTTAGTCTTTTACCATAAACTTGTACCTTCTTCTTATTCTTAAACATAGTATTTGAACATAAAGTAGGATAAGCATATTCAATCATGCATATTATCAATTTAAATTTTTAAACAACTTATTTTCATGAAGATATTATCAAATTCTCACTGGACACAATAATTCCATATTCATTTGAAACTTTAGTTCAATAGCAAATAAAAACTTACAAAGTCCTTTCTACTTTCTTGGCAGACCTTCTAATCTTGGTCTTTTCTACCCCTATTTATTCACACATATCTTCCTAAGGACTACCAAGACTATATAACATTAATACCAATTAAAAAACTCTCAAAAAAAGCACTATAATGGTTTCTTGATCAAGAAACCTCTTCAACACTCCTTCACTATGTAGGATGGTGAACCATGACTGCCACCTCACACTTTTTCAACTAGACATAATGACTCAATATCATCTTAAGACCATTAAAAATAACTTATATGTATATTACAATATTATTCAACATGAACATACCTTAATTACTTACTTAACCCATGTAGAGTAGTCTCTATCCCTTAATTTCAAGTTTAAAAAGTTAAATTGGAAAAAGGTGGGAAAACTCAAATTCAAATTTTGACTCATTATCATGACTCTAAATCACATATAAGTTCAATTTTTGAGCATTCCTAAAATTCTCATACATCATTTATGTACATATTTTCTCTTATATGGATTCTTACCACATGATTATACATATTTTAATTTCTATCTTTACTAGTCTAGATTTGATTATCTCTTTGCTTATACACTACTCAAGGGCATTTGAATATACCTTTATTCCATGGATCTAAGTAAATTAATTTCAATGTATGTATGTTTTGGACAAGTTCTCATGTTCCTGTTGTGTTTCTTGATTATGTATGTGGACACTTGAACATGTCCTTCCATGTGGATCTAAGCCAAACTTGCATGATATTTTATGTATGCAAACATTTTGATAGGTTCTTGTATGTGTGCCTTTTATTAGACTTAGTGACATGTGAGCATGTCCCTTTTATTATGGCCCCTTGGAATACTTTTCATGCCTCATGTGTTTGTATGTATGATTTCATTTATGAATCATGGACATGACACTTGTATCTTACTTGTTGATTTCACATCCAGTTTGTGATGCCATGAGGGACCTCATGCATCTCCAATTATATTGATAAAATCCACTTTAGGACATGAGTTACATGTATGGGTTGAAAAATTAGGTGGTGGAATAGTAGGCTGAGTATACAAGTTATTAATCAAGTTTGAATAGATGGGTGAAACCTGAAATAGACTGAATCCTACTTGATTTGTACAAATAGATCTTATTCTAGAGTGGGTGAACCTAAAAAAAATACAAAAAGGAGGAATGAAGAGCATAAAATAAGACTTTGTGATCTTAAGGAGGATTACTTCTAGGCCAGTATCTTTTTGGAAAAGTGTCTAAAACTAATGCTTTTAGCTAGAAGCTATTACTCACACACACACAAACACAATTAAGGATTCAAAGGAAAAGATAATATAGTAAACTTTGAGATCTAAAATAAATGTTTATCCTATTTATATTTAATTTTACACACCCTTGTTTATAAGATTATAGCTCATATCAAAGAAGTATCTAAGGCAACTATTGCTCACTCCTAGAAAACTATATCATGGGAAACACTTCTACACACTTAGAGAAATGAAATAGGCAACCTAATTGCATCAAATCAATGATGTTTGCTAATAATCTAATAGTTATTGAACATATTATACTAGCATACATCACTAATAACAACAAATAATTCTTGGTAGAATTTATACACTTCAAAATATTGAATCAACCAACAAGGAAAATAAACACAACTAATTACATATAGTTGAAATAGAAAAACGTCAACATAGTTGTGTGACAATCAAAAATATTTCTTCCTATATCCATAATAATTTCCAATCATAATCCTCTCCCTTTGAAAATGAGAGGATTATAATATAAATAGGTTTGGGGAGGGGTTGTCTCATTCTCCAAATCCATGCAAAACTCCAAAATTACATGCTAATGATAATCAGAATGAGAGTTCTAATTGATGTAAATTATGCATGCATATTTAAACTAGTCAAAACTATGTCTTTGAAACAAGACTCATTCTTACTTAACCATGCAATGTTTTCATGTTCACAAGATTGTTAAATTAACTATTACATGTCTTAGTTCCACTTACCAATTTACATGAAAAATACATGTAAAAATAACCTAAGAAAACTAAGGTTTAATAGACATTGGGGCCTACATAGTTGAATTTATAGTAATCAAATGGACTAAAATAGATGGTGAAGTTGAATTGCATGATCCAACTATAGCATATTTATTTATTTGTAGTTCTTAGTAATGCTTGTATTTGACACTATGTTACAACCTAATTATATTCATATTTAAAAGAGTGGGCCTATGTACTCTGGTGACTTATGACAATAAGTGTGCATTCTTGGTTCTGGTGGCTCTGAACTCATAAAAAATTTCTACCTTTATAACTTTCTTCATGGTAAATCCAAACTTTGTTCAATCTCCTCTAGCATGCATCCCTAAATGCTTTGATTAAAATTGGTGGATTCATGTTGGAGTAGTTAGTCAAAATTATCCCTTCTTATTATCTTACCTAAGGGATCTTGGGCCTTGGGTAACTTTAACTCATCCAAAATTTGTAAGACCTACTTTTCATGCTTTTCTAGTTTCAAAATCAAGGATTACACACTAGATACCTAGTCTCAAACTTTGGATGTCTTGATGATCATTAGATTGAGAACATTGGTTACTTTTAGTGGTGTCATCAAATCTAAATGGCGAAAATCCTTAATGGTGGTGTATAATACACATAAATTTAGCTTCTTCTTATCATATTTTAAATAATTAAACAATTTAGAAGTTTCAACAATATGAGGAGATATTTGGCTCTCAATGAACTGATAGTGTTTGAAATATTATATAATCTGAGAGCTACATTTTAAACTACACCTTCAATTATCCCAAGAACTTGTACTTTCTATTATTATTCTCATTCCTACTCTAACTCCTACTACAACTCGTACCTAGCTTTTTTAGTGCTTGCATGATGTTCCAATAAAGACTTTATATTTGATTGGAGATAAGCTTTAAAATACTCATTGTAAGAAAACTATCCAATTATCTTGTTCTTTATCTTTGATAATGATAACACATCTTGACTTTATTCCAAAACCACACCACTACTAGATTCATATTGGATCTTCCTTTTAATGACTCTTTGGATGGTCCCTATTGATTTATCAAAGATGGAGCTCATAATGGGCAACTCTATAATGAGTAAATTTGGTATTTTTGTATCTTGAACCTCTAAGCCTACTACTTATTATGGAATCACCAATTGTATAACATTCACTAGCTAAGTGTCTTTGGAAGAAGACTCCAATGAAATATCCTTATAAGATTTCCTTAAGGGCTCTACATATAGTGGTTCTAGTAATGAAGGGAAGATGATTTTATACTAGTCCACATTACAAAATTGGGGCATGGGATGTAATATATATGTGGCCTTCTTCTTACTAGTTTTTTTAGATGAAGTAATAGAAATGGATTGAGTAATACTAGAAGAAGGCATATACAATCCCAACTGAGTGGAAGACACATGAAATTGAACACTTGCTAGGACCCACAATATTTTATTAAAATGAACTTTCTTAGTCTTAGAAATAATGGGGAGAGAAATAACTAAAGTAGAAATATAAGAAGTTGAAGCTACATGGGCCAAAGAAATAACAATAGTGATAAAAATAACCAAAGATGACAAAAACATAATAAAAATAGAAACAAATAAAACCATAAGGACTGAATAAACCATATGAATAAAGGAGATAATATGAATGGAGGAGATAATAGGAACCATAGGGACTGAAGAGACAATAATAACTAAGGATATAATTGGAGTAGTGTCTATGATAATAATGACCTCACCTAATCTACCAGCCTTAATTGGTGCTTTTCCTTTCATCCCCAAAAGGCTAAGGAATTTTACCCCTTATAGTTATTTATCCTCATCCCTAGGCTCGATCTCATTTTATGGTGCCTCCATAGTTGAACTTACAAGAGACTCTATTGCTGAAAGAGGGTCTTAGGGAGCTCTTGTTTTCCTCTTGTAATAGATTGTTGTCCTTTCATCCAAGGGAGGAGTATCTTGAGTGGTGTAAGGTGTATTATTTACGCTTATATTAATAATAAATAAGGAAATAATAGGAACTTAGGAATAAATAAGAAGACCTATATACTCAAAGTTTAAGGAAAATCAATGTAAATTTGTTCTTGTTCTCATCCCAAAGAAGTTTTAGCAGTGGGAATTTACTCCACCTCTTGTTCTTGCTTTATAACAGTTATTATTATTGGTGGTGAATTTTTGGAAGGACCTTATTGTAATGAAATTTACATAATAGGTGCTTCTTACACACCCTAATCTCATTTCACATTTATCATCATAATGGGTGGTGGTTGGGAGGATGTTCTTTGGTCCAAATGTTGTTGGGTAGGCTGAGAGGTTTAGTAGTCTATGGTTGCCCATCCATGAAGGAGGTGGAAGACTAGTATGTTATTTTAAAATTGTGATGGACATCTCCCATTTTATATATATTAAATGATATTATATCAATTCAACTACCCATTCCATTTACAACACCTGAGAATCATCATTTGCATTCAAGAACACAAAATCATGCTCATAAGGTTCATACTAGTGGGGGATGCCTAGGTTTGAGATATGTTTTTGGATAAGGCCATGAGGATCCCAATCCTTGTGTGGAAATATGCTAATGAGTATAATTCTATATTTTTATGACTTATTCTAAATGATTCATATTGGTGTAACTCATCTGACCAATCATTAAGGAATACCCATGGAACACACCCTTATGTTTCTTCTTCATGTATTAATATATACTCCAACATAGCTAATATGTTATTTCTAATTCTACCAATTTATTTGGGACATATTTGGGGAGATATAAAGGAGAGACTTTGTGTCTTTCCACCATGATTATATTATAGTCTGGATACAACCGATAGTCCCCCTTGGCTAGAGTGTCTTCCTAATGATTTATAATACTCGGTCTAGGGGTTCTTCATGAATTTCCCTCCATACTTTGTGATAAACATTATTATATATTATGATGATATTCTTCATATATGAGTAAATGTGGAGGAATAAATAGGAGTCACATATTATAATTATTGATGCAGTTTGGGGCATGGATCTAGAGTGCTCCATTATGATGTAAATGGTGTCCATGACTACATCCAATAGATAAGACATCATGTATAAATAGCTACCCATGGGTTTTTTATCCTTATTAAACATCTATTCCTAGATCCTGACATTAATTATCTCTCCCAAGGTAAAAGTGAGCTCTAAAGTCATCAACAAGTCTAACAACAAAACCCATTCTAGGTGAAGGAAATGAATGTTGTGGTAACCATACAATCTATTTAGTAGGGCCATCCCAATGTGGATTCCCATCCTTAATTTGGTTATTAGTATAGGCTACTTAGCCTTGAGGGTGACCACATCTATGAGATCAATCCATTTCCTTAATGTATTTTTGATTGTACTTGTTTTCTTACACAATTTAACTATGAGTCCATCAAATGTGGAATCTATAATGGGTAGTCATAGGTATCCTTAGAAACCATCCACAAAGATGTAGATGACAATTATCTTATGGTTTAGGTGGTGTAGAAAGATACAAATCACCTTCCCTATAAATAACAAGTCCCTAAGTATGTTGATGTAGGGAATCACTTCAGGATTGGATATTGTAAAGTGTAGTTATTGGCACTTTAATGGTAGTAAGCTAACTACCAACTACTTTTGTTTAGCTTTTAGATTCTCTTCATGTGAGTGGGTGTCTATATTCTCTATTACATCCCATAGAGATATGTAATTATCAAATTCATCCTTGAGCACCATTACATTGAAGACAATGTTTGTATATTATGTGGAGTCCTTGGTAGAGAACATCAATAGTCTAAATACTCCTCTAAATACCTTATATGATGATGCCAATTTTTAACATGTTTGTTCATGTAACTCTCATACTTAATTCAATTAATTACTGTCTTACTAGAAGTAATTTGTAATTTAATAAAAAAAACTAGGGCTTAAAATTCTCTTTGGACTACAAATTTTCTTGAGTTAGTTAGTAATCAATATACACCACATCTCTTTTGAGTTTGATCATATAGATTTTGAGTATAAGAATTTAATTCTAGTTCTTATGATATCAATTCCCAATGTCTCCAAGCTTGTTTTACTCATTTAATTTAAACTTTACCACTTAATTTGGTGGGTATGCCATATATACTTTTTATAAATTTAGATAACTTCCATGTTATACCTTGGACATGTGTCACCCTATCATTAATTCCATACAAAATTAGGTGTGCCATGTAACTTGCCTTTAGAATTTTCATGTTAAAACTTTTATTGATAATGAGTTAGCCAAATCTTATGATACCTTATATGTGAAAAATGTGAAGAGATAAGTTACAAAGAGTGAATCTCATGTAAAAAATTTAAGAACAAACTTATAGAACAAAAGTTGTGAATATCTAGAAGGTCAAATATGCTGAAGACAAAAGTTGTGATGAACAAGTTTCATGATGCATAAATTTTTTAACAAACACAAGTTGCAAATGAAAGTTTCAATGAATTTTTTTCATGAAGACAAAATGCTATGAATAAGTAAAATGCCAAAGTATGCAACCCATGAAAACTAATAATTATAACAAACAACATTTTTGAAGACTAGCTTCTTGAAAGAGAAAAAGTTTTAAAGAACCAAAATATATAAAATATACAACTTGTAAAGTGAAAAATACATGAAGTTTGAAATTGGGATTTTATTTCTATAATTCATGTGCATATGCAAAAAACTATAAATGGAAAACTCATAAATACCATTAGTAGGTTATTCTAAATAAATCAACAAGTGAAAACCTAGATAATAGTGGGGGAATACCCATTGTGTTTTATACATGATCAACACAACAAAAATCATCCACATGAAAAATAAGAACTTTTAAATTTTATTGATCTTAGCTAGGTGCACATATAAATGTTAATGAAAAAATATTTTAAAAATAGACCCAAGCTTTTTAGACTACATTGGATCCCTATTTAAAAAATTAAGAATGGAGTGTTTGAGTACAACAATGATGGTTCATAGGGGGAATACTCATGAGTATTCAAAAATCCATAATTTTTGGTTAGAAATTATAAATTAACATGAATCATACCATAAAATAATAATTGAATCAAAAACATTAAATAGACTCCCAATACTTCAAGCAACATACTAGTTTTGCTCATACCTTGGATTTGTGTGTGATGAAGTGATTTTATTTTAATCTTATCTTGAGGGTTTTAGCAAGGACTTGGAATAAATTTTAGGTTTTATTCTAGTTTATTTGAAACATATTAAAACTAGGGAAACTCAAGCATTTATTTGCTTTTAGAGGACATCTGTATTCTTGACAGAGATACCTTTGATCCCTCTTCCATTTCTTCCCTCGTATACTTGCATGATGAATGATACATTGATATTATTTTAACATGTGAGTATTTGATCACCTTTATATTTTATTTTTGTTTTATTGATCACTCTTTAGGATACATTGGTCCTCTTTATTTTTTTTAGAATATGAGTAGGATAAAGAAAGCATGTACCATTGTGAGCTATTATTTTTGAAAACTTGATTTATTAGAATGTCCCTGCCAACTATATCTGCATTAATGGTTATTAACTTAAATAATTTTTAACGTGAGAAGTGTATTTGATCCAAGGAAATGAGAAATATTTCTAAATTTGTATGGAGTAATGAGAGAAACTTTTACATACCTGATAAAAGTATTCAGTTGTGATATAACCATGGTTAATTTTTTATTTTTGCATACCTATATTTTGAAAATCGTAGATACTAAGGTGTAAAACTTACAAATAACATATTTTGTGGGCTCTATTATATGTTCTTCCCATTCTTGTTCTTTTTTTTGGGACCTTTATCATGAAGTCAACATATTAATTCAATCATGTATGAGAGTATAGTGAATTAGATATTAGCTTGGTCATATCAGGATAAGTTTATCTAATTGTCACAAAATAAAGACATCTAATCTAGAAAATAAGGAACTAAATTAAAGCAAAATAAAATGTTGAAAATAAGAAAGGCTAGTCTAAAAAGCATAAAACTATAATGAAAGTAAATGACAGAAAAAAGAAACCTAAATATGAAAGAAATGAATCTAACTTACTCCTACCTCTACCAAAACACTTTTTTTTACTCAAGGACATCTCCATATGTTACAAATATGAAGTAGTGCTTCCAAAACTACCCATTAATTGGATAAGTCAGTTCATTACCTTGGAGGTCCCTTAAATGAAAAACATTATTACCCAAAATACTAATATATGGTAATGTACGATCCATAAGGGGATACAATTATCATATTGTCCTTTGTTTTCATGAGTTTTGTCCCATAGTAGCACTAGATAAAATATTATAAATTCTTTAAACTTTGCTCTTCTATCGAACCACCTTTTGACCAAGTCCTGATGTTTACTAAAATTATGCAAGGCTTCAATCCTTTAATCCTCCATTTATATTATATCCAATAATTAAGACTCCACTTTCTCACTTGGTTTCATGTACTCCTACATGAATTTATATGTTATAAACTCGAACATAATTAAGAATACCAACTATCATCCATATACTAGCAGGTAAGGTGAAGATTTGAAGGCTTGCTTGTCTCTTTTTTGATCCACCCATAGTGCATATTTTAGTAGATGATGCCACTCTCTAGGTTTATCTATAGTATAATTTTTGATGTCATTAATTATGTTCTTATTTGTCTATTCAACCAATCCATTTACTTGTGGATAATGATTTGAAGATGACATGATGGTGATTTAGTTGTCATGGACCCATTTAACAAACTCAATTGAATGGAATGCAAGCCCATTGTCATAAACTAAGGCAAGGGGGTACCAAGCCTAGTTGTGATAATTTACTCCATAAAAATGACTACATCTTGTGCTTTTAAATATTTTATAGCCATTAATTCATTCCATATGGTGCAATAGTCTATGGATGTGATCACAATTTATGACTAGCTAAAGAATTAAGGTTGATGACATTGATGAAATTCAAGCCCCACTAATAAAATGGCCTTCCTTTAATAACAAGATATAGTGGCATTGAAATGTGTACTTAAATATTTTCCAAGACTTGACATTAGTGACATGTTCTTACATGGGCATGTGTGTCTTTAAAAACTATTGGCCAATAATATCCCATTCTAAGAATCTTATATTCTATGGTGTTTATAGATGGATGACCACTGCCTATATTATGGTATAGGTTCTCTTAGATATCTTGAGATTATTCTCATGACACACATCTCAAGTAGATGCCTTCATAATTTATTATATATAAAATCCCTTTTTTGATCATGTAGTGACTAGATTTGAGCCTAAAGGCTCTCTTTTGTTTATTGAGTTCTGAAGGACAAGTACCAATGAGTAAATATGGAATGATATCAATATACCAATCTCCTCTAGACACCTAGGTCTCATAGACCTCCTCAATGGTGATGTGTGGGTTAGACTCTATCATAAGCTAAATTATGCCTTATCCTCTGATAATTTTGGTAGGTTTAATTTATATTTCAAACTCCTACAATTTTTCCATCCATTTTCCTCTCTCTAGATTCATTATGTCCTAAAGTGAGCTTGATAATAGGGTATAGTACATTACGCTAGTCTTATTTTTCAAGATGTCATGCTTAAATTTCTTTACCACTTTAACAAGAGTAAATATCTACTTGTCTATCATGGAGTACTTGAGCTCTGCTTCCTTTAAATTTGTGATCATAAATGCAATAGGATGATCACTTTCACCTTGTTTTGGGTAAGCATAACAACAATAGTGTGCTTTGAAGAAAAAAAATATAAGAAAAAGTCCTTATTAAAGTCTAAGATTATTGACACTAGAGCCTAATATATGGCAAAATTAATGTCTTAAAAAGACTTTAGGGCCTCCATTTTCCATTCCAATTTAGCATATTGATTTAACATTACATTAAAATGTCTAATACATTATACAAAACCTAAGATAAGCTTCCTCACAAAATTTATCTTTTTAAATTAATACTTGAGATTTTTCTTGATTTTTAGGAAGACAATCTTGGAAATCCCTTAAACCCAACTTGGATCAATGATGATCCATTCCTTGGTGATAATGTGCCCCAATAATTTTCCCTCATTAACACCAAATATGCTCTTTTTTGGGTTTAGAAAGATTCCAAACCTTTTGCATCTTTTAAAGATTGACTGTAGATGTCTTACATGATCAATTTTAATCTTTTAGAAAATAGTGATGTCATCCATATAGATGATTATGAATTTACCTATTATCCCTTGAAATTCATGGTCCATAGATTGTTGAAAGGTATATATTATGTTAATTAGATTGAAATAAATCATTTTCTATGCATAAGTACCCTACTTTGTGGTAAATCTAGTCTTCATCCTATCTTTAGATTATACCAACACCTAGTTATATCTTGAAAAACCATCCAAGAAGGACATCATTATAGAACCACTTACTATTTAGACTACATCATCCAAGGATGGTATAGGTTAGTTTTATTTATTAGAAAAATTATTTAGGTTCATGAAGTCAACACATAATCCAATCTCCCCACTCTTTTTCTTGACTAGAACCAAATTTGTAACCTAAGTTGAGTGTCTAATAGAGAACACTATCTTAGCATTTAATAACTTATCTACTTCATTTTGGATGAGTGATTTAAGGATAGGATTGATAGACATTGCCTTTTCCTAAATAGTTTATGGTCCTAAGTTGAGTTTCTGATAGAAAACACTATCTTAGCATTTAACAACTTCTCTACTTCCTTTTGGAGTGGTTCAAGGATGGGATTGATAGACATTGAATTTGCCTAAATGGTTAATTAGGTTGAAATACATCATTTTTTATGTGTAAGTACCCCACTTTGTGGTAAATCTAGTCTTCATCCTATCTTCAGATTCTACCAACACCTAGTTATATCTTGAAAAACCATCCAAGAAGGACATCATTCTAGAACCACTTACTATTTAGATCACCTCATCCAAGGATGGTATAGGGTAGTTGTATTTATTAGAAACCTTATTTAGGTTCATGAAGTCAACACATAATCCAATCTCCCCACTCTTTTTCTTGACTAGAACCAAGTTTGTAACCTAAGTTGAGTGTCTGATAGAGAACACTATCTTAGCATTTAATAACTTCTCTACTTCATTTTGGATGAGTGGTTTAAGGATGAGATTGATAGACATTACCTTTTCCTAAATGGTTTATGGTCCTAAGTTGAGTTTCTGATAGAAAACACTATCTTAGCATTTAACAGATTCTCTACTTCCTTTTGGATGAGTGGTTCAAGGATGGGATTGATAGACATTGCCTTTGCCTAAATGGTTTATGGTATGGATTCAAAATGATTGTATGGGTGATGAATCTAGGATAAAAAACCTTCAAGTCTTCATAGGTCCATGAAATTAGATCTTTATACTAGGTGAACAAATATTTCACCCTTTGTTTTTATTCTAGAGTACAACTAAGACCTATATTGACATAACATGAATCACTATCATCCTCCAAGTTCTCCTTGTTGAAATCAGATTCATTAAATTTATATTGCCTTTGATATTAGGCTTGGGGATACATATCAAATGCTCTCTCCAAAGAAATTATCCCTAAAGGAAGATAGTTTTCTTTGAGTTGAATAAATTTTTCTTCTCCTAATTCTTCCTGGCATAAATAACTAAGTTTTTTGTCATCAATTATTTGAGATTCAAATTGCCATAAATTGTTCAATAATTAGATAATCTACTAATCATCATCAAACATGTGGAAATTTTATACATTGTCAAGAACTAATGGGTAAGGTATGAGTTTATTAGACAATATTTATACTTTGGACTCCTATAATGGTGCCAAATTGGTAGCTGAAGCAACCAGTGAGTCAACAGCTTGGTTCTATTCCATAGAAATAGATAATAATTGAATACCTCAAATGATTCAATCAAATACTAGTCCCAGTGTTTTTATATCTTAAGATATGACAATTTTTACTGGTATTTATTTTTGACTTGATTAATCATCAGCTCTAAATATCCATTTATTATTATCTACTTAACATTATTTTTTAAGAGTGAATTACAGACCCAAAAGTAGTTCCTTGTATTTTGCTTTATTATTGGTGCATGAAAATTTCAATATTTATGCTACTAGGTACTTCTTACTTATCGAGTCAACCAGTTTGATACCCAAATCTAATCCTTTCTTGGATCTTGTGCCATCAAAATGGAGAGTCTATAACTAGAAAGGTCCTTGGACTTCTAGCCCTTGCACCTCATACTTCATGGTAAAGGTATAAATCCCAAGATTAGGATATTTAAAACTTACTTCTTCATTCTTAGAATTATATTCTATGATGGAATACTTCATTATCAACTCCAAATCAATTTAGATTTGATTTGAAATACTTCTCCAAGGTAGCTAAATATGCAAAAATTCCATTGCTACATATCCATTTAACATATTTGACCACTCCCTACTTAGTATTAGTCCATATACCTCAAAGATATATACCAAAATATGTCTATAGTCATCTACACATGTGGATCATGCAACTTGGATACACACACCATTCAAATATCTAACCACAGGCACTACTATTTTGTCTAAATGTGAAACTATCTTCTTGGATGGGGTTTGAGTTAATTCCAAATTTTGACAAATAGAAGTTGGCATTACAGTCACTGAAGCTCCAGAATCAACTAAACAATTATGCAAATTCTTACCAAATGATCTGATAGTTAATAATAAAAGAGGAAATTTTGGCTTACTCTTGCATATAAAATTCATATGAGTGGCTTTTGGCTTCTTTACAATATACTTCCTTATAATGGACCTCTATAAGAGTTCGTTTTATTCAGTAATCTAACCCAATTCATGAAGATTGATGTTTGATTTTATCTTATTCATGTCTTAAATAATTTTATATCCTCCTTTTCTCTATTCTTCCTTATTCATGGGTTGATGATTCCATTTTGGGGGAGGTGGATTATTATCAACCTTCAAATTTAGGAAATTGTCATATTTTTTGGGGGAGTAGATGTAGTGAAGGGATACTTATTCTTCAAATTGTAATTGCTTCTCTGAAACTACTAGAAAGCATTCAACTCATTCGAGTTGTCCTTTGGCACATTATCATCTTTGATTGGGAAAGGAAACTCATGAGTTTTAAAGACCATGGATATGCTTGAGGAACTAGTATCATGGGGGAACTTTGGAAAATTATTCATTAAATCTTGTCTCACCATTTCTCTTTGGAAAATTTCTAATGTTGCACAAAATTCAACATAGTCAATATCACCATGATATGATGTGTTATGAACCCTACATCAATTGGGAAAAGCTTTCTCCACTCTATTTATCTTTGGAAACTTATTAACTTTCCATTATTATAAATTATTTCCAAGCTTGTTGAAGGGTCTGTTGTATCTTAGTAACCCAAAACTCTGATTATTGTTTTGACTAGTAGTATTGCCTATCTTTTTCTACATGCATAAGAAGTCATTACTTAGTTTTTAAACCATTCTCTATATAAAATCCAATTCTACTTTGGTAGGATATACACCTTAGGTAAATATAATATTATATGGGAGTGAATGTTGACTCTGTTGATGATCATTCATTTGTGCATGGTTGTTCAAGAAGTCATAGTTCTAATTTGGTGTGTGTTGAGCCATAGGAGATAGTGTATACAAATGATTATGGTTGAATGCAAGAACATTTTAATTCAAATGAGGCATTTTATTTAAATATGGGAAACCAAAATTGAGGTTGGGAGTACCTAGTATTTAAGGATTTAGCTTCTTGTCAATGTTGATTACTTCTTTATAAACTAATTCTAGAGTGTTAGCATCAATAGCTCTCCACAAAAATACTATAATAATTGGATCTAGGGTGTTCTTGTATATTTAAAGGGATAGAGCCTCTTGTGGTTTATATGTAACACTAAGCCAAGTGTACATATTTTAAAACCTCATGTTAAAATCATGTATTGGCTCATTGGGCTCCCTCTTCATACTAGTGAAGTGATGATACACCAACCTTGAATTGGTAACCTATCTAAATTATGAAATAAAATTGCTTTGACACAAGTCCCATGACGTAATGGAGTTATATTTCATGTGAGGAATAAATCATAATTAGCATCATTAAATGTGAATGGAAAGATGATGTATGAAACATCTTAATCTTTGACATTCATACACCTTAAAGTAACTTTGAAAGACTTGATATGCTCTTTTGTCATCCTTCATCCCAAGGGGGAGAAGGAAGGTAGGTACTTATATAGATTTCTTGGTAGATTATGCACATCCCCTAGGATTACAATAGCAAATTTGAATAACCAAGGTTGAGCCATATGATGATTAATGGGCTAGGGGTTTCTTATTGGGGAAGGTGTCCTGACTCAAGATATTATGGGAATAACTGGTGTAAATATAGGCATTAGATGGATGACCACCATATTGAGAGCATTGGTTGCTTTAAGTGGTGTCATCAAATCCAAATGGCCAAAATACTTATTTGTGGTGTATAATGATTCTTATTATCATATTTAAAGACAAAGGTGAAATCAAAAGTTTGGTTTGGGATCTATACCTATTTACTCTCTTGGGTGTCTCTAGTGAAACTCAAATTTATGGGACAAACTTTTATAGGAAAGGACACACAATGGTTTTAGTCCTCCTTCTAACACCAACTTTCTTCCCATTAATGCGGTTTTATGAAAATCACACATTTAATAAGGTATCATATAACATTTTAACATCTCAATGGATATAAAATCCACTCCAAAACATGAGTTATAGGTATGGGTTTAATAATTAGGTGGTGAATTAGTAGGTTGAACATGTAGATTGTTAACCAAAGGTGAAAGGATGGGTGAAACCTAAAAGAGACTGAATCTTACTTGAGTTGGATGGATGGATTTTATTATAGAGTGGGTAAAACTCAAAAAAACTTATGATGAAGGGATCCCTTTGTTCAAAAGATTATAGCTATAATTATGATGATGAAGGGATCCCTTTGTATACATCTTAAATGATCTTCTATCAATTCATCTACCCATGCCCTTTACAATAGCCTAGTATCATCATTTGTATTCAAGAACACAAAATCATTCTCATAAGGTTCATACTAGTATGGGATGCCTAGGCCTGATGTATACTTTTAGATAAGGCCATGAGGATCCCAATACCTATGTGATAAATATGCCAATGAGTAGAATTCTATGGTTTTTAAAAATCATCTAAAATGCTTCCTATTGGTGTATTACATCCAACCAATCATCAAGGAAGACCTTATGGAATTCTCACACCCTTGTATTTCTTCTTCATGATCTTCATTTATACTCCACCATAGCTAATAAGCTCTTTCTTATTCTACCAATTTATTCTCACCAATTTTGACATATTGGAGGAGACATAAAGGAGTGACCTTATGCCCTACCACCATGATTACATTATAATCAGGGTATAGCCAATAGTCACCCCTTAGATAAATTATGTTCTTGATGATTTTTGATACTCAGTCTAGGGGTTATTCATGAATTTACCTCCACACTTGGGAATAGACATTATCAACTATTCTAATGATATTCCTCATGTATGAATAAATATGGAGGAATGAATAGGAGTCACATACCTAATTCTTGATGCAGTCTAGGGTTAGGGATCCAAAGTGATCCATTATGAATGTAAATGATAGCCATGATTACATCCAATATATATGACATCATTTAGAAATGGTTTCTCATGGGTCTTTTATTCTTATTGAACATTTGTTCCTAGAGCCCAACACTGATTATCTCTCCTATGGTGAAAGTGAGCTAGAGGTCATCAACATTTCCAACAATATAACCGATTTAAGGTGGAGGAAATGAATGCTATTATAACCATAAAATCTATTCAGTAGGGCCATCACAATGAAAATTCACATCCTAAATTTGCTTATTGGTACGTGTTCCTTGGCCTTGAGGGTGACCACCTCTCTAAGAGCAATCCATTTCCTTAGTGTATTTTTTATTGTGATTGTTTTCTTCCATAATTTAGCTCTGTGTCCACCAAATGTGGAATCTATGATGGGTAGTCATAAGTATCTTTGGAAAGCATCCGCTGAGATGAAAATGACAACTATCTTATGGCTCAAGTGGTATAGAAATCCACCAGTCACCTTCCCTATGAGGAACAAGTATTGAAGTAAGTCGATACAAGGCATCACTTTGGGCTTGGCTAATTTAAAGTGTGTTTATTAGTGATTTAGTGGTAGTAAGTTAACTACTAGTTGATTCTATTTGGCCTTTAGATTCTCCTCATGTGAGTGGGCATATAAGTTCTCTATTATGTCTCATAGAGTTGTGTATTAACAAATTTGTCCTTGTACATTGTTGTGTTGAAGATAATGTATGTATATTGCATGGATTCCTTGATAGAGAAACTTGACAGTGGTAATAATCATTTGAACACCTTAGATGATGATGCCATTCTTAGCCTATTTGTTAACATAAGTCTCATCCTTAATTCAACTGCTTGCTCTCTTACTAGAAGTAGTTTAAAATTGAGCACATATAGCTAGGGATTTAATTTCTCTTTGGAGTGAAAATTTGATCAATATTGTTAGTAATCAATAGGAACCATGTCTCTTCCAAGTTAATTCATATAGATTTTGAGTATAATACTTTAATTCAAGTTCATGCACCATTAATACCCAATGTCTTCAAGCTTGTTTTACTCATTCAATTTGAGATTTGCCACTTAATTTGATGGGCATGTCATATAAAATTTATATAAATTCCATGTTGTAACCTTAGACACATGTCACCCTATCATTAATTCTATGTAAAATTAGGTGTGGCATGTAACCTACTTTTAGAAGCTATGTTTCAGAACTTTTATTAAGATTGGGCTAGCCAAATCTCATGATGCCTCAGATGCACAAAATGTGAAGAAAAAAGTTTCAAAGAGTGAATCTTGCTGATAAAAGTTATGAATTTTTTTTTTAAAGACCCAAAAGCTCAAAAATGTTGAAGATAAATGTTATGACGAACAAGTTTCATGACACACAAAAGTTATGATAAACACAAGTTTTGAAAAAAAAAATTTGACAAACATTTTTTGTAAAGACAAAATGTGCAAAGAAGTAAAATGCCTAAGTACATGAACTAATAAAACCAAGGATTTAATGATTTTTTTTTTTTGAAAACCAACTTCTTGAAAGAGTAAAAGTTTCAAACTACCAAAATACATGAAATGCATAACTTTCGAAGTGCAAAATATACAAAGTCCAAAACCAGTATTTTAATTTTGTAATTCATGTGCATATACAAAAAACTTGTATCTATGAAAAACTCCCAAAGACCATTAATAGGTTATTATGAATAAATAAATAAGTGAAAACCTAGGTAATAGAGGGTGGAATGCCCATTGTATTTTATACATGATCAACACTCAATAAAAATCATCAATGTGTAGAATAAGAATTTTTAAAAAGTTTTAAGCTTAATTAGGTGCGCATACAAATGTCAATGAAAAAAATATTTTAAAAATAGACCTAGGATTTTCAAACTACATTGGGTCACTATTTGAAAAATTAAGAATGGGGTGTGCTGATTATAACACTTGAGGGCATTTAAATATGACATTGTTTTATGGCTCTAAGCATATTCCTTTTACTATGTTTATGCTTTGGACCTGTGCCCATATCCTTGTGTGTGCTTCTTGATTATGTATGTGGACATTTGAACATGTACTCCATATGGATCTAAGCCAAACTTTCATGCTCTTTTGTGTATGTGGACATTTGAATAGGTCTTTGCCTGTGTGTTTTTTATTAGGCTTAGTGACATGTGCCCATGTCCCTTGTATTATGGCTTATTAGCCCTAATTTGCATGCATCATGTGTTTTTATGTATACTTTCATGTATGCATCATGGTTGTGACACTTGTCTCTTGCTTATTTATTTCACATCTAGTTTTTAATGCCATGAGGGACCTCATGCATCTCCCTTTCCTTCTTATGTGCCTTGATGGACATCATGCCCCATTCCCCTAAGTAGTTTACATAGATTATATGCATAATTTTTGTTCATATACATGCTTACATTGTTATATATATCTTGACAACCTTGTGAATGCTAGATATAACATACATCATACATTGCCAACTTATGATCAATACATTTTACATTTTGATGTCATATATACACATTATATTCATTTATCATGCAAATATCATACATTTTAAGTCAAACACATGATCCATAACTTTTATTTTGAGGAAAATTATTGTAAAGTTTAAACAACTCCCCTTAAAAGAGGGGGCATTCATAGGGGTTTGTCATAGAGATCAAGTCATTCTAGTGTACTCAAAACATAGTTTTAAACATGCAAACATAAATTATAGAGCCCAAACTTTGGAAAATATATTAGAATACAATCACACATAAACCAGTCTCAATTTTTCCTTGAAATGACAATTTTGGAGAATAACATAGTATATTACCAAGAGCACAATTTTATATAGTCTACCCATCATGATATTGACCAGTAGCCTCAAAATAGATAATTTTAGAATGATTAGAAAGGCACAATAGGTATAATTCATATTTACATAGTATCAATAGCATATTATCATAAATGCGAGGTATATAGTTGGTTTTTACATATAATTACACTGGTTCGCTCAGATTGGGGGCATCATACATGGAATGATCACTCCCATTTTAGTATCATATATAAACATACATAAATTAATATAACTTATTCTAGAATCTTATGTAAAAATATCAAAATTAGGGGTAATGTGCATGGCACATTATTTTCCATATGCTTAATTTTGCACTAGTTATCTTAGATGGAATGACAACTCCATGTCATTCTCCACATTCTATACTCTAGACACCATATGCACCAATTTTAAACTAGGATTATGCTATATTGATGACTCATTCCATATATAATGGTGTCATTCTTGAGTGGCCCAGATCTATTTAACATTCTCAAGTGGCTCATAACTATTTTACATTCTTGAGTTCCTAAGTGGCCCCTGAGCCATTTTACATTTTAAAATTCTTGAGTGGCCCATATCCATCTTTTACATCTTCATAACACCACATATTTTTAGTTTTAGATTATTCTATTACACATGGGTGGGAAATGATGGTGTTATAACCTAATTGAGTTCTTGAGCCACCTACATAAGAGGGTTAGATAAGTCATTAATCCAATCCAAGCTATTCACAAATTATGATCCACCTATGGAAATGATGGAGTCAAGGCCAACTTGAGTTCTTGAGCCACCCACACATGAGTATTGGGAAAGCTATTAACCTAGTCCAAGTTATTCATTGCTTGATCACCATCTACACACACATAGGATTTCACTAGGTTTTTGCATTGGTTCATGTACCGAGTGAGGTGTATTCATTCCTTTCCTCTCTCTCACATATATTTATCTAGTTTTGTATTTAATTTTCATATTTATTAAGTAATTATTAATATATGTTTCATTTTCAAGACACACAATGGAGCATAGTTCAAAGACTCAAACCCACATTCATGGTCTTTGACTTATAGGTAAGTCTAGGTAAATTTTTATTTCCTTTATCCTAGCCATTTTACTTTGCTGCATTTATAGAATAAAGGGAGGGTGTAGTCATATAAAATTTCATTTTAATTCAATGAGTGTCACTTGTGACCACCTTATCTTTAACTTAGACCTAGACCTATATTATGTCCGCTTCTGATTCTTTCCCAACTTTTAGGTGCATCTAGCCTATTCCCAGATATACTAAAATATATATTAAGCCATCACCTAGGAATCCCTAATCCTTTTTCACACATTACAACCACCTAAATAGTAGTGTGACCCCATTAGTATATAGTGAATTATGCTATTGTAAAAAGCATAAATACTATTGATCCTTAGCTTCTTTTACCCCCAATAGATATATTTCCACTTCTTGAAGCATCTTAGGGTTAGTCTAGACTCTTTTCATGTCTCAACAAACATTAACACTATATAAAGACCACTCTAATTAATTTATCCCTTAGATGGAAATTCTCATTAACAAGCTCATAAATAGTTGTGAAATTTAAGGTGATTGATCATATTTACCCCTATTTCTACATACGTCCATCTATAGTAACATAGAGGTCAAATTTACTCAGGTTTTTAGTCTCAATTCACACTCAAAGAATTCAAATTGGTAGTCATACTTAGGAATACTAGCATCACTCTCATTGGAACCAACACTTAGATTGGTATAACTACATTAGGCTTGATCCTATTTCAAGGTATTGGTATGTAGGTAGTGCTCAACACATGGGGTGTTGAGGTTTTAGCCAACCCACCCTACTAACATCAATATTATTCCACTTGTATTCATTAAAGCCCTAAAAAACATGAAGGCTTAGGGTTTTATAGTGAAATCAATCAAAGGAAAAAATAGATGATGATTTAGATGTCAATCATACAAGCACATGCTTCCTAAAATAGAGTGAAGGTCTACCAAAAATTTCACTACTTCACCTACACAAGGTCATTAACATAACACATAATGTGAGTAGTGTAGTTCATTATTGGTAAAGAGGGATGAAATATCATCTAAAGAGGGTTCTAACACATATTCTCTAGTGACAACACTTTTCCCTAATCTTACATCACTTCCTTAACTACCACTTATCTATCTCAATCATATTTTCTAGCTAAGTACACCTTTTCTAATACATTACTATTTATAGAATATTCAAATAAATAAATTATTATGAAAATCAATGGCTATGGCTATTTTAATCCATGATTTAATACTCAAATATTTATCAACTTAGGGTTACAATCCATAATCCTTAAAAATATAAATTAATGCCCCTCTCCCTAGTATCATTACCCCATAGGTTGATTTGAACCAAATCTAGTGGCAAGCACATAAGTTCCCTTGGGCTTCTCCTTTCATCTTGACTCCTTTTACCCCCATGCCTCCTCCTCATCCTCCTTCATTTCTCTCTTCATTCATTGAATATGTTTCATCTAGTCCTCCTCCACCTAGACCTCCACCTATCACATCTATCTCTACCACCTCACCAACACCTCTATTTACCCTGGGAGTGGCCATGCTATTGAAAACACCTAAGATGACTATATAGGGTGATTGAAAAGTCCAATGGAACTTTGATTAGACTATAGGGAACATGAGGAGGATACTAACCTATAAGTTCATTTAGGAGTGAAATCATGTAATCTAGAAAACTCAACAAGACCTCTTATCCCTCACCAAAGTGAAGACATATATGGGAGAAGAGAAAATGGATGACGACATAGTCTTTATGATTAGGGATACACATGATATGTCAGAGAAGCTGATGGAAGACAAGTAAGAATAGGTACCATCATTGGAAGAACTAATAAAGAGATTGTTCACTATGGAGATAATCGGGTGAGTCTAGGATACCCTTTTGTAACTTTTATTAGCTCTGGGAAAAGTGGTTGAAACTTTGGTAGATAACAAGGAACATCTTCTAAGGGCCCAGGCATATTTATAGAGAATTAATCTCATGGAGAGAAAGTGTAGGAAGATGGCCATGATCATACACAAAGGAATGTTTTAATAATTTAAACTCATGCCCACCTCAATCTTAAGCCTTTATCAAACATATGTTGGGAGCACGAGGGCTTCAACTAAAGAATGACTAAGCTTGGCATAGATAGTAGTAAATACTCTAGAAGAATCTAGGGATAAGTGTTGGCCTAATTAAAATATATCAACATCACTATGCTATTCCACTTGGATGACACTATGCTCGACATAGGAAAATTTAGAGTTCACTTGGGTCACTTTGACTAGGTCATGAAGAAGAGAGTGGTGAAAGCCAACAAATATAGAGCCCAAGTAGTGCTTGAACTTTCTAATAAATACATTATAGGCATTATCTAGGTCTTAGAGGTCAAAGTGTCCATGCAATCCCCATTATAAGTATATCAAATAATAGTGGCCTAATAAGAGGTGATCTTTTGAGAGCCATTAATGAATTTGGCCAAGTTGTATTGGGAGTTTGACTTGGTTGCAATTGTGTTGGCCATGAAAGAGGCACAATACAAGTATTTGGGAGGAAATTTATCTATGTGTTTTCCATGTATCAATTACATGGGACATCAAATATATTTAGAGGAGAGTGGAGGATATTCTACCCATTTTTGAATCTATGTAGTTGTAACAAACTTTGAGAGGCCATCATGGCCAAGGATGAGAATCTCATGCTATTTGGAGGTGAATCCCATCCTCTATATATTATAAACTATAATCTTTTTTAAAGGTCATAAAATTTGGTCTCAAAGTGCTGTTTAAATCAATTTAGGATTACAACTACTATTCCCTCACCTTTTTGAGCTTTAAATGTCAACCATGGTTGGCATTTTGTAAATAAACTATGTTTTAATGAATAGAGATTTATCGCTTTCTATTGAATTGGTTGGTTTGTTTGTTAGTGTGTCAAACATTTCAATTTTGAATAAGTTTTGATGTTAATGAATTGAATAAGTGATTTTTTACTCAAATGAATGCAATATTTATAATGTGCTTGTTGTTATAACTCATTTGTAAATATTTCTTACTTTCTTTGCAACACATGTGATATATGTACTAAATTTACAGATTGTATTAAGGAATATGTGTGTTATCTACTACAATCTCTTTTAAGTGTTGATATTTAGTGAAGAATTTATAAATTAAGCATGACTTTACATTTTCCTTAGACCTCTTTCCCTATGTAAAAATGAGTTGGATGCCTTTGTGAAACTCGACACATAATGGTATAACTATGGCAGGGTACACATACAACTCAATTTTTGAATCACTAACATCTTTTTAGGCCTAGAAACAATTATTTTATACCATACCTTGCCTTCCCATTTTATGTTTATTTTGGAATTAAAATACCATTCCCTTATTTTAGAAATCAGTAAGGTCTGACTTATCAATAAATAATGAATGAGGTCTCTTTTAACTTATAACAAATTCTGGGGCAACCACACTTACATTAAACTCCTAGTGGTAACAATTATTGCTCTCTAAGTAAAATAAGATTAAATTATTTGGTCCTTGGACCAAAATATCATAAGTCATAACATTAAAACTGGGATATATTTATGCATTGTCTCCTACTTTCCTATTTAGAACACTCAATCTCATGAGTGCCTTTGAATACGCATGATATTGGGGATGACAACACATCTATCATACATTATGACAACCAAAGTACCATTAATATCTTGAAGAACCTAGTTCACCATCAATAAATCAAACACATCAAGATACACATGCACTATGCGTGGAAGTTAATTCATGACCAGGTAATGGATCTATGTTATTATACTATAATAGAGGAGGTTATTGATATCTTCACCAAACCCTTAACTTAGAGTAAGTTCCATCACTTGATAACTCTCTTAGGGGTGTAAAACACTACTTTAGGGGGGTCACTTGACCTTATCCCATAATTATCTCACGGGGTGGGGCATGGGGGCAGGGATTATTTTCATATGATTTTTATCCTTCTCTTTTTTTTGATGGAATCATTTTGTGCATGGGTACCTCATCATGACTTATTGTTGGGACCCATTATTTTTTACATCTTTACTTTTTATACCATAAGTTTCACTTAATAGAGGTGTTAGTGAGAACAAGGTTATTTATCTATCTGGTTACAATTTTAGGTGTGAATAGGGTTGTTTCCCTAACTAGTTCCACTCTTGGGTTCCATTCACACTAAATCAAGTTAAGTTTACTTAGGGTTTTTGACTATTATCTCACCTCATATGATCATGAAACTTGTCAAAATAAGATAAATTATTAGTGAGTAGTATTTTCCATACCCCCTTTATAATCTCATTTAGGTAATAAATTAATGCATATTACATTTATGTTGCACATGAATTTTTCATCCTTGATAAATATAAAATTTATTCTTATCAAGTTAAATATTTATTTTAAGGTTGTTTTCATTAGGCCTTTAGAATCTTGTTAGGTTATCTTATCCAAATCTCACAGTAGTAGTAGTAACAAGATGCATGGGTTAAAAAATGTACCTTATATTCTTTGTATACCCAATTGTACACAAATTCATATTGAAAATTCATTCTTGTTATTTTCCTCTTTGGTGTGTTAATGGAGTCAAATGAGGAACAATGACCATGAAGAAGAAAAAGAAGTGAGAATATGGGAACCTAGAAACTATTAGATTCCTATTTTCTTAAAACACAATGAAACCTATCAGCCATTAGGTTTTCATCCATTTGATTAGAAATTATAATTTTATAATAAACCCTAAAAAAAAAAGGGAATATAGAAAACACTAAGTTCCCATTTTTAAAAAAATTGAAAAACAACTAGAACCCAATGACTACCAGGCTCACATTTTTTTAAAAACTTATTGGTAATATAGAGGCTACTAGATTCCCATTTGCTTATAAATGTATGGGAAATTATTGGCCACTAATTTTTCATCTACTTAATTATAAATTTTACATTTAATATGCCTTCACCTTCATGCACCAATGTTTTTCTATAGGATAAAATATTTTTTGGTAGTTGTTAAATTTTCCAACCTAATTTTGATAATGTTCTTCTCAAAGATGTGGTGTTAGATGTATTTATAACACTTAATATAATTTTACCACTTATTCTCATCCTTGATTCTAGATATTTTCTTCGAGGTTAGTCTAATTAAAAACTAATAGAAGGTGAAACTAAGTGTTGACAAATTTTGTCACCATTAGTCAAAGTTGCTTCTGTGCAGGTTTTCAAGAAGACTCCATTCATGTAGTGAAGAATAATGATGTTATAAAAAACATAATATAACCCTAATCAAGACAAAACCATTATCATGAATATCTCATAGGTCCAAATTTTGGCAAAGGTTTCTTCTATTCCTCTAATTAGCTAGTTGTAAACTAGTGAAGGTAATTTTCAAATGTTTGTTTCATGAAGGAGAAGAAAATCTAGTTAGAATGGTATTATGGGAAGATAGGGGTACATATTAAATAAATATTAAATTATTTTTTTAATTTTAAATGTGCTTAAATTTATGAAAATTTGTTAATAAGGAAAGGTGCTTTAAAACCCTTTTAAAATCATAATAGCTTAGTTTTAGGAGATGTAATTGCATTTTTAATTTATTTGTTGTAATTTTTTTTTTGAGATATTATGTGGAATAAATGACCTTATTAAACCTTCAGAAATCAAAATTTTATGAAAAATAATGGATAAAGTCAAAGGTACAGGGTGCAAGGTTTTAAACCAGCAAGAGAGATAGTCAGAAAAGACATTTTTTGAGAGGCTTAAGAGACTGGTTGAATATATATAATGGTTGGAATGATTATAAGTAATATTATATGTTTTAATTTAAAAATAATTAGGTATTAAATAATAATAAAACTAAATAAAATGGCAAAAATCAAACCTATAAGCATTCATGAATGAGAAAGTGCAAGCTAGGAAACACCAAAAAGTACATATTTTGAGTTTTAATAAATGAAATATATTTAAATTTAATGTGGAGGCATGTTTTGATGTAATGTAATTTTAAAAAGTGTTTTTGTATATTTATTATACTTTAGGAGAGATAAAATGTCAAAACACAGGTCTATTCATGAAGGAAATTAGGATTTTTCACTATTTTGCTCACAAATGGAGTTAGAAATGATTGTTTTAGATCATTACAATATCAAAAAATTATTTTATTAGGTGTATAATTAATTTAAAGTTATTAATACATGATTATTTAGTTAAAAAAAATTCAAAATAGGCTCATATTATTGAAAATCATCTCTAGTCACCCTGTGGGTAGTAAGCAAACACTTTTTTGTGATTTTTTTTGGGAGTTTAGTGAAGTTTTTTCAAGATTTTAAATTTTTTATAGGTATAACCCATTTATAAATATAAAATTATATTATTATAAGTGTTTTTTGAGGCATGTAACTCATTTTAGACTCCCAAATCCAAATCATAGTTTCTTGAGGCCTAAAGAACACAAAATGGTATTTTTGGAAGTTGTAAGTGGAATTTGGAGCTAAAAATTTGTTTTAAGGCCTCTCACACCATGGTTATTATTTTAAAATAATATTTAAACTCATAATTTATTTAAAAAATTAAAAATCAACAAGTTCTAGGTTTTAATGGTGCATTCAAGAAGCTTGCCAAAACCACAGAAGATAGATATGTCCAAGAGAGACTAGTATGGAGAGTAGTGATTGTCCATCAGATAATGAATTTGAACAAGGATATTTAATGGAGTTTTAAAAAACATAAACATACAATATTTTCCACTTATGTTCCACCCTTTAGGAATAAGACAATTCACAAGTTTAATCAATGAATTGTGCTCTTCTTGCCTAGTCAAACACATGCTATTTGATAAGTGGATATCAAATAGAGGTTAAGTGTTGGTTTTAAAAAGTAAATAAAGGTTAATAATGAGTATTAATTCATGAAAAATATATTATCTCTCTCTAATATTCCCCATTTGAGCTAAATTTAGAAAAAAATGAGCAAACAAGAAGAAGAAATGTGCATGAAAGATGCAAGTCAAGAATCTCAAGTCAAACTCCAAGTTACTTGTCAAGGTAAGTCAAATAAAAATTTGAGATGAAATAAAGGAAATTAAAGTAAAAATTCAATATTAATTAAATATCAAAATGATCTAAGTACAATTTCAAAAGGAGTTAACTGAAGATAGTCAAATATCTCTACAAGACTCAACCATTAAAGCATGCAAGAACATTTGACTTTTTCAAACTTCTCTCTCTCCTACACCATATTAAAAGAAGAGGAGGTTGAAAATAAAAATGATACATTGAAATTTGGGAAGAAATTTTTGGTTTTTAAGGCTGATTTTATGGTTGAATTAAAGTTTCAGTTGAAGGAAGAGTGAACTTGAGTTATCTAGAAGACTCATCTCTAGTTTAGGGCTACTTTGTCTCCCCTCTCTTTATTCCTTTTATATATGTATTTTAATTTTGGAGAGGTTTATGATCATATTATTATTTTTAATTACATAAAATCTACCAAAATTTTTACTACATCACATTTGAAGTAATAAAGAGCCAAAGTTTCCTCCATTTTCAGTCTATTCATGAAGTGTGTGCTTAATATTCATTGATGTAACTTAGTGAACAATTGATTTTACTATGTTTATGTCTAAATTATTAATATTTATGAAAAAAATAATAAATATTAAAATTCATATCAAGTGTCTAAGTGTAATTTCTACCTAATTTGGAAGTGAATTTAACCATTATTTATTCCTTCCAAGCTAGTGTGAGTTTTTGTCAAGACCTTTGTGTGAAATAATAATGTAAGAGCCATTATATGAAGATGAAGTGAACGTGTGATAGTAATTTAGATTATAAAGTGTGTCAAGTATAGGCATAATTAACCTTGACATTGGTGCATCACCTAAATTTTTAGTTTTATGTTCAATTTTAGCTTGTGTATTATTCTTTTTACCCTTTTCCTAGTCAAGAAAGCAAAGATTTAGATAGTCTAGAGAGAAGTGGATGAGTGTACCAAAGGGAAACAACCATTAATATATATATTATCTACAAAATAATTTCACCCACACTTTGGAGAGTTTCCATTGTATCAATAGGAGTGAGAAAAAGCACACATTCTTATAAGGGTGCACTTCTGAGTGATAACAATTTTTAGCACGCCTAATGCAACATAGATTGAAGCTAAAAAAAGACATTTATAGTAGTGAAAGTACCATTTTCATGCCTAAATTCACTTAAAGGTATAAAAATAGAGGTATACCATTTGAATTTTCTAAATTATTTGAACATTCTAATAGAATAAGGTTTTTGATAACAAGTGCATATCCTACAAGGCTATTTTTGACACCAAATCAGCCTATTATGCAAACCATTTCAAATTAAAATCCCATTATCAACATGGATATCCCAAGGAATGAGGTATTTTTTCATTTAAATGATGAAATCCCTCTCAATTTGTCCCAATATGATGATATTATAGCCTCAACCCTCAAATTCTTACCATATTTTATAGGTGAAGTTCAAACTACACCTATAAATCATATCAAAGATGTGGTCAACTTTAATTTATTTCACCATGTTACTATTGTCAATTGGACTCACACCCTTGTGAAGTTAGTTTTAGGCCTTCACAATCTACTGAAACATGAAAATAATTCTAGGCTATGGGTGGCCTAATCAATAGATTAAATCTGTAGATTCTAAGGGCTAGCTCCCTTTGGTGTATCACTTAGGATCCCTAGTCTACGGTACAAAATGTAGAGGAAAAGGGAAGAAGGAAAAGGTAAGAAATAAAATTGAAGGGAAATCCTATCTAATGATGGTGATACACTAAAAATATGACCTCCATTTCCTTAATATGCACTAAGAAGATGGACAAGGATGTGAGTCTAATTATGCTACTCAAATGGCAACCTCTAAGCATCAATATTTCTCATAGAGGCTCAAACTTATTGCACAATCTAAGGTTATTGTTTGGTAGGTCTATAAAAGACACTAGAGAGAGCTTATGCTTACTATATGAATCAAGATGATAGAGCATGCTAAATGACATGAAAGGATGAGCTTAGCACCTAAAAATAAGTATTATGGAAAGGATAAGATGAGAGGAAGCCAAAGCTATCACTTTTATCTCCCAATAGACCATGAAAATAAACTAAAAAATAAGCTATTGAGGAGGTATGAACTGTATCTTATTCATCAAAATAGGCAAAATATAGATGTTCTCTAAGCATGACCTAGCCACACCATGGGTTTGAGGAATTCTTATCTTTTTTTTACTATTTTGTATTGAAAATCAATCCTTTACAATGGTTTGAAAGCTTATATATATAAAATAAAAGATCAAAGAAAGAAAAGGAATCACATGTTAGAGTCAATAATTTAGAGAAGAATTCATCAATGACTATGGATCAATCCTTATTTTTCTCAAGATATTTTGCATTAAAAGCATGCAATTACTTTGATCATGAGATCAACAATCCAAAATCACTACAATCTCCTCGATCCCCTCATGCATTTGAGTCTCCCTTTTGGAACTGATAGAGCCATGCTTGAAGGTAGTTACACGTATTTTTTTTGCATGTTCATGCTCCACCTAAATGCATATAATCAATCTTGGGTCATTTTGTATGTTCTGCATGTAAGCTGTAGAGTACATTGATTGAAGTCAAAAGTAGAAGTCATCATCATCTTTCCTTATTAACTATTGAAATCCACTAGGACCTTTTCTTTCCCATTGATCTTCTTAAGCTTGGACTCCTGTGAACCATCGATATTTGATCGTGAGATCTTAAAAAGTGTCAATCTCATGGTAATTTTGATGAACCCTATAAAAAATTAACCAAAAGAAAACAACTACCTATAGGGGCTCAAACTTGATGTTTGTAAGCCCATCATTAGATATTCAAATCCTAATGGCTATTTGTTGAGGCTGAAGTTGACGTTTGTGTAACTGTCATCAATTCTTTTGGGTCATTTATTTCATATATTTTTTTCTTCAACCATTTTCTTGTGAGATCAACCCTTCAAAAATCTATTTCACCCTTTTGCTTTTGGGCTATTTATACTAGGCTAATTCCTTCAGACTTTTTCCTTCAACCAGTTTCTCAAAAGAGAAATTTTTTAAGACCTTTATTTGGGGTGCCTTTATGGTGTAGATATCCTTCAATTTTTTTTCAAGTATCCTTCAACTTTCTAAAAATGCCCTTCTTAAACACTAAAAATACCCTTCGGCTCTCTTGAAATGGTCTTTTAGAAACCTTAAAAATACCCTTTATGAAAGGAAAGTACCCTTTGAATTTCTTGAAAATGCACTTCAGATTTATTGAAAATGCCCTTTGGCTTTCTTGAAAATGCCCTTTGGATTTCTTGAAAAGGACCTTCTCGAAAGGAAATTACCCTTTGAATTTCTTGAAAAGGACCTTCCCAAAAGGAAAGTACCCTTTAGATCTTGAAAAGAACCTTCTGGATTTAGAATGGTCTTTTAGAAAAATGCCTTAGATCCTTTGGGAAGGATACTTTTCATGAAAAGTGCCTTGAAAAATCTTTGAATTAGGTCACTTTGCTTGCAATATATTTTTTGGGATTTTCACTGAGAAAAGTACCTTTAGGGAAATTGAAAAGTACCTTTTAGAAATTTGTTTCAGATAAAATGTTTGAAAAAATTCTTGACACTTTGAATAAACACTTAGTCAAATGAAGTAACTTGCCCTGAAAATCCTAGCCCAAAAATATCCTTGTCCATCAAGTTTTCTACTCCTTACTTCAAGATTCTTTGGTGAAGTAATTGATATGACAAAACCTGAAGTCTTTCTTCCATGAAAACCCATAGTATATCTTTTGTGAAATCCTAAAGTCTTTTTCTTGTGAAAACTTGAAGTCTTTTACTTGTCCCTTTTGAACTGATCTAAGCAACATAAATGCCTTCTTGCAAAGAACAAGACAAGTGAAAGAAAAAGACCCTAAATTAGCTAAATAGAGGACCTATTAAATATGGGTTATTTAAGGAATTTTCAAGGATAAATAACTGACTCACAAATAAAATTGGCATGATATCAAATCTTAAAATGATAAGGGTGGAAATTTAACTTGTGGGGTCAAAATTGTCAACAGTTACCCAAGAGAATGTTGTTATCCATGTACTTGTTGTATCCTTTAAGAGAAAGAAATTTTAATGGTATAAGAATCTTCCCTTAAACACTATTTCTAGTTGGGATGATTTAGGTGAATTATTTTGTAGATAATTTGAAGATAAATCAGACCATCTATCCCTTATTGAGTAGCTCACTACCATTAAAAGAGCACCACCTAAATTTATGACTAATTTCAATCGTAGATTTTAGAAGACATGGAAAAAAATACCTCCCATGATAAGGCTATCTCTTGAATATGCCTTCTTATACTTTTTGAGAGCCTTAAATTCTAATATTTTAGTTATGATTTAGTCCATGGGTGGTAGGAGACTTTTAGATGCTTATGAGGTTGTCATTAAAGCTAAAAATAATCTAATTCAAGCTGATAAACTTCTATCTAGTCCTCCAATTCCATTTTTTATAGAATTACAACCTATTATACCTCCTCAAGCTCCATTATTATCCCAAATTCTAAACCCTCAAGATCAAGTTTATGCTACTCATAGTCAATCTAGTGAGCTAAGTGAACTAAAGTGCATGATGCAATATTTTGGTAATGAGTTAGTTCAGCCGAAGAGGCAAAAATATCAATCCAATAGGCCATATCAAACACTTAATCATCTCACATATCAACCATATAGAGATCAAATATCTCCCTATCAAGATTATACAAATAATAAGCCTCCATACCAAGCTCAAGGAGCCATTACACCAAAAAAACCATATGCTACAATTAATCCTAATGCTCATTCCAAAACCAAGGCTCTTGTTTTAGTATAAAATAATTTGATACAAGATTCAAGTTGGTAGCCTTATAATACCAATGATGTGCAAAATCAAGCTTTAGTATCTAATAATATGATAATTCATTAAATGACATAAGAGGAAGAATTTATTCAAGAAGGCCAACACAATTAAGTTATGATGAAACAAGGAGAAGTGAATCATGGACAAATATAACCAAATGCAACCTTGGTTAATTTTTAAATTGATGATCATGTGGTAGTAAATCAAATTGGTGAGCCTAAAAAATAAAATAATCTTATTACAACCATACACGATCCAAGAGAAGAGCTATATATGAGACCCAAGATATAAGACATACTTCAAATTTTTTAAATATAATTTCTAAAAGTATTAATGATCATATTTCTCCCCTTTATCTCAAAAACATCAACATGTTGAAGCAAGCAAGCTTCACCAAGTGCCTCAAGTACAAGAGCATCCTATTACTCCAAGGTGTAAATAGATATTGGAGGATCCTCATTAAATATAGTATACCATATGGATAAATATAACATCAACATGACTATGTATGATTAATTAGAAATCCCAAGATAAAAAGATATACTTATCCATGAGCTTTCAGGCCGTAGCTTGTTTAAAAAACTAGTAGAGAAGGAAAGTGTGATTCTAGAAAATTCACATCATCAAGAGAATATACAAGAAAAATAGGTATATAAAGGGTTAAAGGTCACTAAAGATGATAATAAACTAATTAATACTCCTCCTTTATATCTTTTCTTGATTGTTGACAACACACTAGTTCATAATTGCATGGTTGACAGTGAATCAAGTAGCATAATAATGCTTAAATAGATTACAGATAAGTTGGGTTTGGTGTATGATCCAAACACTAAGTGTGTTTTGAAAATTGATGGATATCCAACCAAGATATTTGGTATAATAAATAATATAAAATTAACACTTCATGCATGCCCAAATATGACTATTTAGCAAGCTGTGGTGGTAGTGGATCTTCCTCCATATTTTACTACGTGCTTATCATGTGAATTCACTTCAAATATAGGTGGGTATATTTAATTTAATTGATTGGACACACCTCATGTTTATAAAAAGGTATGGAACAAAATTTATAATTTGTTTAGATTAGGGTGCTTATTTTCATCTAGAATAATACATGCTTATTATTGTTAATAATAATTGTGTCATCTTAGATGAAGTATAACAAACTAGTGAAGTTGAAGCAAACTCATATATTTATGATGTACCTAATTTATTTCATGATTAATGGGTATAATTTTCATGAGCATGATCCTTACAAGATGATAGAGGAATAAGTACTTGGAGTTTACTATTTTGATGAGGATGGTGCACAAATTCCAACTTTATATAAAGAAGGTGAGCTAAATGATGGTTTATGTCAATTATATTTTGATGGATCATAGAATAAACATGGTAAAATGGATGGTATGATTCTCATTTCACCTTATAAACTAAGGTACTTTACTACTGTAAAATTTTAGTTTTCATGCTCTAACAATGTGGAAAAATATGAGGCTTTAGTTCATGGTTTGCAATGGACTAGAAAGATGGGAGCTAACCTCTTACAGGCATTTAGAGATAGTGAGATTGTGGTACATAAAATAATAAGGATGAATGTATATAAAATACCTTGATTAATCATACAAACATAGGGTATTATATCTTATATAATATTTTGATGCATTTGACATATAGGCAGTGCCTAGAGAGCAATAAACATGCAGATTGGTTTGCTACAATTGGAGCATATAATAGTTGATGTAAATAAGGATAAAACTTAGCCATACATAAATATTATGATAATACCATTTATTCCTAATGATAATTTGAATTTGTAAGTCTTTAAAGATGATGATCAAGTTGTTCATTTCCTACAATAAGAGGCTAAATACTATTCTAAATCAGTCAAAAATTTTGTAGTATTGTGATGAAATAGTTTAGCTCACGTCTAACTAGTTACCCAAGGGTCTTCTCACACTTGTGAATATTTTCAATGGGGATGACGAGGTAATAAGGGAAAAATATTCTTTTTCTAACAAAGAAGAACATCATGAAAGCATTGACATAGCCTATGGGAAAGCTCTCAAACTTGGCAAAGTATGCTCTTAAGCTCAAAAAGAATATTTTATTGATTTATGTAGAGAGTTTGATAACGTGTTTGTATGGGAATCTAGTGATTCAAAAGGTTTTTATCCTAGTTTTTCTCAACACACCATTGAATTATAAGATGATACAAAATTGGTGAGGTAAAGACAAAGGCCAATTAACCCACAGTTGGAACCTTTGATGAAAACAAAGCTTCACAAGTTGATTAAATCAACTATCATCTTTCCCATCAGGCATTCCACTTGGGTGGATAATATTATTTCCATGAGGAATAATATTGTATAAAATCATATTGCATGTGGATTTTGTGACTTGAATAAAGCCTCACTCAAGGACCATTATCTCTTACCATCAATAGAACAAATATTGTAATTAGTGGCTGGTTCAGAAAGGTTTTTATTACTAGATGGTTATAACCAAATACTTGTGAAGGAAGAGGATCAATTAAAAATATCCTTAAACACCATGTGGGGTACCTTTTCATATTAAAAAATGCCATTTGGGTTGTCTAACATAGGAGCAACATTCCAAAAATCCATGCATATGTCCTTTCAGGGTTTGATCAATAGGTTGTTTTCTTGTGTATTTGGATGATGTTAAAGTTTTTTCAAATAATTTAAGTGATAATATGTTTCATCTTAGTGAGGTATTTTAGAGATGTAGGAAATATAGGGTGTCACTTAAACCAAAGAAGTTTGTGTTTTTAGTGTATGAAAGTAGACTCCTTGCTCATGTTGTTTCTATTCTTGCATTGTCCTTACCTAAGCATAAGAAAGCATTGCAAAGTTTTATTAAAAATATTAACTTTATAATAAGGTATATATCTTATTTTTTAGGTTTTTTAAGGCCTCTTACAACTATGCTCAAGAAAAATTATAATTTTACTTAGACCAAGGAAGGTATGAAAAGTTTTGAATAAATCAAGCAAGCCATTGCTAGTGATCCCACTCTTATCAATCCTAATTTTTATAAGGATTTTGTGTTGTATGCATATGATAATGTTGATACAATTTCATAAATATTGACACAAAAAAATTCATAAGGTATGGATCAGCCAATATCCTTCTTTAGCCAAGGCTTGTAGGAATATGAAACAAGGTACACATTTGTTGAGAAACATGTCCTTTCCATAATCAGATGTCTCAAAATTTTTAGGTACCTACTATCTAACAACAAGATACATGTGATGGTTTCCCATCCTAGCATCAAAGAGTTCTTGTTGAATAACTAAATAGATAGTAGGATGGATAATAAGGGTCATGAAATATGATGTGTAAATAAAGGTAAATAAGTTGATTAGAGGCAAAGGGTTGTGTGAGAATTTGGCTCAAGACTTGTAGGAAAGCAAAGAGATATTTTTGGTCTTGAATAATGAAGATATTATATCCAATCATACACTTTTAGAAAGCTAGTTTAAAAGTATGATAAGGTACTTTCCAAGTGGTATTTATCCTCCAAATTTAAGTGGTAAAATTATAAGGTACTTTAGGCTGCAATCTATTTCTTTTTTGCTTGTTGATGGTGTATTGTTCAAAAAGGATGTTAATGACATATTTTTAAGATGCATGGAGTCAAGTCAATTTGAAAGATTACTTGAAGAATTTCATGATGGAAAAATTGGAGGTAAATTTTCAACAAGTACAAAAAATATCAAAATCATGAGGGGTGGATACTATTGGCCAAACATATTCATATATTCTCATGTTTGGGTAATGAAGTGCAATACGTGTGCATTATTTGTAGGAAAGGATAAGATTGCTGTCATAACTTTTCAACCCATTTTATTAGATCAACCCTTTGTCCAATGAGGTTTGGACTTCATTGGTATCATAAATACACCTTATATATTAGGCCACAATTGGATACTTACATCTACATATTACTTTACTATATGGACACAAGCAATGGATTTGAACAAGGAAATGAATCTAGTGTCTTAGAATTCTATGAAGGTTTACCCACAAGGTTTGGTGTTCCTTATACTATAATTTTAGACAATTCTATATCATTTTTAGGGGTTAAAATTATTTAATGTGATGTCTAAAATGGTGTGTGTCTTAGCACTTATTCAAATTATTATCCACAAGGCAATGGCCTTGTTGAGTCTACTAACAAAAAGTTGTTGAAGATTATTAGGAGAACTATTGAAGACAATCAAAGGACTTGGTATTTGAAATTAAACTAAGATTTATGGGTTGATAGGATCAAATTCAAGAGTTAAATTTACAATTCACCCTAAAATATAGTATATGGGAGAGAATATAGATTTCCAATCTCACTTGAGCTCCTTGCTTTAGAGCTAACACATCAACTGGAATTGTTGGAGAGTGAGCCTATAGAAGCAAGATATGCTAAACTTATGGAGTTAGAGGAAATAAAAAATCATTAAATGTTAGATATGGAGATGAATTAATCACATTTAAATAAAACATTTGATATAAGATCATCTTAAAGGAGCTTTAAATAAGGTGAATTTGTTCTCAAATGAGATGAGGATAGAGCAAAACCAGAAAGGCACACAAAGTTTGACTCACTTTGGAGTGGCCCTTACATGATCTCAAATTATAAGCCTCACAATGCCTTAAAAATATCCAAGATGGATGGTGCAAAGATCCCAATCCTAGTTAATAGGATTCATCTTAATTATTGTTTCTAAATATAGGTCCTTATTTGTACATAGTAGTATTAGTTTTCACTTTCCTCCAAGTGCTATCTTGCACATTTTTCAATTGGTAGTTGCAGTTTTAAATTCCATAAGTACTTATGCATAGGTGTTGTATATTATTAAGGTATTTTAAATTTTATATTTTGTGATATTTTAATAACTACATATCCTAATGGATAAGGCTACTGGTTTTGAGTGTTTAATAGGCAAACATCCTAATAAAATCACCAAGAATGTTGACAAATGTTGCCACTATTGGTCAAATTTACTTATGTGCAAGTTTTTAAGAAGAATAAATTCATGGAGTGAATAATCAATAGGTTATAAATAAAATAATACAAACATAATCAATCAAAAACCATTCTCATGAACAACTCGTAGGTCCAAATTTTGGGAGAGGTTTCTTTGATTCTTCTAATTAGCTAGTTACCAACTAGTAAAGGCATTTTTTAAATGTTCATTTCATGAAGGATAAAAATATTTGGCTAAAAATTTATTAGGGGAATATATGTGAAATAAGTAACTCAATATTAAATTCATTGGTTTTATGTTACAAGTTCTTAACTGTATAAACAATCGTTAAGAACGAAAGGTGCTCTAAAACCCTTCTTAATAACTCAATTTTAGGAGATGTAATTGCATTTTTGAGTTATTTATTAAAAAATTTATGTGAGATATTATATATAATAAATTAAATTAATAAACCTTCCTAAATAAAATTTTTAATGTAAATAATAGAGAAAGGCAAAGGTATAGGGTGTAGGGTTTTAAGCAAGCAAGAGAGATAGTTAGAAAATATATTTTTTGAGAAGTTTAAGAGATTGGTTGAAGATATATAATGGATATAATAATTATAAGTAATATTAAATGTAAAAATTAAAAAATAATGAGGTATTTATGCCTCATAAAACTCAATAAAATGACAAAACTTAGACCTATAGGCATTCATAAATGAGAAAGTGCAAACTAGGAAACACAAAAAAGTGCATATTTTGAGTTTTACAAGATAAAATATATTTAAAGTTTATATGGAGGTATATTTTTATATGATTTAATTTTTAAAATTGCTTTCATGTTTTTATTGTACTTTAGGAGAGATAAAATGGTAAAACATAGGTCTATTCATGAAAAAAAATCAAGGGTTTTTCACTATTTTGCTCACAAATAGAGTTAGAAATGAGTGTTTCAGATCCTTAAAATAGAAAAAAATTATTTGAGAAGATTTATAATTTATTTAAAGTTATTAATACTTGTTTTTTTAATGAAAACAAATTCAAAATAGGCTCAACTCATTGAAAAGCATCTCTAGGTCACCCTAGGGGCAACAAACATGCACTTTTTTGTGAATTTTTATTTGGGAGTTTGGTGAATATTTTAAAATATTTTAAAAATATTAAAGGTATTAACCATTTATACCTATATAATGAGAATAATATGAGTTTTTTTGAGTCCTGGAACTCATTTTAGACCCCCAAATCCAAATCAGGGTTTCTTGAGGCCTAAAGAGCACAAAATGATATTTTTAGAAGTTGTAAGTGGAATTTAGAGATGAAAATTTGTTTGAAAGTATTTTACACCATAGTTACATGTTAAAATATTATTTACACTCATTATATATGAAAAAATTCAAATTCATCAAGTTTTATATTCTCATGGTGCATTAAAGATGCTTGTCAAAACCACAGAAGATAGATACATCCAAGAGGGACCAGTATAGAGAATTATGATTCTACATAAGATAATAAAATTTAATAAAATATGTTTAATATAGTTTAACAAACCACAAATATGAAATATATCACACTTATGAACCACCCTTTAGGAATAAGACAATTCACAAGTTTAATCAATGTGTTGTGCTCTCAACAACCTTGCCTAGTCAAACACATGTGCTATTTGCTAACTAAATATTAAGTAGAGGTTAAGTGTTGATTTTAAAAATGAAATAAAGGTTAGTAATGAGTATCCATGGATGAAAATTATCTTATATCTCTATATTATTCCATATTTAATCTAAATTTATAAAAATTCAAGTAAACAAGAAGACGAAACATGCATGCAAGATGCAAGTCAAGAAGCTCAAGTCAAACTCCAAGTTACAAGTAAAGATAAGTCAAGTAAAAAAACAATATTAAATAAATGTAACTGAATTTAAATTTAAAAATTCATGTAATATCAAAAGGAGTTAAGTGAAAGTTTAAAAGGAGTCAACTGAAGATAGTCAAAGATCTCTACAATACTCAACCATCAAAGCATGCAAGAACTTTTAACTTTTTAAAAATTCTCTCTCTCTCTCTCTCTCTCTCTCTCTCTCTCTCTCTCTCTCTCTCTCTCTCTCCTAAACCATATAAAAATAAGAGGAGGTTTAAAATCAAAATTATACATTATAATTTTGGAACTATTTTGGAGTTTTGAAGGTTGAGTTAAAGTTTAATTTGAAAGAAGAGTGTACTTGAGTTAGCAGGACTCATCTCTAGTTTAGGGCTACTTTGTCTCCTCTCTTTATTTATTAATTTTATATATGTATTTTAATTTTATATAGGTTTATGATAATATTATTATTTTGACTATATAAAATCTATGACAATTTTTAGTACATCACCTTTGAATCAATAAAGATCTAAATTTTCTTCCATTTTTAAGTTGTTCATGAAGTGTGTGCTTAATATTCATTGATATAAATTAGTGAATGAATAATTTTCATATGTTTATGTCTAAATTTTTCACCTTTATTAATAAAATAATAAATCTTAAAATTTATATAAAATGTCTAAGTCTGATTTCTACCTAATCTAGAAGCGAATTCAACCATTATTCATTCCTTCCAACCTAGTGTTTGTGTTTGTCAAGACCTTTGTGTGAAATACTGATGTAAGGGCCATTGTATGAAGATGAAGTGAATGTGTTAAAGTTATTTATCTTATAAAGTGTTTCAAGTATAGGAATAATTAATCTTGACATTGATCAATCACCCAACTTTTTAGTTTTACGTTCAATTTCAGCTTATGTATTGTTTCTTTTACCCTTTTCCTAGTCAAGAAAGCACATAATTAGAGAGTTTAGAGAGAAGTGGGTGAGTGTACCAAAATTAAATAACACTAAATATATATATTATCTCCCAAATAAGTTCACCCACACTTTAGATAGTTTCCATTGTATCAACAAGAGTGAGGACAAGCACATGTTCTTGCAAGGGTGCACTTATGAGTGATAACATTAAGTAAGAACACATTCAATAATTATGTAGCTACTCCCACATTAATAATATCCATATTATAATAATTATTTTATATGCATGATATATTGAAGGTTTTCTTACAAAGTCTAGGGATACCCTAAAAATGTTGATGCTATTAGGGGCCCACTTAGTGGGCATTGACCTTGTAATAAAATTATTTAAAAAATTTAAGTAATTAAAGAACTCAAGATATGTCAATTTAGATAAAGGAAATTAAGATAGATGTGATTAGTGATTTGGATCAACTATCTAGAAGGATCTAGTTGCATAATATATGGAATCCATTTGCAAAGATAATTTGGTATTTTCCAAGAAAGACTATTACTATAGAGATCCAAATAGTTGATACTACCACAATAATTCAAGTTTTCAAGGAATCCTCCTTCCAAGGAGATTAATTATCTAGTTAGAACATAATATGTTGGTTGAATGTATAATATATTCAATTGAAAATTAATAACACCATAGGTTTATGGTGAGTACCATGGCAATGTAGGCATTAAGAAAGTACAATTCATTAAATATGACTGATGAAAATCATGTCAGCAATCATAGTATATTAATATTTAATCATTCCCAATACTAGGACCACATAAAATTAATGAGACAACATGCAGGGATGAGACTCATAGTACATGGAAACAAGAGGATCCTTTAAGGACAAGGATGCACAAATAAGCATACACATTCACACTTAAACAAGGACTACCACATAAATATTAATGTACCTAAAGGAATAATCATAATGTATATATCCATGTAATATACAAGATCTAGGTATTAACAAGATATGCAATTTATATAAATATCTCACTATGATAAATAAATAAATATCAAGAAAATGTATCACCATGATAATATATTATATGGATATGCCCTCAAGATAAGGCATGCCTACACTAAAAATGACCCCCTAAGGTGTGGGAAAAGAATGACAATGAAGCCTCTATATAATCCATAATCATGTGAGACTTGTATATCTACATAGTACACACTCAAAAAATATAATGAGAAACACGTGTGTAAAACATGGAAATGATAACCTCTAGTATAGGTAAATATGTAATCATGTACAAAGCAATGTTTTTGGTCTTTTGAATTTTATAATGTTTTTATAATTTTTAAAAATAAGTTTTCCCATTATTGGGCCATGTATTAACCAACTATGCATCAAGTATGATAGTTATCATGTGAAAACATGTAATATGATATGCAGGGCATTAGACACCTAATTTTGGTATTATACACTTACAAACATTAGTTTTGACATATATGATTTGTGTATACATATTGACTCTTGTCCAAACTTTCCCCTATCTATTTATATATCTATTTATTTGGCCAACCTAATTTTCTATCATTCATATTCAATATATCCATAGTCTATGATATAATTATGTATAATCTTAAGTAGAATACCACCATATTTATGATCCCTGATTTTCCTTTTCTAGATAGTGTCAGCAATAGTTAGATATTGGTGGTTATAGTAGGCATCCACCTTTGCTGGTAGTGTCCCATGATATTAAATAGATATTATTCAACTTTAAAATCACCCCTTGGGTTTGTCTAAGTACATTTCATATGTTAGTTATAGGGGGAAATACCCAATCATCATATCCAATCCTAAGGTCATTCTTATCTAACACCTAACACTCATATTGGCAAGTCCCCTTAAATCCTGATAAAACCATTTACACTCCCTTAAGATAAGACCAAAAAGAATAAAAATATAAAAACCCCTCAAAGGAATAAACTAAATCCAAGTCTAAACACTAACATAAGGTCAAATTTTAATTTTTTCAAGTGTCAAAATCTAAAGCTTTGTCACACATTCAAGTGGATCACTATTGAGCACACACACATCCAGGTGAGATAACTAGATGTAGTTTGAGTCTTCTTTAGAGTATTAGACTATAGAAAATTGTCAATCACTTGATAGGAATTATTTAGGGTTGACTAAACCATCTTTTCAACTCATTAGTGTTTAAATTAAAGCTAGGGTTTCAAGGCAAGGAGAGATAAAATAAAAATGTAAGCACATTATTAAGGTTAAGAAGCAATACAAACATAATTTAGATAGGTAGACATAGTGATTTGTGGAAAAATAGGCTGGTATAATGAACTTGGATAATGCCAAAAAATAGTTTATACTACTAGTTTTACCACTAAGCTTTGTCAACAACATCTCCAAAGGTTTTGATAATCTATTTTATAAGCCAAATAGTTATAAATATATTATAGAGAATTTTATGGGACCGTAGCATAAGTAGTGAGCAGTATAAATCAAAAAATTATCTAAGTGCCTTCTCTCCCCTCTTTATAGGGTAAACACCATATTTAGTAAGTGAAATATATCTCTCTTTAACATTCATATTTGTATGGTAAATGTCATATCTTTCACAATCCATATTTCAATAGTTTTATGTTATTTAGATCACCTAAATCTAAAAATATGTAAAAATTTATTTTGAATCTGATCTTTCTTTTGAGTAAGGAAAACTCTAGTTCTTCCTCCCTTAGGGTTTCATCTTTCCTTCTTAGGGTTTTAGATTTCTCATGCATTAGGGTTTGGATTGTGGATACATAATATTTTCAAATTTTTATCATTTATTGACACTTTGTATCTTGTAAAAACCCATCGAGTCTTAATCTCTCTAAGTGCATGCCTTAAGGGATGCATTGGGAAAGGGGTGGGAAGACCATTAGTGCTTTGTAGGATTGTTGTCCCTTTTTCCACTTGTTATCTACATACTTATCTCATGAAACCATCATCCCTAAGCTTATTCTTCTCTATTGTACCCTTTCCTTTCATTTGCTAAAATTTATCCTCCTATTCCTTACCTTCATCCCCTTTTTTTAGTCAAATATATTAGGTTGACCTTGTATAGTTTCAATTTATTTTCTCTTATGAATTAGCTTGCCTTTGGTTGACTTAGCTCATGACCTAGTGAATTATTGTCTAAAATTATGTTAGGTCAACTGGGTTAACCCTGTCAGCTAGGATTTTTAGAAGGGTTTAGGGTCAGATCCACCTATATATACAAGTTCATTCCCTTAATGTATTATGATAGCAAGAAGTAAGAGAAAACAAACATCTGCTTATTGACCATTCTACTTGAGAATAAAAACTTAGGGTTCCATGCTTTCTTGGAGATATATATCTTATCTTGTGGAGAAGTCTTTTGGATGTATTGATAGGTTGTGTAGCCTAGAGCTGATTTGTCCTTATTATCCTTACATTCCAAAAGAAACTCTTATAAATCACCTTGGCTAAGGGAGAGATTGAGGCTCATCAGGCTTGTCTTCAAATTTAAGTATTCCTAATTTTTTTTCTTCTTTATAAGAGTAGATAGATATGCATTTGTGTTTCTCTTCCATGCATTAGGATTATGTAAACATTGATGTACGTATATGTATTCTATGCATGTTTAATTTTATTAATTTTAACCCCCACTTTATTCCAAAAGCTTTGGTGAGCACTAGATTAGATTTACTTTACTTGTTATTAGTTTAGGTGAAATATCTAACTCAAAACCCCCTTAGGGTTATTACGTGATTGTGTTAGACTAGAATCTTTATAAACCTCCTTATCATAGTGTATTATGGTAAGAGATCCCCTAATTAGGTCTAGTGCATCCCTATATCGATGATGTTATCACTTAACAAATATGTTTCCAATCAGAAGTGTATGGTATGATCTATCTTCTCTGAGTTAGGATTGATTTATAAACATGATGCATTTTTGATTGTATACATTTTAGTGAACCTGATGTGAATCTAACCCTTGAAAGTTTTTTTCACTTAATTCATCATTTCATCATTTTATTTATCACATATTTATAATATTGGGTTGACTATATCAACATAGTTATAACTTTTATGCACAAAGTTTTACACACAATTGCATCAAAATGACTCTATTCTATTTGTGTAGTATTTTTACCAGGTTCAAGCTATTAGGTTGACCCATTCAACATATTATGGATTTTTAGACTTTCAGACATCTAATTTAACATACTAGGTTGACCCTATTAATGTATTACATTTTTTAGGTTTTCAGTAATAGGTTTTGTAAAGCTTGGTTGACCTAGTTGACTCAGTTAGTAGAGTTTGCAAGTACAAATCAAGGTTCTTCAATAATAATATCACTTATTTGCATCCTCCAACCCACCAAGGTTCCATTCTATCCTTATTTATCATTTTTATAATTTGTTATATTTCTATTTTTCATAGTTTTTAGTCTTTAAAAGTGCCCTTGTACACTCAACTAGGTTAACCCTATCGATGTAGTTCTATATTCTATATTCTATCTAGAAATCTAGGTCAACCCTGTCAACATAGTTCATTTTCAGATCTTTGCTTCTAAAGTATAGAGGTGATACTGTTGACCCCATTTTGTATTCTCTACATACATTATTGACTGACTCTACACTCTATGTTTCAAAGTTGGTATTAACCATTATATGCTAGTAATTAGCTCACACTTTAATTATTTATTGCTTACATGCTTATAATAGATCACATATTCTAAATTAAGTGGTTTTTAATATACCATTTAGTTTCAATATTTTCTTTTTTATGCACACACTACCAAATAAAAAAATCTTAAAAAGTATTTAACAATTGTATACCCAAGGCCAACCTACTTGGATTTCATCACCAAGGGGGAAGCTGACTTAGTTTTTTGGCCAAGTCTAAACATGTAGTTAATGGTATATTTTAGATAAGCCCCTGATACCCTTATCACTATAGTGTGTGAAGTGAGGGGGTAGGCCCTGATACCAAGCATGTACCATTACCAATACATATCTCTTTCATCCCAAATGTCCTGAAACCATCCTTAGATATATTTCTAGTTCCTTGCTTATAAACAACTTCCTATCACATTTAAAACTATATTCTAATATTCTTACAACATTCAAGTTGACCACTTAGTTATATTTCACTTTCCAAGTTCATTACTTTATCTTTGCTTAATTGTATGTTGTATTGCAAAAACTTGCATTAGCCAGCATTGGTGTAAGGTTTTATGCTATGTGCCTCAATTGTATTAGCCTCATTGATCTAGTTGATTATGTGTTTCATTTCATTTCTTGATTTAATAAGTACCTAAAAAATTATTCTTGTTTTAGAATACAGTCAAATCTACCGACACAATATTTTGTTCTACCCCTCAGATATAGAACTAGGTCAACCCAATCGACCCTGTATCCTTTCCTGCTTGCTTCTTATCCAAGATGCAAAACTAGGTTGACCTAGTCAACCTTGTATTCATGTTTTATCAAATTTTTAGACCCTATTTTTAGTACTAGGTCATCCCAATTGAATCTATAATATTTATGTCACTTCTTATTTTCCTTAATTTTTGTATATCTCTTTCCTTGTTTAATGTTTCTTCTTCATCATGAAATATTTATTTAAAGATAATATTGAGTTGAATTCAATAGACATGATTAGTTTTACCAACCCTCACAGGGTCTCCCATAAGCAGAGTAGGGATCCTCTCTTGGATGAGAGTAATGTTCATACATCCACTCACATAATGAACTATGGGACCCCTCCTCATTCATATTCATAGCATAATCCTCTCTTATCACTAGAAGATCCACATGAATTAGAGTATACCCCTGAAATGCTCTTCTTTATTTTTGAATTTACTCAACATTGAGGAAAGGATCCCTCTACCATTTATTTCCTCATGATTAGTGTTCAATTCAAATAACATCATTCACTTTCTCCCACATTCTCAAATGTATTTGGAGGTACTACTTTCTTTAATTCTCAGCCTCTTCCCTTGATTATGACCCCTTCTCATACCATGACCTCTTATTATATAACTTATTCCACCTTCATGCCTAGTATCTCCACTAACATGGTAGGTTTTAGATCTATTGGGCCTCTTATAATACACACTCTCCTTAATACTTCCACTAGTGCATCGTTTACTACCTGAGGTAATCATGCTTCTAGTTATTCCTCTTCTCATCCCTTCACTAGTTCATATTTTTCTACATAAGCAAATTTTTACACTAGTGACTCACATTATAATAGTTCCTCTTAAGCTCTTATCAACACCAATAGCGATACCTAAGCCACTCCTTCCAATTCTAGTGCTTCATATAATTCTAACAATTCTAATCAAACCCACTAAATCTTGTTACAAATACTTAATCAAAAGAATAATTTTTAAGCTCATAATACAAATCAAATGATGAGATTGCAAAATCACCTTCTCCATCTTCAAACTCATCCTCAACTAATGTATTGGGGAATGCATAATCAAAATGTTCCCCCACCTCATCTTCAATATTCCCAAGGAAATCTCATCCCTTAACCTCTTTGGTCAATAAAACCATTAAGCATATTCAAAATGAGCCTCTTACCACTCAAATTGCTAATATTGATATAGGAGGTATCGCCCCTACCATTTTTTATAATGGATCAACTGATCCTACCCTTCATCTAAAAACATTTATAAATATTTGGTCAAATTAAATATCTTTAGCGCTACCAATCTCTTAGTCAAAACCCTCATAGGTGATGTTTTAGATTGGTACAACCAACTTAAAACACATTCTATTACTAGTTTGGAAGATTTAGTGAATGATTTAGTTCAAGAGTTCAAAACTAGTGATCTTCCTAAAAATACTTTGGCTCAATTCATAAATTGTAAACAACTTGAAAAAAAAATGCCCAAGCTTTTTTTTAAAGGTAGAAAACATTGTCCAAAAAATGTGAATATAACATGGCTGATGATAACATTTTCCATCTCTTTACTATTATCAATTTTGGCTTATCAAGGCCAAATTTTTACCCCTATTATCTGAAACTTTCCTTGGAATGGTCAAATTTCCCCTTGTAGCTAGTCAGTTATGGTCCCGTTAGCCCAAAGGTCAAAGTAAGAATAAGTGGAGAACTTAATTAATAATTAAGTACAAGTTTATTTTATTTCAAGACTCTTTTTCACCAAGTGTTCATTCTTTCAGAGTTTTTATTTTTGGGGTTTTTGTCTAAGTATTGAGAATTATTTTAGACATTTTGTCTGAAGTAATTTTCTCGAAGGATATATTTTCGAAGGGATTTTTTCAAACATTTTTTCTGAAACAACTTTTCTGAAGGGCACTTTAATTTTTTTGAATGGTCCAGTTAGAAAATTTTGAAGGAATTAGTTTTTTTGAAATTCTTGAAGTATTTTTCCCAAATAAATAGTCCTATTCAACAAGCTGAAGGGCACTTTTCTTGGAAAAGAGGTCACATTCAAGAACCCAAAGGGTCAATTTCTCTTTGGAAAAGTTCATTTTCATAAATTTTGAAGACCATTTCAAAAGTTTTGAAGGGTCATTTCAATAAAGCCAAAGGGTCATTTCAAGAAAGCCAAAGGGTAATTTACTTTTAGAAAGGGGTTATTTTAAGGTTCCTGAAGGGGAATTTCAAGAAGCCAAGGGACCATTTACAATTTTTTGAAAGGACATTTCAAATAAGCCAAGAGGAATTTACAAAAAGCCTAAAGGGATTTTTTTGAAAAGATTGCCTAAATGATTTCTACGATAGAAATTCCAAAGCTGAAAGGTTCTTTTCTAAAACTTTGAAGGGTAATTTTCATGAGGAAACCATCCATTCCAAAAATCCAAAGGGTACTTTCCTTTTAAAGAGGGAATTTTAAATAAATCCAAAGGGCATTTTTAGGAAGGTCGAAGGGTATTTTTAGCAAAGTGGCCCAAAATAGAGCTCCTAAAGACATGATTTCCTTCGAACATTTTGTCTATGGAAATTGTTCAAGGTAGAAAGTCCACAAAAAATCTTGAAAGAAAAGTCTAAAGAGAAAAGTTGAAGACAAATTTTCTACAGGAAAGGACCAAGCAAAAATCTTAAAGAAATAAAATTCCAAAATAAATAGATAGAAGCAAAAAATTTGAAGAAATTTTTTGAAGACCTTTTTTCTTGGAATAGGAGCTGAACAAATAACTTGAAAGAATAAATATCAGACAATATCCCAAAGGAATACATGAAAAAATGAAGAGCTCAAGAGTAAAAGGCTGAGGAAATTCAAGGAGCTAACAAGGAGTTTCAAATGCTACATATATTATCTTAACACATAATTTCATGCATGCTTCAATTTTTAAAGCCCCCATTCATGCAAGTAAACGCCATTTAGAGTTGATTGGTCTTAATTTTGAGTTGAATTTTTGTCAAAGTGTCACATCTATTCTAATTTATCTTGTTAATTGAAGGATTTCAACACTTCTAACTTGTTAAAACTAAATTTGTTTACCTAAGGATTGGCATAACATCATCTCATACAAGATGGAGTTGCTTGGAGTTGACTAGAAAAGGCTTATCATGCATCTTCCTTATTTTACATGCAAAGAAAGACTTTATTTTATTTCAACTCAACTTCCAAACATATCAAGTGGAGTTTATCTTTGAATACTTGGTGTAGCTTTCCATGCATGAAGGAGATTAGTCCAATATGGGCTCACCATCCTTTACCAACACCAAAGATCTTTTTCATGTAAGACATAAGACAAAAGTATATTTTTGAAGGTTTTTTTATCTTTTGATAGCTAAAGTTGGACTTGTGTGATGTGGGAGTTGATCTCTTACCCAATTTTCAAATGCCAATCTTTTGGATTTTGTATTCTTTTACTATATAAGTTGATTTTTTAGGCATTTTGAAAGATCCCTCTCTTAAAAAAAAGACTATCAAGATTGAGTTTTGTATCTTTTTTATATAAATAGGACTATTTTTAGATTTCAAGGTGTCAGTGTAGTGTATTTATGTCAGTGTTTTGCATATGTGATAGAATTTTCTTCCTTGTCAAGTCCTGATTCTTACCTAGTTACTAATTGATCAGATTATGTAGGTCATGTTTTGTATTTGATGTCTTTTGGTTGAAGTTACAGTGGATGTAAGTGGCTAGTTAGTGCCTTGAATCATGCTTATTCCATCATTTGTCTCAAGCTTTGATTACAAAATAAAAAACCTTTTCATGTAATATTGATGCATAGGATTCAATTAGAGTTAAAGATTTAGTCTTTTCTTGTCTAATCAGTGTTTAAAAGCTTAAATTGAGTGGATGAACAAAAATATAAGTGTTTTACCATCATTAAATAGGATTTCCCTTTAATTTTCTTACTTATCTTTTTCGTCTTCCCCTTTCCTTGATATTTTGTAGCATAGAGTAGGAATCCTAATTGATACAATAAAATAATCTAGCCCTTAGAATCTAGAGATTCAATCCACTAATTAGGCCACCCATAGCCTAGGATTGTTTTCATGTTTTAGTAGACTGTGAAGGCCTAAAACTACCTTCACAAAGGTGTAAGTCTGATTGACAATAGTTTTGGCACATCTAATGGGAATGGAAGCTCCTCACCTACTCCTTAGCATAACTAAAGTTTAGAGCTGAGGAGAAGAATTTATAGTAGAGGAGAATTTTTATCTTCATCACAAGCTAAAGATTCCTTAGGTTGCATAGTTCATAGCATCATTCATGCAATTTTTTCATGCCAAAGGTTATTCATTTTGAATTCATTGAGTTGTCTTCTACATCACATAAAATATCAAGGTTTAGTAGGACAAACCCATATCCTCAAAAATAATATTTGTCTCCTAGTTATCCTACTATTCTAATCACTACAACCCCCACTATCCAAATGGCTATGAAAAACTAGGTGTCATTCCATTCAATAGATCTAACCCAATGAATTTAGCCCAATTTGATGACATTATAGTGTTTACCCTTAAGATCATCCCATTCTTATTAGGATAAAATCAAACAACCCTTATTGAGCATATCCAATATGTAGCTAATCTCTATTCAGTCCATAATGTTGTTGTCGATAATGTTGCTATTAGATTTCTTGCTACTTCCTTCAAAGGAAAAGCACTGTAGTGGTATAAAAACTTGCCACTAAACTCCATTTTTACCTATGATGAATTAGGTATAGCCCCAGTCAAGTAATTTGAAGGTAAATCTGATCACCTCTCTTTGGTTGAATAGTTAACTACCATAAAGAGAGCTCTTCATGAGTTTATGTCTAATTTTAATCTCAAATTCCAAAAGACATAGACTAGGATACCTATGTTTATTAGGCCATCCCCTAAATATGCATTCCTATACTATTTTAAATCCCTTAACTCTAACATTAGTGTGATGATATAGTTAATGGGTGGTACTACCTTACTAGATGCTTATGAGGTTGCAATAAGGGTAGATAATAGTTTAATAAAATATGGTAAGCTTTATCCAAGGCCTATAATGCCTATATTCTAAGAATTAAATTCTATACCAGCCCCTCAAGTTCCTCAAATTCCATCCTTATCTCCTATTCCATCACCTCAAGTTCAAATTGTAGCCCTTACTAGTCAAGATAGTGAGATATGAGAGTTAAAAGGCTTGTTAAAATCCTTTGGGAATGAAATTATGAAAATCAAAAGACAATAATATCAAGATAATAGGCCCTATCAATAAAAAAATTAGACCACCTATCTGTCCTTTAAAGATCAAAGGCCTCCTTATCAAGGTTTTAGAGAGAATAAACCACCTTATCAAACACAAAGAGCCATAACTATAGCTAAGCCATATGCTGCAATTGATCCTAATTATCCTTCCACTTCAAAGGCCATTTTCCCAACCCACCTCAAAATAACGTGATGAAGGATTTAGGTTGGTAGTCCTCAAATCTCAATGATGCTCAAAACCAAGCCTTGGTATCATAAAACATCACTATGCCACAAATAACATAAGAATAGTTTTATTTTCAAGGAGTTAGTTACCAAGATACACATTTTTAATCACAAAGAGAGAATAAACAAGTTCAAGGGTAGCCTAATGTCATTAATGTAAATTGGCAAGTGGATGATCATGTTGATTTTACTCAGGCTGTTGAAACTAATAATACAAGTGGTCAAGTTGTAGTTATAACTAGGCTAAAAGAAGAGCCATTGATGAGGTGAAAAATGGTTCAAGTAATAATAATGTTATTTATAAGAGTAAAAAATAACATATTTCTACCCCTACAACTTAGAAATCAGAATATAGAGGTTAGTAAAGTTTATCGAATACCTCTAGTTTGTGAGCAACTAGTGCTTCAGAAAGTGCAAGCAAAGGTTGGTGGATCTTAGTTAAGTATAGTGGATCATATGAAGAAGTATAATATCAGAATTATCATTTAGGATTATCTTTCCATCCTAGGACAAAAATATATGCTCATCCAAGAGCTTTCATCTCTCAAATTATCTCTAAATTTGGTTGAGAAAGAAGGTGTTGTCTTAACTAATTTAGATCAACAAACTAAGAAACAAGTACATCAAGTAAATAAGATGGTAAAGGTGGAAAAAAATAATGTAAAATCAAATAAAACTCCTCCTTTCTACCTTTTTTTGATAGTGGGTGATACTTTGGTTTATAATTGTATGGTGGATAATGGAGCTAGTAGCAAAATCATACCTAAGCAGATTACAAATAAGCTCAACCTTGTTTATGAGCCAAATACTAAGGGGGCATTCAAATTGTATGGGTCACCAACAAAGATGTTATGAATCATCAAAGATCTGAAATTTAAATTACATTCTTGTCCCAATATTACTATTTAGCAGGATGTTGTTGTGGTAAACTTGTCTCCTTTACTATGTGCCTTTCAAGGGACTTCACCTCAAAGATTAGGGGATATTTATCAGCTGATTGGATTTATTTGATGTTTAGAACCAAGTATTGTATATAGGTAATGATTCATTCTAAACCTATTGCACATTTCCATATGGAGCCATATATGCCAAGTATTGTGAACACTAACTGTATCATCTTAGATGATGTACTAGAAACTAGTGGAGTAGAAAATAGATCACATTTGGATGGAGTTAAAAATTTGTTTATTGATGAGTGGTATTCCAATTTTAATGAGAATGATCCTTATAATATTATTGAATAATGACTTAGTGTGTATTTCCTTCATGAAAAGGATGCACTAATTTTGGCCATGGTTAAGGATGATGAATCTAGTGAAAGTTTGTGCCAATTATACTTTGATGGATCAAGGAATAAACATGGTACTAGAGATATAATGATGTTGGTTTCTCCAAAAAATTAGATATATTTATCTTATATTAATTTTTAATTTGGTTGTTGAAATAATGTTGTAGAGTATGAGGCACTAGTTAACGATTTGTAGTTTTTTGTTGCTTAAATATTATAAGCATATAGTATGGGATTGACTTTAATATTTCCAAGCTTTTAACATTCTAGTAATACCAAGAGGTGATAATAAACATGTAGATAGGTTGGATATCATTGGGGCACAATTTAGTATTCTAGATGATATAAAAAGTGAAAAAATTTAGTCACATATAAAGGTGGTTGTAAGGCCTTTTGTTCCAAATAATTATGAGAATTGGAAAGTGTTTGAAGATGATAATTAAATTGTGAGATTATTGAAAGAGGAGGTTGAGTTTTCTTCAAGAAACTAATCAAAGTATTTGTAGCAGTATGGCGATCAAGTTGTGCAACTAAAAAAAATAAGTTGCCCAAGGTATTGGTCATACTTGAGAAAATTTTTAGTGGTGATGATGAGTTAAGAAAGGAGAATTCATCCTTTAAAACAAAATAAGAACATTATGCTAATTTAGAGATTGTAGTTGGTAAGAATTCGAAGTTGGGTAAGGTATGCACTCCTTCACAAAAATAATCTTTCATTGAGTTATGCACAAGTCTTGCTGATGTATTTTCATGGAAATATAGTGATCTCAAGGGATTTGACCCAAGTTTAACTCAACACTTTTGAGTTAGAGGTTGAAACTAAACTAGTGAGACAAAGACAAAGGTACATAAATCCTAAACTTGAGCCTTTGATGAGAGCTGAGCTCACAAGCTCATAAAGTTAGCTATTATATTTCCAATCAAACATTCAACTTGGGTGGAAAATCTTGTTCTGGTATGGAAGAAGAATGGTGATATTAGATTGTATGTTGACTTTTGTGACTTGAACATGGCTTCAATTAAAGATCGCTATCCACTTCCATAAATGGAACAAATTTTACATCTAGTTATAGGTTTAGAGAGGTTTTCTTTATTGGATGGATATAGTGGCTACAATCAGATTTTGGTCAAGGAAGAGGACCAATTTAAGACAACCTTAACAACCAATTGGGGGACATTTTCATATAGAAAGATACCCTTTAGTTTATCTAATGCTTGAGAAACCTTTCAAAGAGCCATGGATATGGAATTCCAAGGCCTTATTAACAAGTTTTTACCTATTTATTTGGATGATATAATAGTATTTTCAAAGAGTGAAAGTGATCACATGGTTAATCTCAAGCAAGTGTTCAAAAGGTGTAGGCAATTTGTGGTATCTCTAAATCCTAAAAAGTCTATCTTCTCAGTTCATGAACGTAAGATCCTTGGACATGTGGTTTCAAAGTATGGTTTAATAATAGATTCTAAAAGGGTAGGTTCTATTCTTGCACTTTCCTTGCCTAAGCACAAAAAGGTTTTGCAAAGCTTCTAAAGGAAAATCAATTCCATAAGGAGATATATCTCAGATTTTGCCATTTTAGCTAAGCCATTTATAACCATGTTAAAGAAGAATAAGAGCTTCAGCTAGTCCAAAAAAGGAATAAAGAGTTTTAAGGATATTAAGAAGTCCATAACTAGTGATCCTACACTTATAAATCTATATTTCATAAAAGATTTCATTTTGTATACATATGCTAACAAGGACACCATTTTTGGCATTCTTATGCAACAAAATCATGAGGCTTTGGAGCAGCCAATAGCCTTATTTAATCAAATCTTGGAAGAGTATGAAACAAGGTATTCTTTTGTTGAAAAAAATGTACTTTTAGTTATAAGGTCTCTTAAAAAGTTTAGATACTTTTTATCTAACAATAAAATAAACCTAATGGTTTCTCATCCAAACATCAAGGAGTTCCTTTTGAACAAAGATATAAATGAGAAGAGGGCTAGTTAGATAACCAAGGTAATAGAGTATGATGTGGAAATTAAGATCACAAAGCTAATTAGAGGTAAATGACTTTGTGAGCATCTAGCTCAAGACTTGTAAGAGACTAATAAGGTTTTTTTGCTGTCAAATGATGAAGAGGTTGCATCTAGTCATACCTCACCTTATAGTTGGTTTCATGTCTTGGTAATCTATTTCCAATATGGTATTTATCCCTCTCATATAAATTATTCAAAAAGAAGATATTTTAGGTTGTAATCAATTCCATTTTTACTTATTGATGGTGATTTTTTAAAGAAAGATATCAATGGCATGTTGTAAAGATGTATAGAGCTAAGCCAAACTCAGAGATTGATTGAATAATTCCATGATGGACATGGTGGAGGATATTTTTATATAAGAACTACAACCCTTAAGATCATTAGAGGTGGGTACTATTGGCCTAGTATATTTGGTGATTGTTATGCATGGGTTATGAAGTGCAAATAGTGTGCTATGTTTGTAGGAAACGTGAAACTTGCAGCCTTACCTCTTAAATAAATTGTGGTGGTTCATCCCTTTGTCCAATGGGGATTGGAATTCATTGGTCTCATAAATCCTCCTTCAAGTTTAGGACATAAATATATTCTAACTGCTACAGATTACTTCACATGTTGGACAAAGTAGTGGCATTGAAAGAAACAAATGAAACCAATATTCTAGATTTATATGAAGGTTTGATTAGTAGATTTGGAGTTCCTTCAACTATTATTTATGATAATGAAATGGATTTTATGGGAAATAGGATCATCCAATGGGCTGTCTAACATAGAATTTATCGTAGCGCTTCATCAAACTATTATTTACAAGGTAATGGCCTTGCTAAATCTATGAACAAGAACCTATTTAAGATCATAATAAGAAATATTAAAGACAATTAGATGTCATGGCATCTCAAGTTGAAGTCAAATATATGGGCTGATAATATCACCTACAAAAAATCAATAGCCAACTCTCCATACAAGCTGGTATATGGTAAGGAAGCAAGGTTACCCATTTCTCTTGAGTTTCCTACTTTAGAAATAATGCATCAACTTGAATTTTTGGAGAATGAGCCCATGGAGATAAAGTATGATGAGCTTATGGAGTTGGAAGAGATAAGAAATTAGTCTGTGCTAGCCATGGAAATTCATCAATCACAAGTGAAGAGAGATTTTGACAAGGGAGCTTCTTCATAAAGTTTCAAAGAAGGAGATTTGGTCCTCAAGTGGGATGAGGATAGATATAAACTAGAAAAACACATAAAGTCTTGATTCCCTTTGGAGTGGACCATACACAATCTCTAGCTGTAAATCCCACATTGCCTTCCACCTTACAAAGATGGATGGTGAGGAGCTTCCAATCCCAGTCAATGGGAAACATTTAAAACATTACTATTAAAGAGATAAGTTCTTTGTGCATGGTTTATTTGTTTGTTTTCTTCCAAGTGTTGTTTAAGCACAATAGTTTTGTTTTGTTTTGTCCCAAATAAGTGCTTGTTTGCACATTTACTTTGTTTAGTTAGTTTTCATGTTTAGTGTGTTTTCCTTCTTGTTTTGGAGGATGAAGGTTATCTCATGCTAGGTTAAAAGGAAAATTTGTAGTCATGGATCAAAATTTTCATTAATTTATGAGTCCAAGAGTCATGTAAATGGTCTGGTTCTTAAGCATAGTAGGCATGCTCCCTAGCTGAGTTGCCAAAATGTTAGCAATTTTGGCTTGTCAAGGTCAAATTACTACCCCTATTATCTAAAACTTTCCTTAGAATGGTCAAATTTCCCCTTGTAGCTAGTTAGTTATGGTCTTGTTAGCCCAAAGCTCAAAGTAAGAAGAAGTGGATAACTTGGTTAATCATTAAGAACAACTTTATTTTCTTTTGAGACTCTTTTTCACCAAGTGTTCATTCTTTCAAAGTTTTTGTTTTCAAGGTTTTTATCTAAGTGTCAGGAATTGTTTCAGACATTTTGTATGAAGCAATTTTATTAAAGGATATATTTTTGAAGGGATTATTTTAGACATTTTGGTCAAAACAACTTTTTTAAAAGGGCACTTCAACTTTTATAGATGGATAAGTTAAAAAATTTTGAAGGAAATGATCTTTCTAAAATTCTTGAAGGTATTTTTCCTGAAGAAATGGTCCTTCCCAACAAGCCAAAGCGCACTTTCTCAGCAATAGGGTCAATTTATCTTTAGAAAAGGTCATTTTTAGAAATTTTAAAGACCATTTCAAAAGTTTTGAAGGGTTCTTTTCAAAAAGGAAGGGTCATTTCAAGAAAGGCAAAGGATCATTTCAAGAAAGGCAAAGGGTAATTTCCTTTTGGAAAGGGGTCATTTCAAGGTTCCTGAAGGGCACTTTCAAGAAGCCAAGGGATAATTTACAATTTTCCAAAAGGACATTTCAAACAAGCCAAGAGGACTTTATAAAAATCCTGAAGGAATTATTTCAGAAAGATTTCTTAAATGATTTTCGTGGGAGAAATTCCAAAGTTGGAAGGTTCTTTTCTAAAACTCTGAAGGGTACTTTTCATGAGGAAATGATCTATTTCAGAAAGCCAAAGGGTACTTTCCTTTTAAAGAGGGAATTTTCAAGAAATTTGAAGGGCATTTTCAAGAAGGCTGAAGGGTATTTTTGTCAAAGTGGCCCAAAATAAATTTCCCAAAGACATGATTTCCTTCAAACATTTTATCCATGGAAATTGTTCAAGGCAAAAATTTTGTGAAAAATCACAAAAGAAAAGTCTGAAGAGAAAAGTCACAGATAAATTGTTCACGATAAAGGACAAAGCAAAAATCCCAAATAAATAAAACTCTAAAAGAAATAGACAAAAATAAAAAATCTAAAGAAAAGTTCTATAGACCTTTTTTCATGGAAAAGTAGCTAAATAAATAGCCCAAAAGAATTATAGATCAGATAATAGCTCGAAGGAATACATGTAGAAACAAAGAGCTTAAGAGAAAAAGGACAAAGAATGTCAAGGATCTAACGTGGAGTTTCAAACACTACATATCTGATCTTAACATGAAATTTCATGCATGATTTAATTTTCAAAGCCCCTTTTCATGCAAGTGGAGGCCATTTGGAGTTGACTGGTCTTGAGTTTGAGTTGACTTTTTATCAAAGTGTCACATCTATTATAATTTATCTCATTAATTGAAGGCTTTCAACACTTCTAACTTATTCAAACTAAAGTTCTTCACCTAATGATTGGCATAGTATCATCTCATACAAGATGGAGTTACTTGGAGTTGACTAGACAAGGCTTACCATGCATCTTCCTTGTTTTCCATGAAAATAAAGACTTTCTTTTGTTTCAACTAAAATTTCAAACATATCAAGTGGAGTTTATCTTTGAAGATTTGGTGTAGCTTTCTATGCATGAAGGATATTAGTCCAGGATAGGGCCACCATCATTTTCCAATGCCAAAGAGATTTTTCATTCAAGACACAAGACAAAAGTATATTTTTGAAGGTTTTATCATCTTTTGATAGCTAAATTTAGACTTGTGTGATGTGGGATTTGATATCCTACCCAATTTTCAAATGCCAATCTCATGTATTTTATATGCTTTTATTATATAAGTTGGCTTTTCAACCATTTTGAAGGATCCCTCTCTTAAAAAAGTAGACTCTATCAAGATTTAGTTTTATAACATTTTCAAATAAATATAAGGTATATTTTTAGATTGTAGGGTGCTGGTATAGTGTATTTATGTCAGTGATTTGCATATGTGATATAATTTTCTTCCTTGTCAAGACCTGATTCTTACCTAGTTACTAGTTGATCAAGTTATGCAGGTCATGTTTTGTGTTTGATGTCTTTTGGCTGAAGTTATAGTGGATGTAAGTGGTTGGTTAGTGCCTTGAATTAGGCCTATTACATCATTTACCTTAAGCTTTGATCACCAAATAAAAATCTTTTCATGAAATACTGATGCATAGGATTCAATTGGAGTTGAAGATTCAATCTTTTCTTATCTAATCAGTGTTTTAGAAATTCAAATTGAGTGGATGAACCAAAATACAAGTGTTTCACCATCATTAAATAAGATTTACCTTCAATTTTTTCATACCTTTTTCCTCTTCCCTTTTCCCTGATAGTTTGTAGCATAGAGTAAGGATGTTAATTGATACACCAAAGGGAGATAGCCCTTAGAATTTAAAGATTCAATTTGATGATTATGCCACCCACAACCTAGGATTATTTCCATGTTTTTGCATATTATTAAGGCCTAAAACTACCTTCACAAGGGTATGAGTCTGATTGACAAAATTTACCAATGCTCTTTTCCCCAATTTATAATATCAGGTCCACACTCTATCTCCACATACTTTGGAGGAGGCTATTGACCAAGCTAAATGTCAAGATTTCCTTATGTGTCAATTTGAGCCACCCCAAACTTTTGTGGGTCCTCACATCTTACTAAAGAATAAAAACCATAATGCTACTAATGATGGTGTTACAAACTCTTATGACACCATTCACACTATTCAAGCTATTATTCCTAACCAATCTTTGGAACCAACTCCCCCTTCTTAAAAATACACCAAACCTCATTTATCTTCACCTAATACTATCAATGTTCACTAACCCTTATCATCAATTGAATTAATAAAACATATACATAGGCCTCTAACATGAAAACTTGATCCCACTCATCCTATGAAATCCTGGTATGATCCTAACAAGTTTTGTTGGTTTCATGCTAGTTGGGTTCATTCTCATGAGACCTATAGAAAGCTTCATAATTTAGCTATAGATTTTCTTCTTGGTCCTAATTTTGATCATGACTCTATCATTCAAAAACATCAACAAGCCTATGACATTACTTTTAAGGTTCATGAAACACATACTAAATCTTAAGCCTTGATTCAAGCTAATGCTCATTTGGCTATCTACAAAGACCCTCTTCCTAATCACCAACCTAATCAAGATACCCAAGATAATCCCACCCCTTCTACCAAAAATTTATAAAGTCTTGTTGACACCAACTAAACCAACTACTTTAGTTTCTTAACATAATTTACAGCCTTATTCTAAACCTTATCCTTCCTATCAACACAAATTCCAATGTACTTCAAGCCTCTATTGAGGAGATTAGATGAGAAGAATTTTACCAATTTTCATTGAAGATAGATGAGATGTTAGTAGCAATTTGCATGAAAATTAGTAAAGATATATTAGATGTCCTAGATAATGTATGTAGGCAAATCTATCAGTATTTATGAACACATGCATAGTTTTATTATATTTTCATTTTGGATTGTACATGTGCTTTAATCTTATCTTTATCTATTTGTTTTATCATTTGACATTGTGTCATATTCTTATTTATATTCATGATTAATTTTGATTTCACACTTCATATTGCTTATACTATCCTTTATGTTTCTCTTATGGATGTTTTTACTTATCATTTATTTCTACTCCTTCTTGACTTTATTTCTTACAAACTCCCTTATTTTCACTTCATGATTGTTTTCTTTCTTATCTCTATTTTTCATGGCTAATTATCAATGTGACTTGGTTATACAAACCTAATTCCTTTTAGTCTTTTTCCTATTACCATGTGATTAGTTAGCAAATAGTTCATCTCATTATATTCTCTTTTTACTAGTCCACTTTGGATCTCCTTCATTCTCTTTTTTCAAACTAATCATACACATGGTTGAGACTTGAGATAACATGCTAGTTAATTTCCAAGCCTAAGTGTTCTAGTCAGTCTTTTCTTTTGTCACTTAGCTTCCTTTATACTAAGCCTAAAGCTCATTCATGTGTATCACTCTATCTCTCATTTTTGGTCATTCCAAGTCTATATGGAGGAGGAATATTAAAAATCCTTAAAAACATTTAAAATCCAAATCATTTAACAAAAGGTAACGATACAAAAGGAGAAAACATTTCAAAATTCTTGAAAGTCAAATCACACTAAAAGATGTGATTCAAAGCACATCTCTTTTTTCTAGTCTAAGCTCAAAATCCATAGTCAACCTAAAGATATAATTGAGGTCCATTGGGGTATGGTAGGTTATTAGATTAGAAAAAGAGAATAAAAAATCTTTTATTGCTACCTATTTTCTCACGTAAGTACCAAATCTTTTCAGTAGATCAATGACTCTGTAAGGGGTCCTGAGGAACAGGGAACACATCATGGGAAGGTATGTCTATTTTAATTTTCTTATACTAATATACCTTCATGAGTTTAACTTAGTAGCACACTTATTTTCTTACAAATCTTTGTGTCTATAGAGAACAAGTTTCCTTCGTACATTAATGGTCACTAGTCACTTAGTGTCTTTTCATATCCTTAGTATGCCTCCTATCTTCTAAGGTCTTCTCAAAATATGCATACATTATGATTTTTACATTACATTTTTCATTCCACATATTCCTCATATTTCCTCTTGAGAAATATTATTTTGTTCACTGATCACTCCCCTTAGGATTCCATTTGTGAGTTACATTGTAAGATCATGGATATGACCTAGCCTGCCTCACAAATTACCAAAATTTCATATTATTATTACCACCATCCTTTATTTTCAAAAATTTCAACATTTATTCCACCTCATTGGTGTTCCATAGATATAACCTAGCCTTCCTCACAAAATTTTCCAATAATCCAAGTCACAATCAAAATTACATGTGTTAAATATGAGATAAGATGTGATTGATTATGAAGTTACATGTCATTGACATGCTTCCTAGATTTATTTAGTATATTTTATGCTTAATTAGTTTCTCTTTTGATTTTATCTTCTTATTTTCTAATTGCATGTAAGAATCCAACCATTTCTTGAAATTTTCATACTTCCTAGCTTGAATTAGTGTGATAAATTTAAGACCAATTTTTCCAATTTTGTTTTTCTTTTATACTTCCCAATGTGATTTCATATGATTTAATGAATTAGTTTATTTTTTTTATATACCATTTATTTTTTCATGTGCTTAACACTTTTTTACATTGTTTTCATACTTCCCAACGTGATTTAGTGTGATTTTACTTATTTTAATTTGGTGCCAAATCTTTCACTTGATTTAAAAACAAACTTTTTACCATCTTGTTTACCATCCTCTTTGATTATTTATACTTAGTCATTTTCCTTGTCATTACACATTTCCTAACATGAAATAGTGCGTAGTACATTTTTTTGATTGATTATGTTTTACCAAGTCTTTTTGCCTATTTCTTTTTAATCATGCATGTGTTCTACATAATGTTAGAAAAGAAACCACAAATCATATATTTCCCATAGAATATATAACAAAAAAATAAATACATGTGCTATAAATAAATATATCTAAGCATAAAAAACCACAACCATAATAATAACACATAAAATAAGCATCTAAACTACCAAAATGAAACATCTCTATATATATCATGAATTTTAATACAAAAATACAACCATATACAATGCTCCAACTCTATGTTTGGGACCCATCCTGCCTATCTTATGGATTAGCCATGGTAAACATAGATGCCTTAGTTTGACTCCTCTAAATAAAACACTATAAAGAGGTTGTCTAAGATCTTAGTCCTAATACCTACCCCTATAGATGAGTTACCTAAGCCTACACCTATGCTAACTGGGCTAGGGTCACTAAATGTGTCACTCTCTCTTGATCCTTTACTTATTTCATATGGGTTAGGGTCACTAGATGTGTCACTCTTTCTTGGGCCTATACTTGTCCCATCTATGACATGGTAGCTAGATGTGCATCTCTCTCCTTAGCTAGGGCCTACCATGCTCATGCATATTCTACACCCATATCTAATAGTGGTTATATCCCCTCTTTGTGTGCTTGTAACTACCTCATGGCCTCTCCAACTAATCTAAACTAGCTCGCCTGAGCTGGGGTAGATGGTACCCTAGGATCCTCTAGTGTAGTGGGGTTATATAATATCAACACCTCATCTAAGATATCATGGATTGATCCCATCAGTCAAGACCCCCATATAATCTCCTCATCCTCTGCCACACCTACAAAAATCACACTAGATAGATATTAGATCACTGATATATCTCAAAATCTATCTTTAATCTATCTCAAAATAACTTAAAGAAAAATTTAACCATATTTTATTACCTATCTGTGTGTTGGCTACCATGGTCTCAATCATCTATATGACTACTAAACATGGTCTCCCCATCCATGTATTATTTGAGAACCTCCTCTATTGGTTTCTGTTTAAAAACAAATCCTAGAATCACCACTCATGCCCATCTTAGGCTACACTAGATAGGTCTCTCTATCATCCAAATTAGTGTTATCCTACTTATTGGGTCATATAAGATGGTAATAGTCTCTACTATCTCCTGTTCCTACTTCCTCCCTCAACACCATGTGCATGATGGTTGTTGCTCCTCCTACTACAAAACTAGTGGTGATACCTCTAGTACTCATTTCTCTACATCCATCTCCTCTCACTCCACTACCTATTATGCTTAACCAATCCATAGTCTCTCATGACATGGTCTAAGCTCTATCATTGCAACTAATGGCCCTAATCCCCCTTTCCATTGTGGCTCTCTCACATGCCTAATCTAAAAGGTAGGCACCATTATCAACACTACTAGGTGAGGTAATCCCATCTAACCTGGTACTCATATCACTAGATGTGGCTTCATCTACTAAGTATAGTGCCCTATCACCTTTGTCCATGCCAAAATTGGTGCTATTATTTCCCATCTAGGCCATATTATAGTTATGCACCCATATAACTACCATATAATGTTTGATTATCTCACTATCCAAAGTGTTAGCATGTGGGGCATGAACCACATTACCTAGTCCTATTTTTATCTCTAAACTTGAGGTAACATATCATCAACTGCATGAGACAACCTAACCAACCATTACATGGGAAACCTCTCATATATCCATGCCATCAATAATATAATCAATCCCACTGACTTCTACCCTCTAGAAAACACTTCATATATGTCATGCATGAGCTTTACCTAGATGATAGATCCCAAGTCATATAATACTATCTATTCTAATATCATTTGGAATAAGGCTATCACAAATAGTGATACTTTACCATCCAACTTGTGGAAAAACACCCATACTATCACAAGTCCTATCACAACCTTCTGATGTCTAGAATCTATTATGTATATACATCAAACATACTCTTCCTCAATCTAAGGTATATCATCTCTGATCCTATCACCCATATGGCTAAGGCTCTCCTCTCCTTATTTTTATCAGGTATTCTTAATGAATATGGGTGTCCCTATTATGAGTAGTTATAAGATGGCATGCACATCCTCTAAGGTGATGCCCACCTCTATGGTATCCCCCTCCACCTCCCACCTGAAGGTGTTAGTCAATCATTCCAAGCATATCAAGAATAAGACTAAATAATTAGAACTAAGTGGTATCCTACACATCTCCATGATACCTCTTAAACCTATAGAAATCAATTTAGCTCTATCCTCTATCGACAAACATTATAATAAGTCTAGGAACCATGATGCATCCACCAACCACCAAAATTTGGGTCATTCCTACAACCATAAAACAACAAAAGATGTATTAGATTCTCGATGTCATTTATAATCAAAATACATTCTTTTCAAATATAAAAACAAGTCTAATTGCTCTAATTAATTAATTTTTAATCAATTCAACCTATTTTTAACCTACTCAACACATTTTCCCTTAGTAGGTCATTTTGGATCATTCTAGTACTCTTTTGACCATTTTGCATGCATTTTTGTATTATTTTTGGTTCCTTGGTCAAACACAAGTTTGACTAAATTTTCCCTATTTAGACCTAGTTCACTTAAAAATCTAAGTTAACCCCTTTATTTTTCCTCTCTTAGTTTTGAGTTTTCATATTAGACTTTTTACTTAGTTGACAATAATGTACTAAGTCAGTAGTCTACCAAACATAGTAGGTCAACACATACCTACTAGGTTAGTAGTGTGGATTTTGACCATTTTTAGCCTACTAGGTTGATTAGGTTGACCTAGTTATTTTTACCTATTAACCCCTTACATTTTGTGAAATAAGTGCCTTTCAACATTTATTTCCCCAAACCCTTCAATATTATTTCCCTAAATGATTTTTCCTACCCTTAACATCTGATTTGGGTTCATTCTAATGTCTAAAAATGCATTAAATTACAAATTTCTAAAATACACTATCTTTTAATACAATATTCAAAAACTAATTGAGATTCTTAGTTGCCTACCTGTAGTGCACTCATTGCCACCTCTAAAGGTCCCTCTCATCTAGCCTATCATCTCCTTGCCATCCTAGCTCATTTTATCTCTCAAGATCTCTTTTTCTCTTCTTTTCAAGTCAACAATAACAAATTACTTCCCTTTGGCCCTATTTTAAATCACTTTTCAAAAGATAAATATTTCAAATCTTTTCCATTAGATTCTTTATTTTGCCTCTATCTTTGTTTCTACTACATTTTTCAAAGCATAAAATGTTCTAGAATTGTGATGATGCAAAGAATATTTTCCACTACTATATGCCTATCACCCATTTTTTTTTGATTTTTAGCTTTTTTTTTGCACTAACTTCTACAGGTTCACCTCATGTTATTCACATTTAGACACCTTCACTTCTCTTATAGTCTACTTCTTTGTCTACAACACTAAGGTAAGTAAAGGTATGTGTTTTACATTTCTATACTTTGATTTACCTTATTTTTCTACTTACTACATTTTAATTAACATCAACATTATGTATTATCATGTTCTATTTCTTGAAGCACCATCTTGTGTTTCACTCATATGACACATGATGAGCTTCAAGTGGGGAATATGTATACACATACTATTTTCAAACTTTTATCACTTAATGAAACTTTTTATCTTGTAGGAACCTGTCGAGTCTCAATCTCTCTAAGTGCAAACCTTAAAGGGTGTATTAGGAAATGGGTGGGTAGATCATTGGTGCTTTGCAAGATTGTTATCTATTTTCCCACTTATTAACTACATACTTGTCTCCTAAAACCATTATCCCTAAGCTTGTTCTTCTCTATTGTACCCTTTATAGTCATTTTCTACATTTTATCCTCCTATTCCTTATCTTCATCCCCTTTTCTTAGTTAGTTGTAATAGGTCGATTGGGTTAACCCTATATAGTTTCAGGTCATTTTCACTTAAGAAATAGTTTGGCCTTTGGCCGACCTAGCTCATGACCTAGTGAATTATTATTCAAAATTATGCTAGGTCAACTGGGATTTTTATAAGGGTTTAAGGTTAGATTCACCTATATATATAAGTTCATTTCCATCATTTATTATGAGAATAAGAAGTTGTAAGAGTGAATGAACATCTATTTATTGGCCATTCTACTTGAGAAACAAAGCTTAGGGTTCCATGCTTTCTTTGGAGATACGGATCTTGTCTTGTGGAGAAGTTTTTTTGGATGCATTGATAGGTTGTGTATCTTATAGATGATTTGTCTTTTTTATCCTTACATACCACAACAAACTATTACAAAGCACCTTGGCCAAGGGAGAGATTGAGGCTTGATGGGTTCATCTTCAAAAGTAAGTATTCCTAATTTTTTTCTCCTTTGTATGAGTAGATAGATATGCATTTATGATTATCTTCCATGCATTAGGATTCTATACACATTGAAATGAGTATATGTCTTTTATGAATGTTTAATTTTATTGTTTATAACCCCCACTTTGTGCCACAAGCTTTGGTGAGCACTAGATTAATATTACTTAACTTGTTATTAGTTTAGGTGAAATATTAAACTTATGACCCCCTTAGGGTTATTATGTGATTGCGTTAGACTGGAGGATTTGGAACCTCCTTAGCATGGTGTATTATTGTAAGAGATCACCTAATTGGGTCTAGAAAATCCCCATATTGGTCATGTTCCCACTTAAAAAATGTGTCCCCAATTGGAAGTGTCCCCAATTAGAAGTGTATGGTATGATCTATCTTATTCAAGTTAGGATTGATTTATAGACATGATGCATTTTTGATTGCATACAAATCTAATTTATTATTTTTATTTGTTTTTCACATAATCATAATGGAAAATATAATTTATGTGGATGTTAATAATGGAAATAAATATATTTATTTTCTTGATATATATGATGATATAGATAAATGTGAACTTATTAAATATCTTAAAAATCATCCACACATGATTGATCCATTATTACATGTAGATAGAGATGAAATGAAAAATATTTCTAAAAAATCAACATTTGAAAAAATAAATGTATAACTCTTTAATAATGTTGATTAACATTTTTTTATGGCCAACACTTCCCCCTCTTCTTTATAGAAGTAGGGGACCCATCTATAAATTCTCACATCAAAGCTTTCCTGGAGCTTCAATCCCTTTCTAGTTGGCCTTGGGCCTTGTGTAACCTTGAAACTCTATTTTGCCTCAATATATAAGACATTTCATGATATTTATCATGATGAGTTAGTATTTGTTAAATATCCCTATAGTTTTTTGAGTCTAAATATATTCTAGTCCTTTATGCATCCTAAAATAATAAAAGGTTTTCATACTTAGAATTTTTCATGCGCTAACTATGTTTTCTCATAGAATGGGACTCATGTTGATTTCCCCATAACATAAGTCTCATGGAGTCCTAATCAGTGCTTCATAAAAACTTAATGATAGGTAGTTGATATTTTAATTGATTATGCAATTTTTTTAACTTAGTCACTTTTCATGAAATATCATAGGAGATCTTGATGAATGAAGAAATTCCACATGGAATTTATTGGATGCGTTAGTCTCCTAGACCTTTCAAAGATGTCAGATCTAGAGAGAGCCCAAAAAATAAGATCAAGCCATGTGGGGTGGCCGTAAATATCATAGAGAAGGCTTGGGAGGCCCTGATGTACTTATAATTAAGTTCAATTAGAATAAAAATCTAATAAGAGAGTATCACATGCCACTTTGCCACTCCAAATGGCTAGTTTTGGCTCTCAAACATGTAAAAGTGTAGCTCCCTACCATGCTTATGGGTATTTGTTACAAATAGAACCAATTAGTGAGAGATAAATGACACAATATAAATCCACTTAGGATGTCATAGGGGCAAGATAGCCATGTACCTACCACACTTCTTAAATTAACTAAATAGGAAATTGAGCCTTGATGGGACAGTTTAAAACATCCCATCACAAAAACTAATTTTGAGTTGGGAACATATACTAAAAATGCCTAAATTAATGACAAAATTTGGAAATACCTAATTAGATGATGCCACTTACTCAATTTTGAATTCACATAATGTGGGGAAAAAATGCTATTAATTTAGGGGATCTTTGCAGATCCCTATAAATGTCTAATGGAACAACTAATTTACCATCATTACTCCCAATCTTCTAGAGTTTATCTCTTCATTTTTATCTCATTCATGTGACCTTCATGACCTCCTTACTCAAATTTCCCTATTATCCAGATTAACATTTTTTCCATGGCTACTTCATCCTACAACCCCATGCCCAAGTTTGAGTACAAGAATACCACCTCCCCTAAATATTTAACCCATTTAATAACTATAATGAGATATTTAAGGTGATTAAATCTATGGTTAGATATACATCCAATGATGATGAAGATGAAGCTAAGTTACAAGATGCCTTCATGGCATATGAAAGGTACAAGTTACACAGGGCTACATCCAAACTAAAGGTCTTATTGTGTTATGACCTCTTTGGAAATATGTTGTTCACTTCTAAATTAGTGCAAGACATGGCCCAAGATATAGTGTATTCTATGGGGTCCAAACATAAGATTGTGTACATTTATAAAGATACATTCAAATCATATTACAATCTCTCAGATTACATGGTTTCCTATGATAAGACCATTATTGATGCATGAGATAACACCTATGAGATATATGAGGTTTTATAGGACTTGGTGGTCAACCTTGATTCCAAGTGGGTCAATAGGGAAGTCATCAACTCCTATACTATCCACACCTTGAGAGAAGAGGTTCAAGTTAGGATGATATTACTAAATTAATTATTTAGGGAACACAAATTTAGGCACATAAATCTTATTTGGGTGACCTCAATATTATTTGGGTGACCTTAATCAATATCATCCTTAAAGGAAAGGATATTTAAGACCTCAAGAAAACTATCAACTTTTAGCTTGCTCATCGTATTAAGGAAGCAAAGGATGGTGATAAATTCTACAAGATAAGTTACCTAGTGAATGCCATTTATGTCACCCTTGTGTTCAAACCTTCCACATTACCATCATGGACCCTTGGGGACACTATGGTTCATGTAGTTTTATACAATCTATATGGACACCACTACATAAATCATAAATGAGAGATCTTCAAGTCATTCTACTTGGTGGTTTACATGGACATTAATGAGATAACAATGCCTCAGCTCTCATATGAGATTAGAATGTCCCTCACCCCCATTGTTTATTACTAATATTATTAGGATAACCCTCATCTAGTTAATAAGCATCTCTACGCCCCCCTCCTTGTGCCCTATCAGGTCCTAGACTAATTGGTCAAGCATGAAATATCTTATCAACTAGTGGAAGACATTTTTGGCCACTCCCTCAACTACTAATAGAAGTATTGCCTAGCCTTCCCCATCATCAACTGCCAACATATGTATAAGAATCTACCTCCATTAAATAATATGGATATTGGTAAGGATTATTATGCCCTAGGTAGATTGGAGCGTAAAAAATGGGACCCCCATGGTGTTATCAAAGCTCACATGGTAAAATAATGATATTAACTCAACATTAACTATGAACATATGCCCCACATTTATGATGAGATTCACCTCAACCCTAATGATGATAAGGAGGTGTTGGCTATGATCGAGGTGAATAAAGGAAAACTCATCCAACCTAGGCCATTTACTTAGAATAGCCCCATTTCACATATGATAACTAAAGATAGGGGAGATGTTCAAGTGACCGTGCCTCAACATTTGATGAGAATAATATAGGGGCTCCTAGATCCTTTTCCTCCATGAGTTTCACCTCCCCCAGCCGTTGCTCCAACTCCACCACCACTTGTGACTTTGGTTACTTGACCAATGTTTGTGCAAGTAATATAATTTGATGTTAGTATTAGTCCTAATCTAATTCTAAATCATGACTAACTATAGGTGCCCATGGATATTCCTTTTCCCACTACCTCCATCCCTTAAAAAACCTAGTGGGGAATCCATAGTTTCCATATCCCTATAAGGCTTACTTAGTTTGTGTTTCCCTTATTCCCCATTGTAATCTCTACATAATTCACTTAAGTACCTCTAGATTAGACCATGTAAACCATCCCCACATCCTAATTTAGCTCCACTCAACCCATTCCACATGTAAGAACCCCAATGACTTGCCTATGGTCTTTAATATCTTATATTTCATGGTCCCTGACATCCCTAGTGTTTAGTACATAATAACAAGATATTATAGGACCTATGCCAACTCAAATCCCAATAGCTCTAGGATTTATAGAACTAGTGAGAATGGTGTCTTCTGTAGTGGCATCTCCTTTGATCCCTACTCATGTTTAACTACCTCTAGGCACTCTCACTTAAATGGTCTCGATGGTGACCCCAATAATAAGTGCACTAATATGCATAATTTAATCAACTCTAGCCACCTCAACAGAACCTATAGTTACTCTATAAACTTCCCAATCAACTCTTACCACTAGAAATCCCAAGAAGAAATAGAAGGTAGCTCCCTCTCATCCTTCTACTTAGTCCTTGGATACTCCTCTTATCCCTACCAAGTCTTCCTTTTCTATCATCTCTACCCAAGGGTTTGGATTAAACATACAATTTATTCATTCTTAATGAATATCCCTCTCTTTGGTGCCATTAACCCATAGGTTAATTTGAACCAAAGTCAATTACATGCTTAGATGTTCTTACAAGATTCCCTATTTATCTTTCCCCCTTTTCCCCCCATTCCTTCTCTTCATCCATTTCTCTCTTCATTATTTCCCTTTGCTTTATCCATTCCTCCTTCTCCTATGTCACCATCTTTATCCTCTTCTAGTGTAGGATTTACCATGAGACTATGTTGGATCAGATCCCTATCACCCTCAAGATCATAGGGACTATAGATGATCTTACAAGGTGGCTTGGAGGTCAAATAGAAGTTTTAAAAGCATTATAGGAACATTAGGAGGATTATTAAATAGATATTCACTCAAGAGGGAGACTTGATGGAATGGTAAACTAAAAATGCCCTCATCTCCCTCACCAAAGTGAGGACATCTAGTGGGGAGGATAATGTGGTTGAGGACCTAATCCATGCTTTGAGTTACTAATGACATGCCCAAAACAATCATGGGGGACATGGAGTAGGTTTGGGTACTTGAATTATAGGTGAAGAGATCATTCCCTATGGTTTTGGTTAGAAAGGTGGATGATGCTTTGACATAGTTATTTAAATCTCTTAAAAAGGTCATCTAAATCTTGTCTATAGGAAAACATCACCTAAATTTCACTTAGGATTTTTTGGACTAAATAATTCAAATGGACAACTGTAGGAAGATCATGGTGCTAATAAGTAGAAATAAGTTCGTAGAGTTAAAATTAATGCCTTTGGTAGACTTGGGCCTCTACCAAACTTACATTAAGAATATGATAATACCTCTATAGGAGTGGTTGGAGGAATATTATGTAGTGATATATCCCTTGGAAAAGAGTAAATAATAGATGTTGGCCTACTTTTAAGAGGTTAACATCATAATGCTTTTCCACCTATATGACACCTTACTTGACAAGGAAGAATTTGGTGTCCACTTGGCTCAATTTGACCTAGTCATGCATAAAAGGTTGGATAAGGATAACAAAGCTATGGAAAAAGTGATTATAGAGTTATCCACCCATTCCAAAACTAACATCAACTAGGTGTTTGAGATGAAGGTCTCCTTATAATCCCCACTCAAGGCTCAAAGTAGTTGTTATCTTAGTTTGAGGTCATATTTTGTGAGCCCCCTATAAAATTAAATAATTTAGACTAGGAGTTTACCTTAGTGGAATTTGTACTAGCAACTAAGGAGGTGAAATCTAGATAAATAAGTGGTGGTTCTTCTCCTAATCCTTAGTGCATCACTTGAGTGGGCTCCAATGCATCTTTTGAGGAGTGGGGAATATTTCTTTTTAAATTATTGTAGTTATAACAACCTTGGGTGGAAATTATGGATAAGTATGGGAATATCATGCTTCTTGGGGGTGAGACCCATCATTCCCTATATATTTTAGACTATTTTCCCTTTATAAAGGTCAACATTTTTATGTAAATAAACTCTATTGAAATGAATGTTAATTTCCTAATTTCTATCAACTAGTTTGTTTGTCTATGAATGTGATCCATTGTCTTCCTCATTTTGAAAATGCCTGTGTTAAAGAATTGATAATGTTATATGTTATTAATAATTAATTTAGTAATTATAATGTGCTTCACTATTATGATAAATTTATGAATTCTTCTTGTTTCTTTTGCAACACTCATTAATATGTGTTCAAAGCTATATATCATTTATGAAGGTCCTGTATGTAATTTACACTAGGCCTTTCTATGTGTTCATATTTAGTGAATATTTTAAAAAATAAGCATTCCATTCTATGTTTTCCTTACACTCTTACCCCATGTGATGATGAGTTTAAAACCTAGGTTATTAAAGGGTCTGAGTATAATAAATTAGTGTAGAAATATGTAATAAATATATCCATTTATTTTTAAAATAATTGACTTAGTTTGACCTTTTTAAAAATAACAATAAATGATGTAAATAATTACTTAGCTAAAAATTGACTAAGAGGGGAGATCTAGAGGATGAAAATTGGGACAAGTGCTAATATGAGTATTATGGACATGATCTAGGTGTTAAAACCCTTCCTAAACAATAATTACCTAATAAAATAGTAGTACCAATGGTGTCAGTGTACTTATTTTTGTGCTAGTGTCCTCTATACAAAACTATTTTGAGCTTTTTGATACACCTATATCTGAGTCTGCCAAGCCTTTTCCTATGTGCACAAGTTTTAGATTCCTATAGGTGACCTATTTTGATTGATTCTATATGAAAAACCTAAACCTACATGTTTCTAGGGCATATGATTATCACAAGTAGCAAAGTGTGTTGTTATTTGGGTAGGCTAGATATCTTTAACACCCTACTGTGATGAGAGTTGCCTACATACCAATACTCTGAGGAGGGATCAAGCCTAATGTAGTTCTCCCTACCCAAGTGTTGGTGCAAGTGAACGTGAAGATAGTATGAATGTTGGATTGACTGCTTTGAGTGTGATTGAGACTAAAAATTTGAGTAATATAAGCTTATGAATGCTATAGATAATTGTATGCAAAAGTAGGGTAGAATAAGGATCTATAACATTGATTATGCACAACTTATTCAGAGTTTGTTTATGTAATTTACATTTAATTTCCATCTAGTGGATAACGGGATAAAATTCATGTATATATGCTACTATAGTTCTTTTGCATGTATTTAAAGAGGTATAGGATGACCCTATGTGGTTTTTGATTTGAAAATATATCCATTGGTAACAAAATGTAGGAAAAAGATAATAATGCCCAAACTGGGAGACTAGTGCCATTGGATCTACTATCCCAATTATGTGCTATTGTCCAAGTGGAAGAACCTAAGGCACTTGGGGCTAGGATGTTGAAGTGAAGGTATAAGACTAATTTAGGGATGTTTAGGGATTCATGTGGCCTATAAAAAGGATATAAAAGTGTCTAAATAGGACCTAAGATAGGTCTAGGGCTAAGCTAGGGATGGGTGGTCTCAGGTAAAACTCTTAGCACTCAAGTATCATTTTTATATGATTAAATTCCCCACTTTATTTTATAATGTAGTAAATTGAAATTACTAGGATAAAGGAAAAAGAAATGTACTTGGACTTACCTAAGATGTGAAATACATAAATCTAGATCTAAGTATGTGAAGCATGATCTATAAAATGTTTTATAAAAGAAATGTGCATAGATCAATCTTACTTAATAGATATAAAAAATAAAAGACAAAATTGAGTAAATCAATAAGAGAGAGGAAAGGAATTAATATACCTCTTTAGGTACATGAGCCAATGCATAAAACTAGTGACAACCTATGTGTGTGCATGTAAATAGTGATTAATCAATGAATAACATGGATTGAGCTAATGGATTGCTCAATCCCCATCTATGGATGGCTCAAAAACTCAATCTAGTTTTCAATCCATCATTACCCACCCCTACTTTGTGGATAATGAAATGTGAATAACTTGGATTGTAATTATGGTATGTCTAACCCTCTCATGTAGGTGGATCAAGAACTCAAGTAGACTATAACTCCATCATTTCCTACCCATGTGTAGTAGATGTATCTAAAACTAAAACTGCATGATGTAACTATAATTGGAATTGCATATATCAGCTCTATGGCCACTTTATAACTTTATAATGTAAAATGGCTTTGGGGAACTCAAGAATGTTAATCTAATTTGGGCCACTCGAGAATGCCAACCTCTACAGATGGAGTAAGGCATCAATCTGGTGTGTAACTTAGAAAATGGCGTCTAGTGTGTATTATGTAGAGAATGACATAAATTTTGTCATTCCATCTAATCAATTGGTAAATAAGTGAGCATATATAAATAATGTGCCATACATATACCCCCAAATCTAATATTTGAGTGTGTGGATTCTAGATTATGTTGTAGTAATCTATATTTGAGCATCTAAACTAAAATGAGAATGATCATGCCACATATGGTGCTCATAATCTAAGAAACCTAGTATGAATCTAAGCTAAATTGAGCCAAAACTAGTATTTTATAACTGAACATGTGCAAACCTAGACTTTACACAATATACTTTTTGGTCAATTTGGAATTTATTGAAATAGAGGCTACTAAACACTAGCACCATATCCTTGATAGTAGTGCTAGTGGTACTAGTGTCCCAATTTTAGTGCTAATGTCCAAATGTTTTGATTTCCATGTCACTATTTCCCACTATGTTTTCCTAAAATCGATTTCTATATTTTGTGCCTATGTGCTAAAAACTATACTCTAAGTACATTCAGATACCCTGATATGTATGATAAACTTTTGTGAATGCATCCTCGTTTGAGGGGAGTTGTTGAACTTATGTAAGAACTATCTTCAAAATAAAAAGTTTTGTAAAATGTGTGTTGGCTAGAGCAAATATGATATCTGCATAATAAACCAATATAATATGCATACGTAACATCAAAATGTAAGATATTCTAAGCATAAGTTTTTAAGGTAGAATGTATGTTAGATATAACATTCACAAGGCTATCAAGATAGATATAACAACGTATATAAATGAAAAATATAATTAATAAATGATTAGCTACCTAGGGGGATGGGGAATGATGTCCATCACAACACCCAAGTGGGAAGGTGAGATACATGAGGTTCCTCATGACATCTATAACTAGAGTGTGTAACAACTAAGAGACAAGTGTCATTACCATGATGCATATAAGAAAACATACATATAACACACATGAGGCATGTAAATTAGGCCAAGGGGACACAATAATAGGGACATGGGAACATGTCACTAAATATAAGAACATAAGACATATAATGACATGTTCAAATTTACACATACATAAAAAACAAGCAAATTGGCTTAGATCCATATGAAAGGACATCTTCAAATGTCTACATACACAATCAAGAAGGCACACACAAAGACATGGGCACATGTCTAAAGCATACATATAATGAAAATAAGTGGTATAGAGATATATAATAATGTCATATTCAAATGCCCTCGAATATAAGAAATATAGAGACACAATCAAGTCTAAACTAGGAAATCTAGAAATGAAAGTATGCATGAAAATGTGATACAAATCTGTATAAGATCAAATATGTACACAAGCTAAGTCTAAAGTAGTAGTAGTTAGAAAAAATTTGAGTAGGTGTAGGATGATCAATATCAATACATGACAATTCTAAATTTGTGATGTAGAGTTTAGAAAGATGTAACCTAGTAATCAAAACCATGTATAGGATGCCGCTAAATGGGTGAATGCATCCATGTTAAATAAGTGTATCTATGTATATGCCCCCAGTGGGTAGATAATAACAAATATATATTTGTGTAATGGAATTGAGTCTTGTAAGTATTTAAAAACACTTGAAAATAACAAATGAAGCATGTATGTATGATAAAAATAAACTATACTAAGATATCTAACATATGTAGTGTCTGGAAAATATAAGAAATGTAAACATGGAAATGCCTACAATCTATAATTTTATATTTTTTAAATAAATATTTGAATGTTGCTGTGTTTTGAAATATTATATTGGTTTTGTATTTTTTGTATATAATCTATGTATAATTAATATGAAAATGAAACTATATACGAAGAGCAAGAAATAAGGAAACTATGTGTAAGAAGGGAGGAACATACTAACTGATGAGTTTGGGAGACTCACTATCAATGTGGTCTATGTCAAATAAATGAAAAATAATCATGCATGATATGTGAAAAGGTAACTGAGGTCCTAAAACCTACTTTACTAAGTGATCTACCTATGAAGTGGTGCTAAGAGTCTATGAAGTTGACTGGGGTGTCCTATGAATTGTAGGGTCTTAGGGACCCATCTGGTAGAAGATGTTTTATTTGGCATGGGTAATTTGTGTTGATAACCTTAGAAAATAAACAACTTTGATCTCAAAAGGAAAGGAGTAGAGGGAGGCCCTATAAAATATGTAACATATCTCTAACATAGGGGTCTCTCTAATAAGGGTATCTATGGGAGAGTATGCATACATGGTAAAACTATAGGAGTACACCTCACCTACATTGGTAGATTAAATTTACTTTGTGGTGTACCAATGAGAACTATGTTTGAAACTATACCTGGTAGTTGTAATGTGACTAACTATGGGATAGGTAAAGGATACTCATATGAAAGACCCTAAACTATGACCACCTAATTAGCATGTATGTAGTTAAGGTATATGTGCACAATGGATGGAATGGCTCATAACTACTATATCCATGGCCTACCCAATAACATGTCAAATATGCCTACACTAGGTACTATTAATAATCTAGTGGCCCCATGTGCTGGTCCAACCTGTAGTGGAAGTATAATCTCACTAATTGAGCTCTAAACATGGCCACTAAAACCATTAATAATTATGTTAGTTAGTGAAATGTCCTTCTTTTAATAACCTTACTGTCATAGAAGTGTGATAGTTCACATGTTAATACTTGACTCATTTTTAACCATAACACTCTAAATAAGATGATGATCAATGTAGGCTCATAAAAAAAGTGCATATAAATCTAAATCATCATCAATAATCTCCTACTTTCATAAAGTGATGAGTGGTCTAGCTGATATTGTTGTATGATACAAACCAATGATATTATGTAGGGGGTGTGCATCCTTTATAGTAGTGTGATATGATGATAGTGGTGGATGTGCCTGATACATATAATGAACACCTAAAGTGCCCCTACCTCATTATTTGTATGATTTGAAAATATTTTCAATGCCTTAGCTTCTATTTATTGAACTTTGGGTGCCTTTGTGGCTATGCCCACATCAGTGATATTGGCCTCTATCCAGTCTTGTATTTTATGTTTCAAGTTGATGCATCAATTTGTAATATGGCCTAGTGACCTATGATAGTTTTAGAATACATTAAAATTATAACTCTTTGGAAGAGGACATGTATCAACCTATTTTTTAAGAAGGAAAGATATGACATTGCATTCAAGAGCTACTATAAAACACATACCGATGATTCTAGAAGGTTGGTGAGAACTCTCAATGGAAGAGTTGATAAAACCAAGTGAGGAGGTGGATTTGAAGCTGTGTTAACTATGGATTTTTGATATCTCTTGTTTTTAGTGGCCCTTACTCTATATGGAGGCTTATTATAACTCTTAGTAGTTGATTTTGATCCACTTTTATATTTTAATTTGCCCATAGAGAAAAGTTTGACTTCCATTTATTTCCTTGTGTGGCATTAATCTATGAACATTGGAAAATTATTGAACAAGATAGCTTCATGTAATGTTGGTAGTAAGTTCTTATTAAATATGTATTGGAGCTCTCTAACTACCATGGGTTTAGTCATCTTTGCCAATATAGTTTTATATCACAAGACATATTCTACAATAGGTTCATTGGATTTTTGATTCAATTGTGCCACTTGAGAATATAAGATCTTATTATTGATATTAATTGAAAAGTGTGCTAAAAAAATATCTATCAATGGATTGAATCTGGTAATAGACTGATTTGGAAGATCATATAACCACTATAAAACATAGTCCCTTAGACTGCATGGGAATAATTTAGTAAGGAGCCAATCATTAGACATGTAGTCTGAACATGTGTGAAAAGCTCATAGGTGGTGCTCTAGGACAACCTTTCTAGCATACAAAGTAATATTATGTGCCATGAATCTAAATGGCAAAGGAGTTATCATTATGTGATGTGCCAAAGGTGTATGCAAAAGAAAATGAGAATCCAAGGCATGTGATGCCCTATTATCTCCCTTCTCAAGATGTAACACTTTAGCCTATGGAGAATGAATTTCATGCATAAGGATTGTACATCTAAAGAGAGGTAAATATCCATAGGAGGTGTTGCTATTATTGGAGGTTATCAAGTTAAAATAAGTTGTTATACAAGCTGAATTACCCCCATAAGTGTAACAATATTTCTATCTAGGGGAGTAGAAGATTGACCATTATTTGTTTTGTTATTTATTTCCATTATGGCTTGTAAAATATGTGTATGATCATGGGGATATTCCTAAAGTCTATCTCTAAAACACTATAAAATATCATCTTTATTGATTATGAGGTTTTCATTATTAAGTGGGGGGAGAGTGTCTTGATTGCAATCTTGTGTATCATATTGATCTTGATTGTATTATTCATCTTCATATGCACTATCATTGAAGTCCACATAATAATCAAGGTGTGAAAGATAAATTATGGGAGTTGTAATTGGTAATTTTTCCATGGTATAATCTCAAATATAATGAATTTGAGCATGCTCAATAGGATTGCCACTAAGCCTAACACTTCTTCTTAAGGGAAGAAAGATAACTTTTTTAGATGGCATATATCAAACAAAGTGAAAAAGGGATGCTAAAATAAAATGTATGAAATATGAAAATCTTAACATAGCCAATGAAAATAATAAAAAAAGAATATAAACCCTAGTAGAATCTAGGGTTAGGGTTTGAGTAGTATTCAAATTAAGTCACGATCACCAAATGATTTAACTTTTTAGGGTTATGGAGTTTAAACCCTAGGTTGTTAAAGGGTTTGAGTATAGTAAATTAGTGTAGAAATATGCAATAAATACAACCACTAATTTTTAATATAATTGACTTAGCTTGACCATTATAAAATAGTAATAAATGATGTAAACAAGTATTTAACTATAAATTAATTGAGATAAGAGATTTGGAGGCTAAAAATTAGGATGAGATAATCTAAGCATCACATATAGGATCTAGGTGTCAAAACCTTTCCTGGATAATAGTGACCTAATTGGATAATAACACCAATGGTTTCAATGTACTTATTTTTGTGATACCGTCCTCTATGGAGTGTTGTTCTGAAATTTTGGGTGCACCTATATTTGAGTCTACTAAGCCTGTTCCTATGCACATGAGTTCTAAATCTTTGTAGGTGACCTATTTTGACTAATTTTGTATGTAAACCCTAACCTCCATGTTGGTAAATCATATAATTGGCACAAGTATATAAGTTTTTTTTAGTGGTGGAGGCTAAATATCCTCAACATCCCACTATGATGAGAGTTACCTACATATCAATACTCTAAGGAGGGATCAAGCCTGATGTAGTTCTCCCCACCTAAGTATTAGTATAAGTACAAATGAATCTAGTATACATGTTGGCTTAAGTGATTTGAGTGTGCTTGAGACTATAAATTTGAGTAATATGAGATTATATTACTTATAAATGCTACAGATGGTTGTATGTAGAAGTAGGGTAGAATAGGGATTGATAACCTTAATTATGCATAACTTGTTCTGAGTTTGTTTATATAATTTATTGATTTACACCTAGTGGATAAAGGGTTAAAAGTCATGTATATATGTTTTTATAGTGCTTTTGCATGTCTTAAAAGAGGTCTAAGCTAACCCTATGTGGTCTTTTATTTGAAAATATATCTATTGGTAACAAAATGTGGGAAAAATACAATAACATCCAAACTGGGACACTAACACCCTTGACGTTATTGTCTTAATTATGGTGCTAGTGTTTAGTTGGTAGAAATTAAGGGAATTAGGGTTAGGATGCTGAAGTTAAGGTTTGGGACTACTTTTAGTTTTTTTTAGGGATGTGTGTGTGTCTTATACAAAGGTTGGATAAGTGTTTAATTAGGCCCTAAGATAGGTGTAGGGCTAATCTAGAGATGGGTTTTCTCAAGTAACACTCTTAACACTTAAGTGTCATTTTTAGATGATTACACTGCCCTACCTTACTCCTCCCCCTTTTTAAATTTTTATTTTAATAACTAAATGGATCTATCTCCTTTACTTAGAAATTGGTGAAATAAAGCTCATCAATGCTTAGGATTGGGACTAGTTAAACTAGGTGAGGGATAAAACCTCTTTGTCAGGCTCAATATTCAATCTATGCTGGTAGAAATGCACCTCTCAGAGACTCTTTTTAAGTAGGATATATCATGGATCCAAATGCTTGCATCATGTGCCCTGAGTTACTCTTGAACCAATCCTAAAATGGGAGGACCAAAGTCCATTATTATCCCAAAGTTCACTCTTAACACTTAATATCATAAGTTTCATGGAGTGGGATCTTGGACTAGACAACACATTTTAGAGACATATTCTACAATGGATGTTTAGACCACTACTCTTAATAATACTATTCATATGTATACATCTATGGCTACACATGTGATTCCCACCCATGGTGTGGGGGAAACACACATTAATACTTATATTTCTAAGGCTATTCCTGCACAACATACTTTTTTGATTTTTAGGATGGGTATTCATGTGACATTGTCTATTCAATTAAGGAACATTCTAGGATGGATACTCATGTGACTTCAATTACACATTTGAGGAAACAAATTTGAAGCTCATTAATTATATTGATTTACCTTTTAGAGGCATATATTATACAATGGGTGTTTAGACCACTCCTTTTAATACTACTATTAGTATGTATGTATGTATGTATGTATATATATATATATATATATGTATCTATATATATATATGTATGTATATATATATGTATATATATATATATGTATGTATATATATATGTATGTATATATATATATATATATGTATATATATATATATATATATATATATATATATGTATATATATATATGTATATATATATGTATATATATATATATCTATATGTATATATATATATATATATGTATATATATATATGTATATATATATATATGTATATATATATATATGTATATATATATATATGTATATATATATATATATATGTATATATATATATATATATGTATATATATATATATATATGTATATATATATATATATATGTATATATATATATATATATATATATATATATATATATATATATATATATATATATATATATATATATATATATATAGCTCCACATGTGATGCCCACCTATGGTATAGGGGAAACACACTTTAATCCTCATGTTTATATGGTAATTCTTGTGCAATATTATTTTGTGCCTTCTAGGATGGATGCTTATGTCATATCATATATTTATACTCTATATTCTATGTCGATTGCTCAAACCCTATAAGGTTTCTCAATTAGAACAAGGATATTATAGAGTAGGCCATTTGATTCTCAAGACTTATTAGACAAGCCTTTGGATTCATACATTTATTCTTATTCTTTACTTATAATATTTATTTCAACTAATCTTGCACCTTATGATGGTAAATGCGATCCATAATAGATAATTTAAACATTCTATGTAGCATGTTTGGATTATGCATCCAATGATAAGTTTTTCACTAAAATTTTTCCATATATTATTAAGGAATATTCATTGAAATGTTTTTTTGACTTCCATTTTCAATCAGTGTAAGCTTTCAATCATAATATTGATTAGTTCACAGTGTTTTTTATTAACATTAATGATAAGGTCTCATATGTAAAAATTACAAAACTTAAGAACATACTTAATGATCCCATAAGTGACTATGTGCTTCATTATAAGATTATGATTTTTAAAATAAAAAATTATCATGGATGATAATGAGTTGAAAGACATATTTAAACAAAGTTTACTTACACCATTCAATGAGTCTATTATGTTTAAACATTTTCAAGATTTTGATGACTTATGCCATATGATTAAATATCATAAAGTTAATATTTTTTTATGAATAAGCTAAGTTATAAGTCTAATCCTCCAACACATTTTAACAAAATTTTTAAAGCAAACCAACTTTTAAATTTAAGACAAATTATTAAAAGAATGAGGCTAAACTAATAATTAAGTTAGTTTGACAACCTAATAATAGGTTTATCCTTTTAGATCCTCAAATAATGAAGTTTACATGGTTATCATAACCTTTTCATAAGCTATTATGGAACCTACTCAAATGTAACCTCATATCTCTCCCTCAACCAATGGAGGTTGATATGATGAAGGCACAACCTAAGGGGTTTGATATCAATGTCTATTATGATTGGCAAAAAGATTTTAGGATATTCTACTAATAGATGCTTAAATTTATGACATAATCCATAATAATTGATTGAGGATAATCCTATTAAGGTAAATGATATTAACACACATATGAATTATTCAATGGATCAACCTAATGCGAATCTAAATATCTTTTTAAATTCTTTCCCAAATCATGTATTAAAAGAGGCTAAGACTAATCTTGAGGTGAATATGATTTATAAAATGCATCTTCCTCTAACTTCTTATGCTTTTATAACTGAGGAGGAACACTTTATTGATGTTATTATTAATAAATTTAAGGATACACAAGTATACATACCTAAAATTACATTAAATGAGCATGATATTATTGATGATGATTCTACCAATACACCTTTTTTGTGTGTGATTTCATTGACTCACGTTCTATACACAATGTTTTGGTGGATAATGGGTCAAATTAAAACATATTCACTATGACATTTTTTACTAGTCTTAGGTGTAAACATAAATCCTTAATTATTAAAACAAAGAAAATTAAAGGATTTTATGGATACCTAGTCCCTTGCATCCTAAGTTGATTTTATAAGTTACTCTACATGTTCTATAGAACATCGACTTATTATCCTAGCATAAAATGGACTCCACATGTTCTTGTGCTTTCTAAATATACACACCATATACATGATCATATTTATTATTATAATAATGATTTATATTTTACAATGAATGATTGATTATAATATTTAGATAATGATACATGTGTCACTAGTCACCCAAAATGTGTGACATTCACACTAATTAATCTAGGACATACATGTGAGCATATAATTGATGATATCATTAGCTAGTAGGAATATATTTAATTCATTTTTTTAGTTTCCAAAAAAAGTTCAATTTTTTTTTTCAAAAACATGACCTATGCATGGTATGATTTGATATTTATATTATTGATTGGTGTTGGTTATCATATTTATGGTGAATTACATATCAATTCTATAAGCACGTGTTCATGGGATATAGGATATTTATTACAACTAGGGGCTACCTTTATACATTGGGGGAATCTTGGTACACTTTATATATTATATATTTATATGCCATTCCATTAGTCATATTGATCTATTTAGACTATTTATACATGAATTACTCTTTCATATACTATTTAGGGTGTTATTCCATATGGATATTTTACTTTGTGTTTTTAGATCCTAACATTGTTTTATGATGTGGAATAACATTGATTTTTCGATGTGTTTTTAATGTTTTTGATTATTACATTATGAAGCTATTGATGTGTGTTACATTGTGTGTATTAATTTTTTTGTCACATCATACATCAAGTATGTAAAGGATCCTTTAGTCTATCCATGGTCATGTCATTTACATGTTAGGTAAAACTCAAGTTATATTCAAGTTATGACTTGAGATATTATGTGCATCATGATCATGAAATTATGTGCATATATGTGTGGTTACATATATGATTATTTATGAGTTCTGTACTATGATTTTTATCACACATTTTTCTATCTTATGAAATGATTATCCTTTTTCCTTAATGATTATTCATAACAAGTAGGAACTTTGAGGAAAAACCAATGATTTAATATTGGAGTGTAAGAGCCTCCCTAACAGCTCTAATTTCCAATATTTCCCATGCATATCCTCCATGAAATTCTAATCTCAAAATAGTAACCTCTTGGGCATTGCAGGATTGTGTAAGAACTCGAGAGGGATAATTCTAACACGAGAAATAAAAGAGCTTGATCTGGGTCAAAAATAATTAATTGAGTTATAATAGACATATAATGATATGTGAAAGTGATTCCATAAATAGACTTACCCCTTTCCACTTATTAAGACTTGATTAGCTCATTGCTAAGGTTTGGAGATAGTGTTTTATGAATAACACTAATGGGCTTGATTTTACACTTATTCATTTCCTCAATGAGATAAGACTTCATAAAATATTCCTACCACATCTAAATCACATTTTAAGACTCTCCAAATATTAAAATCTCTTCAATAAATTATAAGTTTCTTCATTTTTTCACACTCAAGCCTGTAGGTTCACATTAGGCCTATACTACAACTTTGAGATGGGAACCTCTTCAATAGGCTTCTTAACATTTTGATGATCTTTGAAAATTTTTGTATGGATAACTCATGATATTATTAACCTTTTATATGTTTATTTATCCCTTAAAAAATGTTTTTCATATGTTTTTATCCCTATACCGACTGTCAACAATTTGTAGGTGACCATTTAGACTCCCAAACTATTAAATTCACTAGAATGAGATTTCTTAGACTAGTCTAGTGTCTTGATGATGCCAATAGGGGTTAATTTTTTAATATTATTCTCAATTCAATTTGAAACCCCATGGACTTCCATCTAATATTTCACAACTATTTCTTTCCTCAATTAGGCCTATGACAACCCTGTAGATGACCATTGGGCCTAAAACTCATTATTTTATTCTATTTTATTTGACCTCATTTAAACCACTGTAACCTTGTAATTAATGTATCTCCATGATTCATGATTTAACCACATGATTTTAGTGATGTAAATATATTTTAATAACCCTTTTTGATCTTTATCTTGATATGCACAGTCAAACTACAAGGTGCTTAGGAAATGACTGAAAAATGCATTTTGGTCTCAAGAGTTATGAGTGATGTAGAGGGTTATTATATATTTTTATACCTATTGGAAGACCTCATTCAAATTATAGACCTATTTACAAGGTCAAAATATTCTTGAATACCTATAGAATGTCTCCAAATGCTCATTCTTGCATGTACGATCCTATTGGGTCTCTTCTAAACTTGTCACCTTGATAAACTTTGAGAGTTTATTCTCTAGATTTATCTATATTTATAATATGTTTAAAACACTTTCAAAACCTTCTCATAATTCAAATAATCTCTGGCCTTCATGTCCAACACACAAGATGCGCATTCACATAGGTAGACCTGTAGGTGCATAGGTATCCTTCTTCCTACATTCTTAGTTATATATGACCTTGTATAAGGTTGATAAAGTTTTATATAAGGTGGTAAAAAGCATGATATTTTTATGAATGTATCAAAACCTCTCCTTATATCAATCCTTTCTAGGGATGTAATTCTATCTACTCATTTCATGTATATGACTGCTAAGGTTTTCTTTGATGATGGCTATTAGTCCATGTGAATACAAGAGAAAATTTGGAAGGTGGTAATGGACATAAGGAGTATGATATGAGGATTATGAGGTGATAATGAATTTATTTTAATATCACTTGAGGTGAAGAGCTTGTGAAACACAAACAAAACCTGCCATTAACCTTTTATCTAGGTCTGCCACCTTTGAAAATGGAGATTTTTTTAATTTCAAGGTTCATCACACATGCCATATAAGGATGAACAATCATATATATATATACACATATATACACACACACACACACATACATATATATATATATATATGTATATATATATGTGTGTATATATATATGTATATATATGTATATATATGTATATGTATATATATATATCTATATGTATATATATACATATATATATATATATATGTATATATATATATATGTATATATATGTATATGTATATATGTATATATATATGTATGTATATATATATATATATATATATATGTATGTATATATATGTATATATATATATGTATGTATATATATGTATATATATATATACATACATATATATATATGTATATATATATATATATATATATATATATATATATATATATATATATATGTATATATACATATACACACACACACACACACACACACACACACACACACACACACACACACACACACACACACACACACACACACACACACATATATTACATACCCCCTATATCCTCTCCCATTATCCTAATGTCTTCAATGAGCTCCAAAATATGACTTCAAAGAGAAACCTGAGCTAATAGGGGTTTTATAAGTTTTTTGAGAGGTTTACTCTCTTAAGGATGGTTCATAGAGATGGGAGCCTCAACCTAGTAGTAATGGACATATATTATAATATAATAAGGGAACCTATCAAACCCTAAGTTCACTATATTCAACACTCCTTTTTCATTAACTAATCATAAATTGATTGAGCTCCTTGTCTTGTCACGAACTTGAGATAGAAGATAAAATAATTTTTGATCTTTTTGACCTGAAAACATTGTCTGAGCATGGATTTGAGTCTAATAAACTTGAAAAATATTGAAAAATGTCATATATCTCTTACATGAATGTGAATACCCCAAAAACATGTTATTCTCCCTATTTTTTGTGTTAAAAACCTCTTGTAACTACCTTTTCTCATTTAAAATTTACTTAAAAAGACTTGACAAGTGTTAGACCATATAAGTACCTTTTCTTTGACTTTATTTGACTTCATCAAGCTTAGATCAATGTTGGACTTGGACATAAAATAAATCTAGCAAGGTTTTACACTAGAGATGATTTAAATAAGCCTAACACAAAGAAAACCCCTTACCTTAATTTTTTCAAAAATACATTAAACAATGCTAAACCTATATAAGACATTCTTTTAGACTTCTTAAGGGGATACCTAGTGTAAAAATTTAAGTTTTTGATTAGATTCACCAATGGTATCCAAATTTGACTAACATCTTTGATGACCTAGTATTTCATCCTTGTTATGCACCTTAGACCGGTTGCCTTGTACATCCATTGGGATATGGAGTCACACATCACTCAAATTCAAACCTGATTAGACCTTAAACCTAATTACAAATGCCTTAAAATAATTGAGACAACTAAATACCTCCAAAACACATAACAAGACAAAAAAACACACTAAAGCAAGGCACACACACACACTTATGCTATGAAGCACTTATGAAAAAAAATCACAAGAACACTACTGAAAACAACTAACCTTAAGAAATTTTCCTCCTAGATCAAAAGAAAAATTTCTAAAAAATCTTCCTCCATGAGATGAGTAATGATGTAGATCAAGTTGCCCTTTGGACATGATGTTTGGTGGAGTAGTATTATTTCTTGCCAACTCTTTGGACATACTCTCCAGTAAATTATCCATAACAAACATGTTTCCAATAAATACATACTTATCATGTGACTCAAGACTCACATCATGTTGCTCCTTTATGTTTTAACTCACCTCAAACATGATCATATATTATCTCATGGGGACAACATCAAATTTTATTACTAGAGGCTCCATGAAATGGTATACCTTATCTTGAATAGATTTTTGGTAACTCCAAAAATAATATTAAAGGAAGATAACATATTTATAAGCATATTCATCTTTCCCAACAAGAGATATAGACCTTTAAAAAGTCTCAAATTCATTGTAAATGTTCAAATATTACTGCCATATGTCATATTAAAACTCTTCATGTTGACTTGAGAAGGTATCTTACATATAATTATCAACTTGAGGACCTATATCCATGAGCTTCCTAACTACTTTCATATGATCATGAGCTTCATTTCAGTTGCTTGAGAGGACCAAAAACTTAGTTGCATCCTTATCATAATTCACTTGGGCTACAACCACTTTCACATGTTTGAACCGTTCCTCATAGGTGATTGGTTTAATTCTCATTAGAGGCCATTTAAAGCCTATTTAAGTACCCATATTGTTTACTTAGGAGATATTCTACATCAATATCAACTGTAACTTCTTCATGGAAGCTCTCTATGCAAAATTTTCCTTGAGGTTCATCTGTTATTAGCTCAACCAATTCTTCTTTGTAACAAGAAGGAAGACCAACATTTTACATCAAAGGAGAGAGTTTAAAACAAACTTTTACCTCTTTTAGGTTACTTGAGGCATCTTGGAAAGTATCCAAATGCATCTCAATTACATCTAGCTACTCTAATTCATCAAGAGGTTCTAAGAATTTTTATTCTTTATCATTCATGGTCTCATTGAGATGGTTAGCTGGTTGGGCAACTAATGAAACTATATTAATTGGGATTTGTTCATCTCTAAGAGTATTCTCTCCTTCAAATTCTATTGCCACATGATGAATATCACCTCTCTCATCATCTCCAAAGACTGATTTGCTCTTTTCTTCACCAAGGGGAGTGCCATTGATGATTTATTCCTCATGTTTACCTAAAATATCTTATTCATGTCTTTCTTGAGGCTCATTTTCACCTAAAACTTGGCCTTATTCATTTTCCTTCCATATAGCATGTTTCTCTTAAAGGATGGGCTGCTAAAAATCATGATCAAGCTTTGGAATTTTGAGATAAAAGAACCCATCATTCTTTTCCTTCAATTCACTAACTAATCCCTCAAACCTTGATATGATTTAGTCTTCAAATTTATTAACAAAGACTTAATTATTCATTTGAATGCTTTCTTGAATTGTCCTCCATGATGGGAAAGCTTTATGTTCTTGAGGAGGGAAGGATGGGGCTTGAGTAGATTCATGAATTGGCTTGAATCTTGGGATCTCTCTCTTATTTTGGATGCCCTCTTAGATAGACATACATGATGGGAAGGTATGGGGTTCTTGAGGAGAGGTGGATTGTGCTTGAATAGGCACAAGTTCCTTTTTGGTCTCAATATCTTGATCTAGGCATGGTTCATCTTTCTTCCCCCATGATTCTACCACTTTCCTCCAACTTGGAACCTTGAACTTAGGAGCTTCCTCTTGATGGTGTGTTAAAAATTGAGGAGTGGATGAGGGGGTTTGGGAGCTTAAAATCTGCCTTAGATTGTCCTCAAATTTATAATTTGAGCATAGGAGAAGGTTCATGAGGGAGATCGGGTTGAGATTAGGGCATAATGAGTGAGAATTTCATAAAATCAAGCCTTTTTTTATGGCTTATTACAATTTGGAGTAAGTTAGGAAAACAAGAGGATTGACTTGGGATTGGGGAGGGTAATTTAGGTTGAAGATATTAAAATTCTTGATCCTCCCATCTTACTAACCTATCCTCCATACATTGATTAAAATCTCTTATTTTTAGCCTTTCATTGGTTAGGACATGTTGGTTTCCCCTCTCAAAGGCTGCACAATCACTCCTTACAAACTATAATGAGTCCTTTAACTTTTGAATGAGATGACTAGGGATAACTTGGCCAAATTCTACACCTCTATCTACATTTTACATTACCATTTCATTGTTTAACATCTCCATGAGTAGTTGAGAATCTTGATATTTATTAACTTATATTTGCATAGATATACACTCCTCCTTATACCTCAACTCCCATTAATGGAAAGCTTGATAGGACTGATGTGAAGTCTGATAAGCTTGGTAAGGTTGATGAAGAAAGGAGGGAGTATAATACTCTTGATAGTAAGGCTGGTCACATTGATAGCTAGGATCATATAGATGGTAAGTTAGCTCATTGTAATGCTAATATGGATCACTAAACTACTAGTAAGGATCAAAATGTAGCTGGTAAGGATCAACAAATTTGCTGACAAATATCAACATAAACTTGACATGGCTCAAAAACTTGGGTATAATAGAAATCCACTCCAAACTCAACCATTAAACCTCATGAGAAAGAAAAAATATAAAGATTACTTGCTTGAAAGAATACCTAGGCTACTAAAACCAATTGATTATGTTTAGAGTGACCATTAGTGCTTGTGTTCCTAAAAACACTAGTATATTGAAGATAAACACTAGTAACTCTTCAATGGATGAAGTCTCTTATCCCACCAGGCATGCTAAAACTATTGTCATCAAAGGTTGCACCCTTGAGGAGGTTGTTCAAGACTCTTTACTTAAGTGAAAGTATGAAGACACCTCTAGGTTGTGGGTTGCCTAATTAGTGAGGTAAATCTATATATAGGGGTAATTTCCTTGATTATATCACCTTGAAACTACTACTAGACCTATTGCTTGAAAAGGAAAAAGATAAGAGAACTAAAATTAAACTAAACTAGGGAGGTTATTCACCAAATTAACACACTCTAATTGACCATACTGCACTAAGAACATGAATTAGGATTGAATATAATCACACTACTCAACAAGGACCTTCAATCATGAGTATTTCAACATTAAGGTCATAGAATATGTGTTGAATAAAAGGGCTAATAAAGAGGCCTAAAGAAGACACTAATGACTGAAATCCACTTTTAGACTATGCAAGGCTATCCAAACTCACCATGTGAACTTCAAGAAGATAATCTATTTTCAAATAGGTGGGAGAGGATAAATGAGAGAGATTGAAATCACTACTATTATCATTCATAAATAATCACACAAGTACATTAATTAAAAACATTTTAAAAGGTAAGAAACAACTTTATTCAACATTCAAATGCATAGTACAAGTGTTTAGTTAAGAAGGGATTCACCATAATTATCCAAAGGATCCATCACAAGCTATAAAGGTATCATATATAATAGAAATGAATGGGAGAGAGAGATGAGAGGTGTAAGAGATGCATATGACAAGTGTCATCTCATGAGGAACAAGTTAAAAGAAAGAAGACTAAAAATAGGTAGTTATGAAGCTTCTCATAAACATGTGTATTCTTGATCTAATATTTTTCCTCATCAAGGGTGGCATTATACCTATTTTTCACACCCCCTCAATTTTTTACAACTAATACTTTTCTACCATAGAGATGACTCAGTCATAAAGTTTAAAACTATGTCAGGGACATAGTCAATTAGTAATATATTTAGATGCATATTTTCAATTACATAAATTTATGATGATTGGTTTATGAATTAGTATTTATATTTTAAATGGTTTCTAAAAGCATAAATAGATTACTGAATAAAATATGCATATGTATTTATCATTAATTAACATTTGTGATCAGTCTTTTTTGTTTTTTAGCTGATTATTGATCAGATTATAGTATAATTTTTTAGTTAAAATAGTGAATTTTTATATGGTTTATCATAACATCATTCAAATATCTATATTGATATTTACTTTATTACTTTATATGGATTTTATATCAGTTTTGAATTGATATGCTTGATCAGATTTTGATAATTAGATATGTGATCAAAATGAAATATATTATCGACAATGGTTTTTAATTAGTTCAATTTAATTTTACAAATATACAAATGGATTGGTCATGATTCTTACACTTTGAGAAGTAATGGACTTTATCATTTGATTTATCATAAATTCAAAATTTTACCATGGGCATTATATGGATTTAATAACATTTTCATCCTCATTTCAATTACAAAACATAATTGGCATGATTTTAGGATTTTTAAATCTTAAGTATCCTAAGGGCTTCTAAGTTTTGATCCTAATTCAAACATTATATATATTCAATTCTAAGTGATATGACTAGATATTTTGATCCTAATGGTCACTTGAGGCTTATTGTTTCAAAGGTTAGTAACCTAAGTCTATGTCTTGAGGCATAAATTTTGAAAGGCATAAAGGAATTGGTGGTTTTAAAGGGTAGTATGGATGACTTTGTTTCAAGTCACAAACTTTGAATGACATAATATGATTGGTTGGTTATCAAATTTTTAATTTGGCCTAACCTCAAGATGTATAAATGTCTAGTTGGCAATTTGATTGAGTTGGTGGTTTATTTGGAAAATTTCATGGCATGTTAAGCTGGAAAGATGAGTTAATGTGAAGCATATTTGAAGAGATTTTGAGATCTTGGTAATATTTTACATGGTTTAAGACTTAATGATAAGGGTACATGCCTCAAATGATAGAAATTAGTTGAAGGTTTAGAAATTATTTTGGAAATCACTAAATTTGATATTATTACTAACTTGTTTAGCAGAATGCTAAGTACTTATATCAGTTTTAATGAAGCTAATGGAAATTGGGCATGTAAACAAGGGAGTTATGTCGATGGATTCATCTTAAAAATAACATAATTTTCATTGTTTTGATCATTTTGTGAATCTTTACAAAAGTGTTACTCTATCGATTTGGTTTTTGGAGTTATAGATGGGATTTGTGAATGGAAAGGTTTCAGTAAAGCACACATAGGTATACCATGAACATAATGAATGGGTTTTGAGGAATGTTTTTGAGTTTTTTTTTTTAGTTTTCTAGTTGTATGAATAGTATATGGTTTTTGGTCTACATGTTAATAAGTTTTGACTTAAGTTCTATGTATGTATGTTTGGGGAAGTTAAATGAACTTATAGTTTAATGGTTGTCATATTTTTTTGTGCATGAGATATTGAAGCAAATGGATTTAGTTTTTGATATATTATCGATAGATGATGATATAAGAATATGAAATATTACCAATTTGGTTTGAGCATGATCTTTGTAGAATATATGAGGCTTTTCTTGTTGAATATGCACCAGTTTTAGCTTTCTATGAGTAATATAAATTGATATGGTACTTTGAACATGTTGCTTATAGTTTCAAAGACTTCTTTGAAACTTTAGATTTGTAAAGATGAGCTTTGTGTGTTTTCGTTTCATGAATATGTCAAAGGGTTATTTTATGGTTAGTCATAAATAAGTAATAAAAGATATTATGTTTGAGAATGAAAATATAATTTCATTTGTAGCTTTCTACAATTTCATTTATTCATGGGTTTTGAAGGAAAATATTGCATGATTAAGTTTTGTAAATATAGTAGGATGAACTCTAAAAATAATGAGATTATTATTGGATTTGCACCTCAATTTTGAGTTTTGAGGGTTTTGTTATATTGAAATATTGGAGTTTTAGTAATTTGAAGTAGAAGTTTCATGTGATTAAGGTTTTGTGTAAATCAAACTCTATTTGTTTGTTTTTATGAATATCTAGAAAGCTTGAAGTTACATGCATATATGGATTTTGAAAGAAAGCTTTACATAAGATATTTTTATGAAAATATCTTATATTTAATTATGTTAGAAATATGATGGAAAGTATATTGCAAATACATAGTGTTTTGAGTTTAAGTTTCTTATTGACTGTTTGGAATACAATGTCTTTTGAGATACATCAATTTATATTTTGAGCTTTATTTGTTGATATTAAGTTTTGGTATAAGAAAATTTAGTATATTTATGAGAATATTATATGGAAAAATCTTGACATACTTCTGGTCTATCATGAAGAATTTGTTTGGAAAATTTCATAACAGAGGTTTTGGGTTTTTTTGTAGAAGATAGATTTGGAGATATTTAAATGAATGATGGTTTTGAAAGGCTATGATAAGATATTTCAACATAGTTATGTCAAATATTTTCTATGAGAAGGGTTCCTATTGAAATTTATTTAAAAATGCATGAAAAAATTATTCATGGTTATTTATATTTAAGATGATTTTTAGAAAGTAGAAATAATGACTAAAAAGCTCAAGCAAGATATATTTAAAGGGTTTCATATTGAAATTTTCTAGGATAGTTTGATGTTTGAAATTATGATAGTGAAAGATATCTATTTTTTCAAAGTTTTGTTGTGATGAAAGTTTTTTGATGGTTTAGTTTCTTGGTCAACACATAGAAAGATATGTGATTTTTTTTTGCAAAATACTTGTCAAAAATAGAACTTGTGAAAGTCTTGCTTTCAGTTATTTGAATTGGTTCAGATAATATTCATACAATGAATAGAACATCACAAAGATATGATATAATATTATGAAAATAAGACTATGAATATATAATTTTATTTTTTTAGTTGGTTTTTGATGTGGTCAAAATGGAATATTACATTGAGATTTAAAAAATGTTGGAATATTTTAGTTTTTTTGTTGTCAATAGACATGCAGAGATTATTTTATTGGTATAGGAGTAAAAATTGGTTTCATATTAAATGAATACATGTTATTTTTTTAGTCATAAGAAATAGTTTTGAATATATTTCTAATGTTTAGGATGTCTAGTTGGGATCAACCTGGATCAAGTAAAAGTAATGATAATAAAGGCTAGGGTCAATATTCATATAATGTGAATCAACAAAGCTAGAATAGACAATTATCAAGGGGAGGTTTTAGGGCTAGGAGATTCAGCCCTAGGTATGCCAATAGGGGTGGTAGGATGTCAATCTATTTTGATGCTAATGACCTTGAGTTCTAGAATGTATTGAATAATTTTCCCTTCAATATTGAAAATCCTAAAGGTTATAGAGGATTTCAAGGTTGTAGATTTGGTGTTACGACTCATTCCCATAGTAGTTCCTCTCACCACTTGTAGAATAATCATCATCAATTTCCAATTTAGTCACCTACCCCAGAGAGAATTTAGCATGTTAGTGAGCAAAAATAGGTTAATGAAGCCACTTAGCTTGATATTGAAGTATCCCATATCAAGAAATTTATTAATCTTGCTCTGCCTTTAGTATCTAATGAGCCCTCATCATCTTAGAGAGATCCTATTTTAGGATGTAGAAAATTAAGTTTGAAGGAACCTATTTTAATTTGCAAAAAATGTACTCTTGAAATTCACCCAACTATTCTAGATAAATGGTCAGATAGTCAAAATGACACAGACTATCCAGTTGAGGTTAGAGTTTTGAAGAAAATTAACTTAGAGATTGATGATAATTAAAATGATACTAGGACTAATCTAGTTTAATTTATAACAACTAAGATGGAATATAATGAATGTGTGAATGAGTAAGGGAAGTTGGTTATTAAGGTTTTATCAGATTTTGATGACTTTTAGATGTCAACAAGATAAAATTTTATTTTCATGATGAAATTTAAGTTGACAACACTTCATACTTTCAGATTTGATACTTTAATTTTCAGATTTTGATATTTTGGTGATGATGTTTTGAAAGTTAAAAAAACTTTAATTTTTTGATATATATATGCTTAAGTAATTTTTGGAAATATGCATTATGGTATTAATATAAATAGGAATTTTATTAAACATTGATTTATCTATTTATTTATTTACTGATATATGTTATTCTATTTTATTATTAATTGATTAGAGGTCCCCACCCATTAGGAAGTAACCAGTGTATATTCAAATACTTGATCCATTAGACTTTTAAGTCTTAATTAAATCTTAACTAATAACTATCTATACTAATTGAATTTTACAAAGTCAATTAATTAAGTTAAACTAATAACTAACTAAGGTTAGTTATAACTTCTTTTTCAACCAAATTTGAAGCATAAAAGGATATCAAAGATTCATTTAAAGAGAAGGAACAACACAAGTATTGAAGACTTATACATTATGAAGTCAATCATTTATCTTTCTCTTCTATGCAACTTCTCTGAGATAGAATGACTTTTGTAGATATACCCAATGGTACTTTATCTAATGGTTGAGTAAATTGCTTAGGAAAAATAAGTATATCTAATTTTATATTATCACTTTAATAGATTATCTGAAGTTTTTCAAGTTTAACATCTTTTAATGACTTATATTTGTAGTCCTATGTGCAAAATTTAGGTATTCAACCTGAATAATGATGAAATTTTTTCTATTTGTGACATTTAATTGATCTATTTTATTGTAAAAGTTGTCTCTCAAGATATTTTGTAAAGAAAGATGTTTGTTTCTCAAATAAAATCAATCTATTTTGCTAAGATGACTCTCTCCAAGACTCACATGTTTTATCTATATTCTACTTTTTATTGACTTTGAATTGAACATAATTTAGTCTGTTTTAGATTGATATTTAATTAATCTAATTTTATTTATATTTCCTTTAATTTTAATATCTTTTAAGTAATTTTTAGCTTACTATTTATTTTTATTTTTCATTCAAGTTATTTTCTTAGATTAATACCCTTGTTTATTTTCTTAGAGATAAATTTATTATAGTTTAGAGATAGAATACTTTAGTTTATTAGTTTATTTTATTGTTTTCTTTCTTTATAGTATTGTTTTAAATTTATTTAATTTGTTAGGCTTGTTGGTTGCATAGATTAGTCTTCTTCCTTTATAGTTTTGATTTAGCTTTTAGTTTATTAGACTTAGCTGGATTATTTTGTTTATTATAATTTAGTTTAGACTTAATACTTTTTATTAATTAGTTTCTTATTTATTTTTTAGATTAGTTGATGTTTTATTTATTTATATTTTAATTTGTTGGTTGTTGTTTGTTATGTCTTTTGTGTGTTGAGTTCTGTTTAATTGATTACTTGATAGAAGAGCTGTTTATCTTGATTTATCTCAATTCTACATTAATTTATAGTTGTGAGTTATTATCTTGATGTTATTTGGAAATTATCATAATATAAAGTAAGATATTACATTGAAATATATTATATTATTGAACCAGATTTCTTTTCTTTAAGAGATTGTCTTATTCATAGGCCTTCTATATCAGATAGGATAGATTACATATTCATATCTTAAATGATTCATTATTTGATAAGTGGATTCATGAAATTATAATGGAATACATTATATTTGATAGCTTATTTATTATTTTCTAGAATATATTAAAAAACCCTTGCATCTTTAGGATCATAAATGAACCTTTATAATCTTATTATTAGATTGGTACGATTCTAACTTAACCTTCAAAATAGGTGAAAGGGTTGATTAGTTTATGGTAATATTTTCATCATCAACAAGTGGCATGGAATGAATCTTCACCTTCTTGATGACTCATCAACCTCATGTGAAATTGGCCATTCTTAGATTATAGGAGTTACAAGCTTGTGTATTGCCATGTGTCACTCTTGGTCATGTTCCTTGGAGTTATCCAACACCATCCTATGCTAATGAAATGTATATTCATGTTAGTGAGGTTGAGGATCAATTTTAAATCTTCTTCATACTGATAGGAACCTACATTTCCTTAAGAGATTTGTTTGGTTCAAGTGAAGACAACCATAATAAATCTATTTATTCAATCCTAAGCCTAATTATTGATTGAGGGACACCATAAAATATTGAATAACACTCAAGTACATTTTAAGGAGTCATTATACTTATTTTTCTACTCAAAACCATCTCCAAGACTAAGGTATAGGTGCATTAGGTTTGATAGGGACTCTTAATAGCTTGCTTGCTCAACACTAGGTGTCTTGAACTCTCTAAATGATGTTTTAATGACTATAGACCTTATTCATGAGGATTTATGAGAATACTTCACTACCTTATCCAGGTCACATATGGTTCCAAGTAAATCTGATAGGTCTCACTCAGCCAAATTCCATGAAAAGTCCTTAAGAACTACATTTTTAGGCATGTAACAATCATTCTTAGGCCAAATTATGTACAACCATGATTAAAATGTGCCAAATAGTGATTTTTAAAGTGTTTATAGGTGTGGATAAGTTTTTAAAATATTTTATAAGACATATTAATCCATTTGAGGCACTTATAAAACTAATATTCTTCATTGGTTTATTTTAGAGGGTTTAAGCAGGGTTTAAGGTGATTCTCATTCTTAAAAATGGTTTATACAGATGAGGGACCTAATCCATAAAAAAATTACACTAAATTTGAGTGTATGAGGGTATTTAATTATCCCTATGATATTTTGGCCCCATTCATCTTCTCTATATAGTTTTGAGCAAGACTTTAGGCTTTCTCGAGCTCCTCTTAAGGCAAAACATTGGTTTTGACTACACCTTTTCATTAACAATTATTCATAATTGGTATGACATTTTAGGAAAAATAAATGATAAAATATTTTAGTGTGATATCCTCCATAACACCTCAAATACCAATATTTACCTTTCATATCCTCTATGAATTTCTAAGCTCAAAATAGTAACCTCTAGGGTATTATAGGACCATGTAAGAACTCGAGAGGGCTAATTCTAGCACAAGAGAAATGAAAGAGATTAATTTGGGTCAAAAACAATTCCTTGAGGTATAATAGACATAAAATTATATGTTTAAGTAATTTAATGAATATACTTATCCCTTTTCACTTATCAAGACTTGATTAGCTCATTGCTAGGGTTTGGATATAGTTTTTTGTGAATAACCCCGATGGCCTTGATTTATCACTTTCTCTTTTATTCAGTGAGATAATAATTCATATAATATTCCTCCCACATATCACTCACCTTTTGAGACTCTAAAAATATTCAAATATCTTAAATAAATTTTAATTTTCTTCATTTTTGCACACTCAAGCCTGTAGGTTCACATTAGGCTTATATTGCAACTTTGAGATGGGAACATCTTCAATAGGTTTATTAACATATCGATGATCTTTGAAAATTTTTATGTGAATAATTCATGATATTATTGAAATTTTATAGATTCCTTTATCCTTTGACCAATCTCTTTCATATGTTTATATCCCTATACTGACTGCCACTAGCTTGTACATGACCATTTGGACTCCCAAACTATTAAATTCACTAGAATAAGATTTCTTAGACTATTATAGTCTCTTGATGATGAAAATAGGGGTTAAAAATTTTATATTCTTCTCACTTCCATTTGGAACCCCTTGGACTTCCATCCAATATTACATGATTAGTTCTTTCTTCAATTAAGCTTATGGTAGGCTTGTAAATGACCATTGGGCCTAAAACTCACTTTTGCTTATTTTTTTTCTTTGATCTCAATTGACCCATTGTAACCCTATAAGAAATGTATCTCCATGATTAATTATTTACCCACATGATTTTATTCATGAAAATAGATTTGATTAACTCCTTTGATATTTAACTTGATATGCATAATCAATTTACAAGGTGCCTAAGAAATGAATGTAAAATGCATTTTGGTCTTATGAGTTTTAAGTGATCTAGAGGATTATTAAATACTTGTCTACTTGGTGGAAGGCCTCATTCACCTTTGTTGAGTTGTGGAGCTAAAAGATTCACTAATGAGCTAATGTTGAGGTTGCTGGGCTTACACAGTAACCGACATCGGTTAGAACCAATTGACATCAGTTAGGGGTCGATTGGCATTGGCCGACATCGGTTAGGAGTCGACCGACATCGGTCATCTTTAGACCAACACCAACTTTTGTAAGTTTCTAGAATTTCTATTTTTAGGAGAAAAAATTTGAGCCTTTGATTTAGAGGTGGATCTAAGGGTGGTGAATGCATGGCTCATGAAACCCTAGTGTTGTAGTATACTATATAGTAGGGTTAGATATTCATAGCATGTAGAACAATTTAGTAATTGAGTTGATTGAGAGAGAGAGAGAGAGAAATATTGAGGGAGAATTACTGTACATCTGAGAGGTGTGAGGAGAGAGAGATTTCTTCATTGTATTTCCTTCTAGAAGAGTTTAATACAAATTGGTTGTTTCTTGTATCTCTTATTATTTGTTGTTTTTGATTTCTAGTTACTTATTACTTCTAGTTTCAATTTCTTGTTTAGTTGCTTGTACAAAAGTAATCAATTGTACTCTAAGATCCTAACAACTGGTATCAGAGTGTGTTAGTGTTTGTTGATTACAGAATTCACTCACAGGAGTTTCTAATTGAGTGGGAGCAAAGCAATGGCAGAAGAAAGTAAACTAAGAATGGAGAAATTCAATGGCAAGAATTATCAATTATGGAGGATGTAGATTGAAGATTATCTATATCAAAAAGATCTATATTTACCATTGGGTGGGGTTTGAAGGAAGCCCACAGATATGGAAGATGAAGAATAGAATATTCTTGATAGAAAGGCTCTTGGATCTGTAAGGTTAAACATGGCAGCTTCTATGTTTTCCAACTTATCATAGGCAAAGACAACGGTAGAGTTAATGGATACTTTGGAAAATTTATATGAAAAACCCTCAGCTTCGAATAAGGTATATCTTATGAAGGAATTATTTAATTTGCAAATGAAAGAAGGTAGATCTGTATCTAGTCATCTTAATGATTTCCATACAATAGTAAATCAGTTAAATTTAGTCAAAATAGTTTTTGATGATGAAATTAAGGCTTTCTTAATCTTATGCTCTTTACCTAAAAGTTGGCATAGTTTGGTAATGGCAGTTAGTAATACTGCATCTGCTTCAAATATCTTGAAAGTTGATGATGTTGTTAGTGTAATCTTGAATGAATAAATTCACAGGAAAAACATAGGGGAAACATCAGGTAATGCTTTAAGTGTTGAAAGGAGGGGAAGGAAAAGAGAGAAGGGTAAGAAAGGGAAATCAAGGTCAAAGATGGAAAGTAGATCCAAATCCAGAAATGGAAGAATAACCTGTTGGAATTGTGGAAAGAAAGGGCATGTAAAGAAAGATTGTTGGTTGAAGGATAACAAAGAAAATCAGCATGAAGGTAATAAAGAAGCAAAAGTTGCAGGTATTGTTGCACAAGATGCTCTTATATTTTCTTTGGATAATAAAGTACAATCATGGGTTTTAGATTCTGGTGCCTTTTTCCATGCAACCCCAAATAGAGAATTTTTCAATGATTATGTCCATGGAAATTTTGGAAAAGTTTATTTAGGGGATGATGAGCCTTATAAAATTGTTGGCAAAGGAAAAGTGCAGCTGAAATTGCAGAATGGAAACACATGGGTGTTGAAGGATGTCATGCATGTATCCATCCTGAAGAGGAATCTAATTTTTGTAGGAAAGTTGGGTGATGAGGGTTGCACAATAACTCTCACAGATAAATCTTAGAAATTTTCAAAGGGTGCACTTGTATTAGCAAAAGGTAAGAGAGTAGGTACACTTTATCTATCTACTTGTATTACTAATTATTCTCCTTCTATTTTATCTACTTCAGATGTAGATACAAAGTTGTGACACTATAGGCTTGGTCACATGAGTGAGAAGGGAATGAATGTTCTTAAGTCAAAAGGTAAGCTTTCAGATTTGAAAAGCATAGATCTAGATTTATGTGAGCATTGTATTTTTGGGAAATAGAAGAAAGTGAGGTTTCTCAAAACTGGGTCAATAAAGAAGAAGCACAAGTTGGAGCTTGTTCACATAGACGTGTGGGGACCAGCTCAAGTAGCTTCTATTGGAGGATCACAATATTATGTTTCTTTCATTGATGATGCTATAAGAAAGGTATGGGTTTATTACATAAAGAGGAAATCTAATGTTTTTGACACATTTAAGAAATGGAAAGCTTTGGTTGAGAATGAAACAGGTTTGAGATTGAAGTGCCTTAGATGTGACAATGGTGGTGAGTACTACAGCAATAAATTCAATAGTTACTATTTTATGAGTGGAATACACAGGGAAAGGATGGTTCCAAAGACACCTTAGCAAAATGGAGTTTCTGAAAGGATGAATAGAAGAATAATGGAGCGTGCATAGAGTATGAGGTTGCATGCTAGTTTGCCCTTACAGTTTTGGGCAGAAGCTGTAGATACTGTAGCTTACTTGATTAATAGAGGACCTTCTACTACACTAGATGGTGGAATTCCAGAAGAGGCTTAGATAGGTAAAAAGGTAGATCTTTCATTTCTCAGAGTTTTTGGTTTTGAAGCTTTTGTGCACATTGATAAAGAAAATAGAAAGAAGCTGGATGCTAAATCTATGCAGTGCACTTTCATTGGTTATGGTTTTGGAGATTTTGGATTCTGGTTGTGGAATTTAGAAACTAACAAAATTATTAGAAGCTATGATGTAGTTTTCAATGAGAAGGTGATGTATAGTGATCATCTCAAGAGGCTGAATAATTTTGAGTAGGGCAATCTTGATTTGGAAGAGGTTATGATTTAAAATGAGCTCATGGGTAAAAATCATCACTCACAGAAAAACACAGAGACTGACGTCAGTCAGGTAGAAATCAACATCGATCAAGAGGAATTGACATCGGTTTGGTGTAGACCAACATCGATAAGAGATGACTGGGATTGGTCACTATCAAAAGGAAATTTGGGCAGATAGCAAGCTGTAAATGAGTCTCAAATGCCCATAAGGAGGTCTAAAAGGGTAAGTAAACCTCCAATTCATTATTCCCCTTCTTTATAATACTTTTTGCTCACTGATGGTGGAGAACCATAAAGTTTTGATGAGGTAATGCAGGTAGAATCCAGGAAACAGTGAGAGCATGACATGAATGAGGAAATTGATTCCTTGGAAGAGAACCATATGTGGGATTTGGTTGAGTTGCCAGCCAAAAAGAAAGCACTAAAAAACTAATGGGTATATAGGTTAAAGGAAGGAGCGAATGGACAAATGAGACATAACGCTAGGTTGGTAGTAAAGGGATTTGCAAAGAAACTAGGCATTGATTTTCATAAATTTTTTCTCCTGTAGTAAAGATGACTTCTATTCAAACTATATTATCTATAGTTGCTATTGAGGATTTGCATCTTGAGCAGCTTAATGTTAAGACAACATTTATTCATGGAGATTTAGATGAAGAGATATATATGGATCAGTTGGAAGGTTTTGAGGTCAAAGGTAAGGATAAACTTGTGTACAGGTTGAAAAAAAGCTTATATGGTTTTAAGCAAGCTCTAAGACAATGGTATTTGAGGTTTGACAGGTTTATGACAGAGCATGGCTTTAGTAAATGTCAATCTGACCATTGTGTTTATTTTAACAGATTAGATAATGGTAGTTATATTATCCTGTTACTGTATGTAGATGATATGCTTGTTGTAGGTTCACACATGCAGCAAATTACTGAGCTTAAGGTAAAATTAGCTCACACATTTGCCATGAAGGATTTAGGAGTAACAAAGAAAATCCTTGGCATGAGTATTAAGAGAGATAGGAAAAATCATAGTTTGATTTTGTCTCAAGAGGATTATGTGAATAAGATGTTGGAGAGGTTCAATATGCAGGATGCAAAACCGGTAAACACACCTATGGCTGGACACTTCAAGTTGAGCAAAGAATAGTGTCCTAAATCAGATGATGAGGTTGAGTACATGAGTAAAGTTCCATATGCTTCAGCAATTGGGAGCTTGATGTATGCAATGGTATGTACTAGACCATATTACCCAAGTAGTGGGAGTTGTCAGCAAGTTTATGGCCAATCTAGGAAAGGAACACTGGAAAGCAGTTCAGTGGATTCTCAGATATATGAGAGGGACCAGCAGTAGGCATTTATGATATGGAGGGTCAAACACTTCTCTACATGGTATTTAGATTCAGATATGGTAGGTGACTTGGATGGAAGGAGAAGCACCACAAGATATGTGTTCACTGTTGGTGGAACGGTGGTTAGCTAGATTTCAAAGTTGCAGAAGGTTGTTATCTTGTCTACTACAGAGGTAGAATACGTTGCAGTCATAGAGGCTAGCAAGGAAATGATTTAGATGACTCGGTTCATGGAAGAGTTGGGAAAGGAGCAAGAGAGTTTTAGATTTTACAGTGATAGTCAAAGTTTAATTCATTTGGCAAAGAATTCAGCCTTTCATTCAAGAACCAAACATATACAGCTTAGGTATCACTTCATTAGACAAGTATTGGAGGATGGACAGTTGAAGCTAGAAAAGATCCATATGGATAAGAACCCTGTTGATATGTTAACAAAGCTAGTAACAAAGGAGAAGTTGAATATTCATTCAACTTTTGTTGGTCTTCAAGATTGAACTTGAAGAGGGAGAAACAAGCCAGAGATGTTTAGAAGATGTTGCTATATAGGTACAGGTGCAGCTATTTATCTCCAAGTGGGAGATTGTTGAGTTGTGGAGCTAAAAGCTTCACTAATGAGCTAATGTTGAGGTTCTTGGGCTCACATAGTAATCGACATCAGTCAAAACCAACCAACATCAGTTAGGGGTCAATTGGCATCGATCGACATCAATTAGGAGTCAATCAACATCATCATCTTCAGACTGACACCAACTTCTGTGCATTTCCAAAATTTCTATTTTTAGGAGAACAAATTTGAGCCTTTGATTTAGAGGTGGATATAAGGGTGGTGAATGCATGGCTCATGAAACCCTAGTGTTGTAGTATACTATATAGTAGGGTTAGATCCTCATAGCATGTAGAACAATTTAGTAATTGAGTTGATTGTAATTGATTGAGAGAGAGAGAACTCTTGAGGGAGAATTACTGTACATCTGAGAGGTGTGAGGAGAGAGATTCTTCATTGTATTTCCTTCTGGAAGAGTTTAATACAGATTGGTTGTTTCTTGTATCTCTTATTATTTGCTATTTCTGATTTCTAGTTACTTATTACTTCTGGTTTCAATTTTGTGTTTAGTTTCTTATACAAAAGTAATCAATTGTACTCTAAGATCCTAACGACCTTCTAGACCTATTTACAATGTCAAAAGCTTCTTGAAGACCTCTAAAATGTCTCTAAATGCTCATTCTTACCTACATGGTCTTGTTGTGTCTCTTCTAAACATGTCAACTTGTTAAAATTTGAGATTTTCTTCTCTTGAGTGATCTATATCTCTCATATATGTACAAATTTTTCACCACCTTCTCAAAACTCAAATAATATCTAGCCTTCATGTCCAACACATAAGGTGCACATTCACATAGGTAGACTTGTAGGTGTATAGGTATCCTTCTTCCTACATTATTAGTTATATATGACCTTATATAAGCTTGAGAAGGTTTGATCCAAGGTGGTAAATAACATGATATTATGAGGAATGTATCAAAACCTCTCCTTCTATCACTCCATGCTAGGGATGTAATTCGATTTGCTCTTTTCATTTATAAGACTACTAAGGTTTTCTTTGATGATGGATATTAGTAAATTTGAGTACAAGATGAATTTTGGAAGGTGGTAATAGACCTAAAGGTGGAAATTAATATCACTTAAGGTAAATAACCTATAAAATATGTTAGTAACCTTTTATCTAGGTCTGCCACCTTTGAAAAGGGAGATTTTTTGCCTCAAGGTTCATCACATGTGTCATATAAGGATGAAGGATCAGATTTAAATATTTTACAGACCCCTTATATCCTCTCCCATTTTTATCATGTCTTTAATGAGCTCCAAAATGTAACTTCAAAGAGAAACTTGAGCTAGTAGGGGTTTTGTAGGGTTTTGGAGAGGTTTAATCTTTAAAAGATGGTTCATAGAGATGGGGACCTTAAAATAAGAACTATGGCCATATATTATAAGGGAATAAGGGCCCATATCAAACCCTAAGTGAACTAGATTCAACACTCCTTATTTTTCATGAACTAAGTATAAATTGGTTGAGCTCCTTAGGTTATGAGAAACTCGAGAGAGAAAATAAAACATTTTTTTGTTGTTTAAAACCTAAAAAAACTGTCTAAACATGGATTTGATTCGAATAGACTTGGATAAGTTTGAAACATGTCATATATCTCTCACCAACATGAATACCTACAAAACATGTTATTTTCCCTCTTTTTGTCATTGAAAACCTCTTGTAACTACCTTTTCTCATTTGAAATTGACTTAAAAAGACTTGACAAGTGTTGTGCCATACAAGTACCCTTTATTTGACTTCATTAAACTTAGATAAACATTATAATTAGACATAAAATACCTCTAACAAGGTTTTTCACTAGAGATGACTTAAACAAGCCTAACACAAAGAAAACACCTTACCTTAATTAACTCAAAAATACCTTAAACAATGTGAAACTTGTATAAGACAATCATTTAGACTTATTATAAAGGGATATCTAGTGAAAAAAGTAAATTTTTAAATTATACTGACCTATGGTAGCCAAATTTAGCTAATAGGTACCATATAACCATGTTGGGTCTAAAATCCACATACAGTAGTTGATTCAAAGTTTTAATTCACACATGAACCTATTTGAAGTTTTCTAAAAGTAGTTATGATGATATTTTTATTAGTGTATTTGAGGTTATACATCACTAAAATTATATCACTTATTCATATCCCATGTGTTTAAGGCATTAAAATCCTCAACACATGATTTCAGTAGTTGTATCTCCTTGGGGAATAATCACCCTATGATATTCTCTAAATTAGTTCAACGACTGGTGATTTGGCTCATGTACTTGGGTGTAGTTTTTCTTGACTTTTAAATTTCAAATATCAATATTATTTCATATTTTATATTATGAGTGGACATTGATTTCTACACATTCCTTACATATTTTTACATGGAGCAAGATGAATATTTGGGGCATACCTGGAAACACCAAGTGAGATTACACATAGGTACCAAACTTATTTATTTTATCCTTTTAATATATAATTTTTAATGTTAGATTAAAAGGCAGACATTTTTAGACACCTAAATTTTATATTAGATACTTTAAAACATTTATTTTGACATATCTCTGACATACATGACTTATTTTTACATATTTAACTATTATCCACACTTTTCTTTATCCTTTTATCCATCTATTAAATTGGCCAACCCAATTTTATATCATTTATATTCAAGACGTCCCTAGTCTATGCTAATATTATTCATAACACTAAAGAGTCATTTATAAATACAAATCAAGCCTAAGGATATTTCTATCTAGAATCTAACACTCTATTGGCAAGTCTTCACAAACCCTGATAAATCCTTTTTCACTTTCTTGAGACAAGAGCCAAAAGCATACACATCTAAAAAACTTTAGAGAGTAGACCTCAAGCCAAGTCTAAAAACTAATGTAAGGTCAAAGTTTTATGTTATCAAGTGTAAAAATCCAAAGCATTGCATTTCATTCTAGTGGATCATGATTGAGCACACACACACACATCTAAGTGGGAAAAATATGTGTAGTTTGGGTCATGTTCAAAGTATTAGAACATATGAATTGCTTAATCATTAAACAAGGAGTGGTTGGGGTTGTCTAACCCATATTTCTAACCCTTTTTTACAAGTCTATTTGGTATTGAAATTAAATCTAGGGTTTCAAGGTAAGGAGAGACAAAATCAAAATTTACACCCAATCCCAATGTAAAAAAGCATACATAAATCATTTAGATAAGTACAATGATCTTTGGCTAAACAAACTAGTATAGTCATCTTGGATAGTTCTATTAGATAGTGGAAATTGTTGGTTGTGGTAGGCATATGAGATTCATTAACAACACCTATGTAAGTTTTGATAGTCTATTTCCTAATCCAAATAGTTATAAATCTATTACAGATCATTTCATAGGACAGTAATATAGGAAATGACATATCCAAAAATTAACAAAGTGTCTTATCTCCCCTCTTTGCTTGGTCATTCCCATATTTAGTAAGTGAAACTCTCTCTATTTATTATTAATATTTATAAGGTAAATTCCCTATCTTTCATAATATTAATTTCAATAGTTTTATGTTATTTAGATCACCTAAATCTAAAAATAATTAAAATAGTCATAAGGGCCCAATAATGTAGTAATTCAAGGCAAATATATATTATTGCTACAAATCATAAGATAATATCAATGCAATCCAATCATAGGAATATCTTAATAAGGATGAATATTTTTATATGTGATAATAATACACCCAAATATATGTAAAAAATCAAGTAATATATGTCAATAAATGTATCATGAGTGAAACCAATCAAGTGTCAAGGTATATATAAGTTTAGGATTAGTTAAATCAATGTGAAATTGTATGACATAAGATCACAATAAAATTCAAATGTAGGGTATGGCAATAAGGATTTAAGATAAATAGATGTGGGTACCATTCCTTGATAGTCAAAGATACATTTATAGAATATGTGTAAATGTAATTAATAAAGTTAAAGTGCTTATGATACCCCCATAGTAAAATGTTTGTATAGACATGTGACATGAAACACATAGTATGAAAACATAATGAGGAATAAATATACATAAGATGAATTAAGAAAGGCTCAAATAATTGGCAATAGAGGACAAAGGCTTCAATTAAGTTTGCATAGGGAGGTTCAAAGACACAAAATACAATAATAAGATGAGTAGGACTCTAGGCAACATAAAATTTACATAAAAAAATAATGCATGATATGACAAAAGGTCCCAATGTATATGATTTAATCATCAATAATCCTATGTAAATTCTTATAATAGGATAAACAATCCAATGGGTAGGGTCAATGCAACATAACAATCAACAAAAATCAAATGGCTAGAAGAATGTCATTAAAAAATAGAAAGCAAGTACAAAGACATCAAATAAAAAGGATGAAATAATGAAATGCATATCCAGGAAGAAAGACACATGTTGGGTACAACAAATAAATGAATGATAATTTATGAGAATAAGTTTATGGTACCAAAAATATGTACCAATGAAACATGTGATGCAGGCCAATAAGGTTACATAATAATTTGATATATAATACTAGGATCTAAGTTATATGATTTAGATATATCAATCAATGTATTCATCATCCATAATATGGATGTGTATATAATATGATCATGATGTTGTCTTAGACTATGGTGGATTATGTTATGGTAGAAAAATTGATTTTGGTTTCAATTCAATCTTTTGATGGGGATGGTGAGTTGTCATGTTCCTCAAATGTAAAACCATACATGTCAAAAATATAGGGGATTTTGATATAGATGGTGATATATAAGAATTAAAATATATTAGGCCATTCATAGCACAATGTTGATAATGTAGGAGATGCAAGAATCAGTGTAAGTTAAAGGGCATTTACCTTCATGGTTTACTATCTAGTTGTACGTTATCTCTAAGGTGTAATAAGTCTCTCATAGAATGAGCCATCTATGATGTATGCTTCATTATTATGGAAAAAAATTGTGAAAATATTTAATTTTAAGACATCTCTCTCATTTTATCAAGTTAAGGGCATCCAAGTAATAAATTATATGATTTTGTATTGGGGATAATATAGAGCCAAGCTAGGTACATTCAAGGACTAAGTGTGAGTGGAAGATTAATATCACGTAAGGGTGTGTGTTGATGATGATCATAACTATGAAATTTATAGGTTGTTTGAAGTAAATTTCATTTAGTAAAATCTTTATGAGATAATAATGACATGGAAATACTACTCTCACTAAAACCATTATCAATCATAATGTGATTTGTGATAGAATAACTATAATTTACAATGCCATGTATGTATATAGGACCATTTATTGATATATTTATATGTATCCCTTGGTCATAAAATTAATATGAAGTGATTTAATTTTAAATATCAAAACCATTACAATAATGTTATCAATTTCATGCTCGAGTTGAATATTACCATGGCATATAAATGGCCCCATGTGTACATTGTTTGAATTCAGAGCATTATAATTTGGCAATGGATTTTTATATATTTGTAAGTGTTGATTGGGTGATGAAATAGACTCATCTAATTTATAATTATGTCCTTATATCATAATGACATACTATCAATTTGGTCTTTGATCTTATGTCATAACTTGAGACATGTATTAGTCCCATGTCCTAAAGTTCTATGGTATTCACAAAATTGACCAATTTTGTAATTTATAGGTAATGTTATTATTATATTTATCTAAAATGGTTTAGGAAAAGTGACCATATTACACTCAAGTAACTTATTTAATATTAATTATAATGGGTCAAGTAATTTTGTAAATTTTCACCTTTGCTTAGGAGAAGGAAAAGTAAGATTATCACTTATTTGTGAAACTAAATTAACCATTTAAACATCATTCTTAGCTTGTAAATTAGGCATATAACTAAGATTAGGTTTAAATGTAAAATTTTCATAATATCTAGAGGTGATGGATGTAGAAATAATAGATGATTACTTTAACACGTTAGCTTCCAAGAATTCAACTTCAATGTTTACAAGGCATGAGAAAGGTAGTCAAATGAATCATATGTATTAAACTAACATTATATTTAAGAGTGTTACATGATATATTTGAGAGTATGCTTTGAAGTTCATTATTAATGTATGTGACATATTGTTCACCATGGTTTTTATATTTAAAACATAGTCTATAATATGTTCACTAGGTCCTTGTTTGACTTGAGTAATTCATGGAAAAAAATTCTCTAATAAAAATGTATTAATAATAGGTCAAGTAATCCATGGAATATATACACAAATTATTTAGGTAATGAATAAAACTAAGGTAAAATTTAGAGGCCTATATATAAATTAACTTGACTTTTTTGGCAAAAGTCTAAGAATGCATTTTAAAAGTATGGTGAAAGCAGAAGCTATTTAAGTGAATAGGCAAATCAAAAGACATAATGGGGAAAGCCAAGGAATATATTATAATAAGAATATAAATAGGTGATATGTTGATAAACTTCTCTAAAAATACTAATGCATGTTTTTATGAATGCTTGATGATGCTTGATGCATAGTTATACCTATGGTAGATGCTAGTTAACACCCAATGAATAGTTACTGCTACCATTGGTAGATGTTAGCCTAGTTTTTGTTGGTGGATTCTAACTCATTGGTGGGTGAAAACTATTATTGGAATGTGATAGAGTGTTTTGGGTGGTAGAGACATGTTGGTTTTTTTAAACAAATGCTATCAACCACCAATAAATTATGATACAACCACTTCGTGTCAATGTTAATATTAATTTGTTATTATTAACAAGGCAAATTTTTTCTATATATAGGGCTAGGTGTTAATCACATGATATACTAAGAGCGGGGTGAATCAGTATATCATATATATTATAATTTTTTTTCTTAATCAAACTCCACTTAACCATACATTCAATATATGTAATAAAACAAAAACAAAAACATGTACCACGAGAGAGAGAGAGAGAGAGAGAGAGAGAGAGAGAGAGAGAGAGAGAGAGAGAGAGAGAGAGAGAGAGAGAGAGAGAGAGAGAGAGAGAGAGAGAGAGAGAGAGAGAGAGAGAGAGAGAGAGAGAGAGAGACTAGATTTTTACATGGAAACCCAAAGTGGGAAAAACCATAGAGAATAATCTCAAGTATATGAATGAGCATCAACTCAAATTACAAAGTTCACAAGCACTAACTTGTAGGAGCACTAACCCCATTGTCAAGAACCAACACAACAAATATTTGTGAGAACCAACCCATAGGAACACCAACCCCTCTTATGTAAAACACAACTATCTCTAAATGCTTCTTTCTCAACAAATGATATGACTCTACTATATCTCTTTATTTTCTATACTCTTTTCTTATATAAAATAATTACAAACCATGCACTCTCTTGAAAATTACAAATGGCTTCCCAAGCCTCCTTTTATAGCTTTCCAAATGACCTTTGGCATTCACCCTTTGTGACCCTTCAATCCAAATGTAAAATGGTTCCACATTTACATGACCCTTAAAATCATTTCATTTAAAAAGTCACATGGTGACTCTTCATGTGAAAATGCATCCTTTCCCCTTTTGTGTTTATCTTGGTGACTTTTTGAATTCCTCAAGGTGATCCTTCATGAGAAAATGTGCCCTTCCTCTTTTGTCTTCACTTGGTGGCTCTTTGAATTCTTCAAGATGACCCTTCATGGGAAAATTCATCCTTTTCCTCTTTTGTCCTTACCTCATGACTCTTTGACTTCTTCATGGGCCCTCTTTTGACTTTATGCAACCAAAAATATATTTGTTGATATTAAATAAATATCAACACACTTTAGCCAAACTATGAACATTAAAAACACCTTTAGACAATAAATGATATGGGGCCTTTGCCACAAATAATGTTATACCTTTGACATAAATGAGAATATTTCCAACAATCTCCCCCTTTGTCATTGATGGCAACCTCAAACTAAAACTACCACATCTTAAAACCTATACTACTAACCTTCCCATACTACCAATAAAAACATACAGTAACTCCCCCTTACTATAGCATCTTATACCTATTATTTGTACCTATTCTTAAACCTATTTATATACCTATACCTATTTCTATACTTCTCCCCCTTTGAAATATATAACAAAGGGTCTATCCTAGAGCTAACACTTAGCTCCCCCTCAACTAATGTTGATCCTCAATGGTAGGAAGTAAAAGAAATTATTCCCAAATTCTACTCATAGATACTTGAATGTGTCTTTTGGTAGAGCCTTTATGAAAATATCTATAGTATATTCTATAATACTAATATATTCTAAACTAACCCACTGATATGAAACCTACTCTCTCAAGAAGTGATATTTGATAGGAATATGTTTTATTCTTGAATGCATCACTAGATTCTTAGAAATATTAATAGCACTTGTGTTGTCACAAAAAATAGAGATAGGTTCATCATATTTTAGCTTGATGTCTTCTAAATTTTTCCTCATCTAAAGCACTTGAGTGAAACACACCACTACTGTAATATATTTTGCTTTAGCTATAAAAAGTGATACTAACTTCTACTTCTTGCTTAGTCAAGATACTAAGATATCACTAAGGAAGAAAGCTCCTCCACTTGTACTCTTTCTATCATCCAAACAACCTACCCAATCTAAATCTATATAAGAAATCAAATTGAAATCTCTACTTTTGGGATACCATAATCCATAATCCAATGTCCCCTTGACATATCTAAATATTCTCATCACCAACTAAACATGACTCTCCTTTGGGGCTGCTTGATATCTCACAAGCATGCCTATTGCTACATGCTATCTAGCCTTGATGCTATCAAATATAAAATACTACCAATCATATATTTATACAAATATTAATCTGCAATAGGTAAATCTTCATCTTTACTAACCTTGTTACCTATACCCATTGGTGTGCCAACTAGTGCACAATCTTCAAAACCAAATTTTTTCAACATTTCCTTGGCATATTTAGTTTGAGATATGAATATTTCTTTATTTGACTAAAATATTTGCAACTTTAAGAAAAATGACAATTCTCCAAGCATAGACATCTCAAATTATTTTTGTATATTATAAAAAAATTCTTTTGTCATCTTTTCAATGTTTCCTCTAAATATTATGTCATCAACATATACCACAAAAATCAACTGATTCTCACATTCTATTTTGATGTAAATATTACTGTGAGCAAAATGTCCCTTGAAACCTTGATCCTGTAGGTACTTATCAAGCCTTGCATACCAAGCTCTGGGAGCTTGTTTCAATCCATACATTGCTTTCTTCAATCTACATACATGGATACTATCATTTGAGTGAAGAAATCCCTCAGGATACTCAATGTAGATTGCCTCTTCTAGATTACCATTCAGAAAAGTAGACTTAACATCAATCTAAAACACTTTGAAAATTTTAAATACTGCATATGCAAGAAACATTCTAATAGCCTCTAAAATTGCCATTGTTGCAAAGGTTTCTTAAAAATATATACCCTCAATCTAAGCATATCCTTTACATACTAACCTTGCTTTATTCTTGATAACTTCACCATCTTCATTCAATTTATTTTTGTATAGCCATTTTATTCCTATCATATTTTGATATTTTGGTTTATACACTAATTCCCAAGTATCATTGTTTTCTATCTAATTTAATTCTTCATCCATTACTTTAACCCAATGCTCATCATGTCTAGCTTCTAAAAAAGTTCTAGGTTGAATTTTGGATAACAAAGAAAAATTAAGTTGCTCATATTCACTTATCATCATCCTTCTAGTGTAAACTCTTTCATTTATGTTCCTAATGATGTCACTCTCATTATGATTTATCTAGACATATTTGGATGAGGTTTTGGTGTCCTTTTTCTCCTTCTCATCTTCATCTGATTATTCAAAATATTCCTCTTCAATGATATTAGGAGTGTTTACTAGATCACTAGCTCTTTTTACTACATCTTCATCTATCTTGACACTTGAAATTTCAACTATCTTCTTGGTTATTTTTTTATAGAATTTATAAGCTTTAATTTTGAAAAAATATCCAAGAAATATACCTTCATCTATTCTAGATTCAAACTTACCTAATTTTTTATCAATTCTCTTTATGAAGCATCTGCTACCAAAAACTCTAAAATAATCAACAGTAGCTAGTTTATCTTTCCATAACTTGTAGGGAGTCTTGTCACTATTGACTCTCAACAATGATCTATTATAGATATTCACTACTGTGCCTACTACCTCTCTCCAATATTTATATGGTATCTTGGATCCATTTAGCATTATCCTCATGATCTCCTAAACTATTTTTTTTTCTCAACTACTCTATTTTATTGTAGAGTTCTGGCTGCTGAATAATGTCTCTTTATCCCATGGTGTTCAAAATACTCAATAAACTTATCTAAAATCAATTCTTCTCCTTGATCTAATCTTAGGCACTTAATCTTTAAAATAGTTTCATTCTCAACTAAAGCCTTGAATGCTTTGAAGTGGCTAAAAGCTTCAATTTTTTTTTTCAAAAACATCACCCAAGTCATATGTGTAAAATCATCAATAAACAACATGAAGTATTTATCACCTTGAGTACTTTTAGTTTTAGGAAGTCCACATAAATTAGTGTGAACAAGCTCTAACATTTGAGTGTTCAAGTATTATTTTGTCTTGAACCATCTTTTAACCTGCTTCCCATATTGACATGGTTCACAAAGCGTGTTGGAGGGATTTGTAATCTTTGGAAGATTTATAACTACTTGATTCTTACTCATGTTGAAAAGATTATCAAAATTTATGTGTCCCATTCTCCTATGCCACAACCAACTTTCTTCAACCTAACTCAAACAACATCTTTGACCTTTGATATTTGATAACATATATAAATTGTTGCCTATCCTCTAAGCATCTATAATTAACACATATTAATATTTTCTCTTAATTTCATAACCTTCTACATAAAATTTTAATGTGTCCTTGATCACACATTTGACTTACACTCAATAGATTATGCTTGAGACCTTCTACATACAAAACATTTTCAATCTTAGTTCTACCATTATCCAAACTTAATGTACCTTTTTTAGCTATTCTAGAAGTGGTATTATCTCTAAATTTTATTCTGACACCATCAATATTTTTTAGATTTATGAACTTGATCTTGTCTCTTATCATTTGCCTCAAACATCTACTATCAATGAACCATGGATTTTCTTCATTTTTTGCATGTAAAGCTGTCTAGACTAATATAGACTTTTTAGGTTGTTTCTTCTACCATGAACATGTCTAAACCTTCTTCTTGATGAATGGAGATTTGAAACTTTGGTCCTTATTGACTGACTCAAACACACTTCTATAATGTTGGGTTATCTGTTTGAAATTATTACACTTGTAATATACTATGACCTCTTCATCAAAGCCTGATAGAGGAGCAAAAGAGTTGTGGCTTTTACTTGAATCTACATGAGTTTCCTTCTCCTTATTTATAAAATTATTATCTCTTTTCCAATAGTTTATCTTCTTATGACCATAAACATTACAATAAAAATAATAACCATGAAAATAAAACATGTTCTAATTTGTGTATTTTTAACTTGGTTGTCTTTTATAGCTCTATTCCTTCCAGCCTTCTTTGTTTGAGTTGTCCTCTACATTCTTAATTTCTTCCCTTTTTATTTCCTCTTTTTTAAGGGTTTCAACATAGCCTTTTTAATTTTCAAATCCAATATCTATCTTATCTAATATTGATTTTTGAATTTCTAATATCTTATTCAACATGTTAGCGCTATTCTCAAATTTTGAGTCATTAGTTGCTTTGTCATTGACTACTTTACTTATTTTCTCAATATCTTCTTTTAAAGAGGCAATTTTAACAACATACCTTTCACATTTTTCACTTACTTTTTGTAATTATGTTGTTAGATCTTCTTTAGTCTTTTTGGCTTCTTTAATATGTACTTGTAGATCTTCAATTATTTCCTTTGACTCCTTTTCATTTTTCTTGATCTAGAGCTTCAATATTTGATTCTTCTTCTCAAGAAATTTTAATTATTCTAAGGCACAAATGAGTTATCCTTCTAGATTCACCTCAACTTCATTATGTTCTCCTTCTTGATCATCTATACTTTTACTTGTAGAGGCATCTTCATTTATGGTCATGAATATAATCTCTTCTTTATTTGAGTCACTGACTCCACTATCTTTGGTTGAGCTAGGATATTTAGAATATAAACTCTTCTTCTTGAATCCCTTCTTATATTTGCCTTTGAAATTCTTCTTGTATGTATAATTTTCTTCTTTATTGCCACCATTATTCTTATATGAGAACTTAGCTACAAAATGTCCAATCTTACCACATTTAAAAAATTTAAATGACAACTTTTCTTGATATTTACTTGTGCCCTTTTTAGTCTTACAGATGAATAGATCTCCATTGTCATCTTACTTATCACTAGAGCTATCACTTGATTCTTGAATCTTAGCCTTGTCTTTATTTGATGTCTTGAAAGCAGCTTCCCTCTTTGAGGGTTTCTATTTTTTGGTCCACATCTCATATTCCATAAGAATACCATGTAGTTCATCCATCTTTAGCTTGGATAAATCTTTCATCTCCTCAATTGTTGATACCTTTGTATCATATCTTAATGGTAGAGATCTCAAAACCTTTTCTACCACCGTTGACTCTTCCAATTTTTCTCCAAGGCCTTAAATTTGATTAACTATTTGATCAACCCATAAAAGATAACTTGTTATATTTTCTTCCTCTTCCATATTCAAACTTTCAAACTATCTTCTAAAAGTCTAGAGCTTAGCTTGCTGAACCTTTCCATCACCTTTGTAAATATTCTCAAGATTTACCCAAGTCTCATGAGCAGATTTGCATTGCATAACTTTAAAAAATTCTAATTCACATAAACCACATAAATTAGCATTTAAATCTTTAGCATTATTTTCACTTACCCTTTTTTTCACAAGAGTAGTTACAAGTGTCTATGGCTCTTCATATTCCTCCATCACTACTTGTCAAATATAAAATCTAAAGGCCATCAAGTAAGTCCTCATCCTCATTATCCAAAAGGCATAATTTATCCCATCAAAAAAAGGTGCCTTATTTATAGAAAAAACCTTCATGTGATCTAGCCATCATGCTTTCCTTGATCTACCTTCAAGTTGTTAAACTCTTTCCAAAAGAACCTACTTTGACACCAATTTTTAAGCATATGATATACTGAGAAGGGCGGTGAATCAATATATCATATATCTTATAAATTTTTTTTTAAATCAAACTCTACTTAACCATACATTCAAGATATGCAATAAAACTAAAATAAAAACATACACCACACAAGAGAGAAAGGCACCAAATTTTTACATAGAAACCCAAAGTGGGAAAAACCATGGAGAACAATTTTAGGTAATGAATGAGCATCAACTCAAATTATAAAGTTCACAAGCACAAAATTTCAAGAGCACCAACCCATTTGACAAGCACCAACACAAAAACTATTTGTGAGCATGAATCCATAGGAGCACCAACCCCTCTTATTTAAAACACAATTATCTCTCAATGTTGATTTTTCAACAAATGATATAAATCTACTATATCTCTTTCTCTTCTCTCCTCTTTTCTTATATAAAATAATTACAAACCATGAACTCTCTTTAATATTAAAAATGGCTTCCCAAGCCTCATTTTATAGCTTTCCAAATGACTTTGGCATTCACCCTTTGTGACCCTTCAATCCACATGGAAAATGGTGCCACATTTATATGAGCCTTCAAATCCCTTCATTTGAAAAGTCACATGGTGACCCTTCATGATAAAATGAATCCTTTCCCCTTTTGTCTTTATCTTAGAAAATTTTCAAATTCCTCAAGGTGACTAGTTCTAAAAGTTTTGTTTGAAGGGGCTTATCAAGATGACCCAATATGACATAAACCCTGGTTGACTAATTTTTTTATTAGAAGCTATGATTATGTGGAATCAATGTTCATCGTGAAGCTACAATCACGGGTTTTCCAATTTAGGATCATCACCAAAGACATTTATTTATTAACAAGGATCCCACATAAAAGTGCTAACCCTATAATCACCCATGCCTTGATGACATACTAGAACAAGAAGTATCTAGAGTCTACTATGACCTACAAAAGGATGGTTTGTAATTTTTCATTAAATTATTATTTTTTCATTTATATTTTATTTTAAAATTTATGCATATATTAAACATAATTAATAGATATTTACATTAAAAATACCAACACTCACAAAAAAGGGTCCTCTCTGTATAATCTCTAAACCATGTTTTTCTTCTAGCCATGATTGCATTATTTTAGTCTAGAGTTGTACTACTAGGAAAAACATCAAACATTCTGATATGGGATATTGTCTACATCCTATGTACTTTGAGTGGCCAATAATTTTTTGGTGTTCATATATGTTAATAAATATTATGAGTGATTTATCTTATGCACTTATTATTGATAAATTCAACATTACTCATATTAATTTGTATAATGAGGCATTTCAACAATTAGAGAGCATGAGTATTCATACTGCTCTTTAGGGCAAAAATAACCTAAACTCTCTTTCCATTGTCGAGTAAGAGGTGAGATAAAATTTAAAATTGCATTTTAAACTATTTAAAAATGGTTTTGTTTGCCAATTTTGGCGCACATACAAATCTTCTACCTGGATGGATGAGCTAAACATAGTTCTGAATGGAAACCGTGGTCCAAAGATCACATACAACTTTCAAAGATTTTGAAACAAGTTAAGTAAACTTAAAGTGTAGTTTTTAAAAATTTGAGAAAGCATTTTTCTATGTTGATCATAACATTTAGGAACATGAAACATGTTTGCACAAGCCTCAGAAGTTCATTCAAGCCTTGGAGATTTAAACAATAGTGCAATAACAAGTCTAGAGAGACCATACTATATGCCATGAAAAAATTAATAGGTTAAATTGATTGTGCATTTAATAAATTAAATTAGGAGGCCTCTTAGAGCCAAAATATCACATGAACATGATGTTATTCATGCCTTAAATATTCTTTACAAATTTCATGACTTGATGAGTTGTTTATCTCAATTTATAAGTGTTCAAAGTTAAACAAGTAAAAGGAGACATTCATGTAACATCAAGTTTAAGCATCATAAAATAGTCATTTGGATTAAAAAGTTATTAAGGATGAATGTAGAGTTGACAAGTGTCAAGATATCAGGTGCCTGAATGAAGATCTAATAGTGCACATTAACTAACAAGGCTAATGAGACCAAATATATTAATGGACCACATTTAATCATACAAAAATATATCAACAATGAGTGATAAGTTAAAAGGTTAGTGGATCCTAAAATAAAATACATGGGTGACAAGTGTCTTAAGCATATTAAATTGGTATAGGATTTTTTGCTATAGGATTTGATTAAATTGGTATAGGATTTGATTAAGTGTGGTGGAGATTTCATCAAAATGTGGTAGCTCATTGATTATTCTTGGTTAACGTGCTCCCTCTTGTCTCTTCTCCCTTTCTCTATATTACCCATTCTTTTACATTTTTAGAAACTGTCTCTTAGATTTTAGACTCTCATAAGGATTATTTGATCTTAAAGAGTAGGGCAATTTATAAGATATTTTAAAATATGCTCATCTTGATTAGGCTAAACCCTATCAAGCATTTTTAAGAACTACCTCTTGAAGAAATAAAAGACTTTATTTACCTATATCTTTTTTTGGATCTATGTTGAGTGAATTGTGCATGATGGCATTGTGAATGAGAATCATCATCATCCATTATCATCCTTTATGACCTCATTTAGGGTGTTTTCAATATATTACAGGTTTGGATTGGTGTTCTACCTAAACCTAGTCCATGAAACACTTATGCACTAAGCTAGATTATGAGGTTATGTGAGCTAGAATTATCTCTTGTTGATCTAGTGTGGGTTTAAGCTTCTGGATGTTTCCCATTTTTATTTGGTGCATCACCTGGTTAACTTTCTTAGGATCCCTCTTTCCCTCTTTCTAGTCCTTTTTCCTATGACATCATTATTTTAGGTGATCCATTAATAAAAAGCTGGCCTTCTCTAGAGGTTCAACCCCATCATAGGTTACCCACAACTTTGGGTTGTCATAAAATTATGGATTAGTAATAGGGAGTCTAAAGAACTCTCTCCAAGGGTGTAGATTAATATCATAGTATTTTATGGTATGCCTGGTGGGACTTACTATGTTATTGATTGGTGAAGAGTTTTGATGTTATCTTCATCCAATTATCCTTTGGAGGCAAGTGTTCAAACATCAATGGTGACTCTAAGAATTTATTAATTGGTTTAATTACCCTAACTAAGTGCCTAATCATCATAATCTAGTATTTAAAATCAACCATGTTTTGATCAATGTGCTTATTCTCTACCTCAGTATCATACTTATAAAGCAAATAATGTTTATGCATTCCCCACAAGTGGCCATAAAATATCCTATTAGCCTTATCATGAATTTTTCCCTCCTCCCACCCCTACATATGACCAAGGTCATCCTCCTTTGCATTCAAATTATTATTCTAATTCCCATTTTTAAGACCATGCTTATCCTATTATATCCTTATTAGGAGTTAAGCAAGCATTATGCATTTATATTGAGTTGATAAGGGAGATTGATAGGGGTTTGGATTTTTCTCTAGTCATCCCTATCTATGTTCTACAAAAGGAAAGGAGTGCTCTTTAGTTTGTCAAGAATATGATATTCAATTTTTGAGGGTGAAAAACAGTAATCTTGTAGGAATGAGGACATAATATTGATGAGAAGCATGATACAAAATGTAGATAGTGTGTTTATATCTTATGAAGATCAATAGGCTCATTTGGATCAATCTTATGTGTCCCCTCCCCTCCAAGAGCCTCAAGCTCAACCTTCAAGAGATCCTGATCATCCCCCTAGTCAACCTTATAAAATTACATCCTTGTCAAAACTCAAAGAGGAAATACTGGAACAAGGTAGAACAATCATAAAAATTAATGAGGGGGTTAATCTTGGATAAAAATTCCCCATTCATGCCATGGAGAGGATAAATATCTTCTTGAAAGAGGTTTGGAATATATGGGAACTAATTGAGAAAGTTGACTATCTACATGTTGAGAATTAAGAATTGAAAGGGTGGGTATTATCATTGAAAAAGTGTTTGAGAAGTGGGAGAAAGAGTATGCCAAAATTGAGTCAATTAGTTTTCCTTCTCCTACCCCTACACCCATTCCTACTCAAGAGCATGATGCCATTACATCATGGATATTCTCCAAAGCATTCAACCTTGGCTATTGTTGTCACTTGGATTTTCACCCTTTAAGGAGATGGAAAATCTCTCCTCATCCAAGTATCATAATGGAAACACCTCTAGGCTTGTGGGTAGCCTAAGGATGAGGTGAATCTCTAGATAAGGCTAGCTCCCTTGATGTGCCACTGTGGATTATAACTATACTTAAATTTAATGGGATGGAAAGGGACAAAGATAAATGAAATAAAAATAACCTAAGGGAGGTGATACACCAAAATAACATGATTACTTCCAACCAATATCATGTTACATATGAGAACAAAGGACAAATTAAACATACACTTCTTCAATCTATGTCTTCTCACATAAATGTTATATTATGAGGTTATGGATGAATGCCTTAGGATAGGAGGGCTAGAAAAGGGATCTTGAATGGCACTAGTGAATATAATAACTCATTAAATCTTGTATGTCTCATAGAACACTTCACATGCCCTGTAAGAAGAGGTTGTAAATAGGTGAAAGAATGAAACAACATGCTAAGGAATCCATAGTTTTCACTAAGAAAGATTCATCATATAATTGAACACACTATGAATAGTCATGAAAGGGGTAAAAATTAGTAGTATTATTTATCAAATGGTATTAATTTGAGAATGTATTTTCCATACTCAGGTGGAGCCTTCATTATAATGCCAAAATGGCTAGTTCTTATAGAACTTGAGAAAGAGAGAAGAAGAGAGAAGTCCAAGGGTCACAAATACACTTGTAAATATGAGAGAATAAGTTAATTATGAATGAAAATATTTTATGGGATTAACCATGCAAGGTTAGTAATCCTAAGTGTCCATACAAGTCATCAAACTCTTACAAAGTGGCATAAAACTCTTCATTCTAGCTCAGAAAAATTGCCTACATGATTAACCTTGTTTAAACACCTCATAACTAACTAGAACTAGATCCAATGATTTGAATAAATGGTAAGGGGTTAAAATATTCCTATATATTAATTTGTTTTAGTCTTGGTCCTATAAAATTATCTAGAAAGGATCTATCATCATCTATAGTCTAGAAAACTCTTCTTCCATGCACCCTACACACTTGTCCTCAAAATTGGCATCATTTTCTCATGAAAATAAATAATATGAAGTATATTAAAATTTTAAATACCCTCCATGGAATTATAATCATTTGACACATATTAAAATCATCCCACTTAAAGTTTTCCACCCTTCTCACTAGCTTGTCTATTAGGCCAGTTTTGACTGGCTAAGATGAAGGCTATTGTTTACAAACTTAGAAGATTTTATAAGGAATTAAATTAATATTTATAGTTATAAAAATTATAAATATTCATCCTAAATTTTATTTCATCCTTTTAATCCTTTTGAAACCTATAAAACACAAAAAAATGGTCAAAAATACCTTGTTTTACCCCCTATCCATATAATTATGTATATCCAAAAAGTATGTGAGGGATACTTAGTAAGTACTATATATTTAAAATATGTTTCATGGTCAAAATATGCCATAATATTGGCTTTATAACTCCATTTTCTCAAACTAGTCTCTGTAAGGGTTTAACAAGAGTTTTAAACCTATTTAACCTCTTAAGCTTTGTTCATAAAGCTATAGAATCTATATTTTAAATAAATTAAACAATCATGTCATTAAATACCCATAATAACATCCCATAACTCCTTTATCTCCCATTAAAATCCTCATGGAAGATATGAACATTTGAATTTAACTTATCGAGCTCTTTTTCTCCTTTCCTACATGTCTAAGTTGATTTTGAACTAAAAATGGATTCATTTTTGCTTCCATTGCATACGGATATATTTAAAATGTCTTAAATGACATAAAAAACATTTCTTGGCCCATTTTAATCCATTCCTAGAGCTGGAAGTGTTGTTGGTTTCACATTATGTCCTTTAGGCATAAACGTGCTTAGTAGGTCTGACTGCACCCTATAGCTCAAAGTGACTTCTGATTATTTTACTTGGATACAAATATCTTAAAAACCTTTATATACACTCTAAAAAAATTATTAAACAAGTTAAAATTCCCAACCAAAGCTATATATGGATATGTCTTTTCATTTAGGCTTTAGGCCTAAACATGCGTAGTAGGGTTGACTGCAAATTTTGCTATTTAAACCCTCTTGCTTGGTTTAATCCTTCAATAATGTGTTACCAATGTTTTTTTATATGTTACTAAACTTATCACATCATTTTTAAATATTAAAACAACTCCTAATACCACTCTTCATCCCCTTCTCCTAAAACCTACCAGTTTATGCATGAGGGGAGTACCCTCTATTTGAGATAAAATAAAGGGAACTCCCTTATTTTCATAGAAAATATGAATACTTAAAAAGTATCTCAAATTCCTAATGGATATCTATAAAAATTTTCTCTCTTGAAAATAATATTTTTCCTTTCAAACTCTAAAATATCCAAGACTGACCTGCCAGACAAGGATTGTATGCATTATTTTTGAAGTACTAATTATATGTTACTTACTCAAGGTTGTTATTTTGTTTATTTATCATGAAAAGGGATTATTTATACCATAATTTCCATGACTAATGTGTCACAGGTATCTTTAATACCTTATATCCTTACATGCTTCTTCCAATACCCTAACTAGACTATGTAAAGAGTCTTGACTACAGGTTCTCCTCCAATGGACTATGTATTACATTTGAAAGGGTATTTCCATGTGTGATTCCAAATTTTATGAGGGTGAAATAAGAATATTTTTTTAATTAAATTTTTTATTTATCTTTCTCACCATTCCAAAACTCTATACTCCCCTCCATTCATTCTATCTAGTTAGGATTGACACACCTCCTTGACTGTGTTTTTCTATTAGAAAGGATACCTATAGGTATGTATGCCAAGTTGGACCTTAATTTTAATGAATAAATACTATATTTGAATATTTTAGGTCAAATATAAATTATTTTAACTTGTATATCATGTTAGATAGTACCAACACTAAGCATCTTCACTTCTTAAGATCACTACATGTCACAGTCTTTTAAGGTTGGTTATAGGTATAATTAGGGTCATCAAGAGTCTACATAGGTTTGCTCCATTATTTTAAGAGATTATGAAGCTTAACCTAGTCTTAATTTATATGGTCATCTAATTTATTTAACATTCCAAACTAACTTATCTCTTCACTTACACTCTAAGTTCATAGACTGAGTCCTCCCTACTTAACTGAGATAACTTGCTTAAATGACCCCTATAGGTGTACTCAAGCTCCAATTGAGCCTATTCATAGTGTTTGGAAGATTTCAATGAATAAATTTAGGTTAAAATTTAAAATTTAATTTTTTAATTCAATTGGAATCCTATAAAAACCATTTGGATACCACATATCAACCCACTATTAACCTACCTTATTGTAGGTGTGTAGTAAGGTTATTATATAGATTGAAGTGCATATGAGGTTCATGACACTAATTAACATCTTATATGGATGGTAATTTATAATTAATGTCATATTAATCATAAAATACATTAAAACATGAAACCATGACCTATTTTTTAACTTGGGGCAGTAAGAGGTCTCCTTTTTACTCCAAACTGAAGATAACACTGACTGTTTTCAGTGTATAAAAGTGGCTTTTTAGAGCTTTCAATGACTATCTTCCCTTACTCCTCTACCATTAATATTTTAGGTAATTTTAATATTATAATAATATAAGGAAATCATACTTATATGAATCTAGGGTCTTATGAAACTTGTTATAATATCTCCATAGAATGCCAAGGATATCTGTTTTGCCTATTTAGGGATTGGAGGCCTAAAACTCAGTCATCATCCCTAGAGCATGTTTCTGATCTTCATGTTGATAATTTAACACCTTATATGGGTCTAAAATGTTATACGTACCTATAATATCTTTAATAATTGTTTAATCACATGTTTAGGCACTCTAAAGTGACTCTAAAACTCTCTACCAAGTCACCTATATATGTTGATTTTCAGTATATTCAGGCAATGGATACAATGTGGATAGTATGAATTGATTTAAACATATTATGAATTGCATATCCACTTGAAGAACCTAAAATTATTTTTTTCACACCTCCAAGACCTGTAAACCACTATCAAGGATCCCATTATAGCATGATGCCCTTAATGAAGGCTATAGGTGCATGGTGAACTGTATGTAGGCAGTATGTGAAATGTATGAACAATAGTATTGTGATCTTGAAATTATGACCAAATTAATGACATTAAAAAGATATAAAGTGATAATTATGATATAAAAGTATTGAAACAAGATTTACATTTTATTTCAACATTGGAAAACCTCTATGAAAGCACCTGTCAGTGCACATTGAGCTGTAGCAGATAGATTATGAATATGTGTGGTTGTGATTGCAACTTCAAGGAGAAATCTAATTTTGAGGATAAAAATTAAAGGTTATGGGATTTATAATACTTTAATAACATGGTAATAAACCTAATCTCCACCTTATAAAACCATTTCCAAAGCATGAAGATGTTGTAAGTAGTAGAAACCTATCAATGACATAAAATGGGACTAGTCTACAATTTGAGGTGATTGGATCTAAAAATCAACTTGAAACTTTAAAAAAATAATTGGGAACATTATATAAGGAATATAAAATAATTTTTAATCAAAATTATTAATTTTTTTGTACAGACTTGCCTAAAATAAAGTAAAACCTATAGGGTGCATGAAATAGCTAACAAAAAAGTACAGTCAACTTCATGAGGATGGATCATGAAGAAAAGGACACAATTATTCAAAATAATTATATGTAAATTAATTTATCTAATTTTAATTTAACCTCCCCAAGTCATTTGACTTGAAACCTTTTGAACTGTCTATACTAAGCAAAAACTTGAAGGTCACTTTTGCATGCCAAGAAGGGAGGAAAATTAGTATAATATTCTTGGGCTAAAAATGAAACTTAAAAAGAAAAAAAAAGTGGAAATAAGCTTTGGGAATTTTAAAAGACACACCATTATCCTCTCCCATGTGTCACACTTCCCCATGAGCCGTACAAGTGCCAAACTTACCTTTTTCCTTAAGAAAACTACCTTTTCTTCTAATGAAGCCACCACTTTCCATTTATGGTAGTTAATTAAGACCTATAAGGAAAAAATTGACATTAAATCACATTTTTAAACCTTCAAACTTCTTAATAAATATGTATAATTCATTTAATGTACCTTTTTTGACCTTAAAATGACCCAAAAATGATATAAGGACTAAAATAACTAATGACCAAGGCTAGTATAACATTAAATGACATAAATTATCCTATAAAACACTTTTTATATCTATATTTCACCCATATATCACTTAAAAGTCATTTTTTTACCTAGGGGTACTCCAATTTGACCTAAAGGTCAAATTTGGCCAACAAATTGGTGACACGTAGGGGTAGCATGCCTATTATGTAAACTAGAATAGTAGCCTTATCAGTCCATTGGAATTAGGGAGTAATTTGAAGTTTGATACAAAAAGGGAAACCTTTGAACATTTACCATCAATAAAATACCATGAATTACCTCAACCACATAAAGCAAAGGACACACACAAAATAAGACAATAAACATGTACTCAAGGCACTTATGGAACACACACACTAAAATGAATAAACTAACTCAAACAATAACTAACCTTAGAATAGAACTTAATCCAAGATAAAAGGGAAAATTTGAAACTCTTCTTGATTCATGACATAAAGGAATGAGTGAGGTAAATAGCCTTTTGTCATTTAACATTGATGCCTCTAACTTTTTCATGATATTTGCCGACTTCATTGGCATGATGTTCATTGAAAACTAGGCAGATTCAAACATGCTGGATATATAAATGAATTATTATTTAATCTAAACAACCTCAACCTTATCATGTGGATCTTCAATTGCAACCTCATTTTTGTTTTCCATAGGGCTCTCAATAAGATTGGGTTTTTTCTCAGCTGCAATTTATTCTAGCTCATCAAGGAGCTTTGCATACTCTATCTAATATTGATCATTGTCCTCCATGGAAGATTATTTTTTCATCTTTTCATGTACTTGGTCCTCAACTTTGCAAAGCTTTTCAAGCTCTCGAAAGAGATTTATTTGCATATGCCAATCATCTTTATCCTCTTCATCCTCTAAAACCACTACCTCTTTAATCTTCTCTTCTTGATGTGTGAAGCCATAAATCTGGTGTTATTCAAGATCTAATGCATCTAATGGTGATTAAAAATCAGGTTGATGTATTGGATCATCTTCAAGAATAACATCTTGCACATTGGACTCAAGAGAGCTTTTCAAGACTACCACCTCTTTGGGGATGACTGGAAAATGCTCTTCATATTTAATAACACATTAATCTTCATGTTATAAGTGGTAATATATAGCATTTTGTTTGTATTTATAGTCTTATTTAAGGGCTATAATATCCTCCATATCCTTTTCCTTCATAATGATGCCAAGACTAGGCATCTTGAAATCATGTGACCTATCCCAATGAAGTTGCCAAGGAGGTAGTCTTTATTCAAGCAAGAGTTCTAAATTTTATTTAACCAGCTAATTTTCCCTAGGTTCTCATACCATAGTTCCATCAATACAAATGGTGATGGGGTGAGGATAATATAAACTAAATGGTGGAGGTGGCACATATAACTCAAAATTAGATTGAGAGTGAAATGTAGGGGGCTGTTTTGGAAGTTTTTAAGGTAGACCTTGGGTTAAAACCACTTGATTTTATTCCTTCCACTTGATAAACACTTCATTCACTTCTGATTTATCTTGAGGACTCTCTTGAGGAAGTGTGGATGGGGTGTGTTTAGGCATAATATCTTCTTGTGGGTCTAAACATTCCATCACACCTTGACTTAGTAAATTCATCCTTGACTCTAACTCTTCAATTTGCTTGATTAGGCTCTCTTGGAAAAGTCTCTCTTGAAGTTGATATGCATTATCATGAGGATGATAAATACAAGGGATTCATATGGAGGACAATATATTTCTTTAGGAAGGGTGGGAGGAACTTGAAAAGGATCAACTTTATTCACAACCTCACACTCCTTATAAACCAAACTTTTATCTTCTTTCTTTCCCCATGACTCCACTATCTTACTCTAGCTTAGGATGTTAGGATTAAAAATATCCTTTTGAGGTAGTGGAGATGCAATTTGAGAGGGTAATGAGGGTTTTAAATCCACTTATTTTGATACTAAGATGGATTGCTGTATTTACTTATTGGCTAACTCAATTTATCTATTAAGGTTTGATTCAAACACAAGGATAGTCTTTTCAACTCTATCTTCCACTTGATTTGAAAAAGGATGACTTTGAAAATTTTGATTAGGATCATGATAAGGGGTTAAATATGGCTAATATAAAACTTGGGGAAGTGGATATTAAGGTTGATAGACTTGGTAATGTTTCCTCTCATGAATGCTTAGCTTATCATCCAAGGATGTAATCAAAACACTCATATCTAACATCTCATTTGTAATCCTTTGAAAATTGGCTCTCTCAATAGGTGCCCACTCTCTTTTGAAAAAATATAAGGAATATATCACCTTGTGAATTAAATGTCTAGGGACCTCATGAAAACATCCTCTTAGATTATCAAGCTCCAACATGTACCTCTCATAGCCTAAAAGTATTTTCTTGAAGGTGGAAATGGATGGAGTTGAGGAGTGGCTAAGTTGACTAGGAGAAGCAAGATATTGAGGAGGTTGGTTATATGACTAATATAAATCATGACAAGGATGAATATGATCATATTGGGGATGACAATAACCATATTGGGGCTAGTACACTTCATGCAAGGGATGATTAAGAACTTGATCTTATTGATAAGGAATGACACAAGCTTACAATATCTCACCAACTTGTAAAGAACAAAAATCAACACCAAAGTCAGACATGAAACCTCATGAAATCAAGAACACAAATAAAAATATCACCAACAATATTCAAAAGTAAACTTTGGTTGCTTGACCAACTGATGTAGCTTCAGAGTTGCCATTGATGCTTGAATATATGTCTCTAAAGGTTGATTGTTGAAAGATAACACCAAAAATATTTCAACCTCTTGGATAAAGAGTCCCATCAGGCATGATAAAAACTATTTTAACTTAGATTTACACCCTTTAATGATATGTAAAATCTCTCCTCATCCAAGTGGCACAATGGAAACAACTCTAGGCTTGTGGGTAGCCTAAGGATGAGGTGAATATCTATATAGGGATAGCTCCCTTGATGTACCACTTTGGATTACAACTACACTTAAATTTGTGGGGGGGGGGGGGGTGGAAAGGGAAAAATATAAATGAAATAAAACTAACCTAAGGGAGGTGATACACCAAAATAACATGATGACTTCCAACCAATAACATTTTACATATGAGAACAAAGAACAAACTAAACATACATTTCTCCAATCTATGTCTTCTCACATCAATGTTACATTATGAGGTTATAGATGAATGAATTAGGATAGGAAGACTATAAAAGGGGCCTTGAATATCACTAGTTAATATACTAACTCACTAAAACTTAGACATTACCGAGAACACTTCAAATTCCCTACAAGAAGAGGCTGCAAATAGGTGAAAAAATGAAACAACATGCTAAGGAATCCATAGTTTTCACTAAGAAAGATTCATCATCTAATTAAAAAAACTATGAAAATTCATGAAAGAGGTAAAAATTAGTATTATTTTTGATCAAATGGCATGAATTTGAGCATGGCTTCTCCATACCTAGGTGGAGCCTTCATTACAATGCCAAAATGGATAGTTCTTATAGATATTGAGAAAGAGAGAAGTCCAAGGGTCACAAGGACACTTGTCAAGCTAAGAGAAGTATTTAATTGTGCATGATAATAGGTTATTAAATGAACCATGCAAGGTTATGAATCTCAAGTGTCCATATAAGTCATCAAACTCTTGCAAAGTAGCATAAAAATCCTCATTCTAGCTCAAAAAAACTATCTACGTGATTGGCCTTGTTTGAATGACTCATAACTGAAGAACGCCAGATCCAATTATTGGAATTAATGGTAAGGGGTTAAATTATACCATTACATGTATTATTTTTAGGCTTGTTCCTATGGAATTATCTAAAAAGGAGCTATCATCATCTATAGTCTAGAAAACTATTCCTCCATGCACCTTGTACACTTGTCCTCAAAATTGGCATAATTTTCTCATGAAAATATATGGGAGAGAGTGGATGAAAATTTTAAATACCATAAATGGATTTATAAGCATCAAACACACCTTAAAATCACCCCACTTGAAGTTTTTCCACTCTTTTCACTGGCTTGTCCAGTAGGCTAGTTTTGACTGGTTGAGATGAAGGTTATTATTTGCACACTTAGAAGATTTTATAAGGAATAAAATAAAATTTTGGAGTTATTAAAATTCTAAATATTCATCCTAAAGTTTATTTAATCCTTTTAATCCTTATAGAACCTAAAAAACACAAAAAATTGTCAAAAATACCCTATTTTTCCCCCTATTCATATAATTTCGTATAGCCAAAAAGCATGGGAGGGATAATTAGTGAGTCCTATATGAGTTAAAATAGGTTTAATGGTCAAAATATTCCATTATATTATCTTTATAACTCCATTTTATCAAACTAGTCTCTGTAAGGGTTTAACAAAGGTTTTAGACCTATTTAACCTCTTAAGCTTTGTTTATAAAGATATGACATCCAAATTTAAAATAAATTCAAAAAAAATGTCCTTCAAGACCAATAATAACCTCCCTTTACTCCTTTTTCTCCCATGAAAATCCTCATGAAAGATATGAGCATTTAAATTTAACCTATCAAGCTATTTGTGTCCTTTCCTGCATGTTTGAGTTACTTTTATACCAAAAATGGATTATTATATGATTACCATACATACAAAAAAATTTAAAATTTCTTAAATGAACTAAAAAATGTGTCTTTTCCTGTTTTAATCCACTCCTAGAGCTGGACGTGATGTTGGTTTCACATTTTATCCTTTAGGCGTAAACGTGCCTAGTAGGTCTAACTGCAACCTAGAGCTCCAAGTGACTTTTGATGACTTTACTTAGCTTTAAATAGAAAAAAAAACCTATGTATCCACCCTAAAAACATGATTCAACAAGTTATAATTCCCAACCAAAGCTATATGTGGAGATGTCTTCTCATTTGGGCTTTATGCCTAAACATGCTTATTAGGGTTGACTACAAACTTAGAAATTTAAACCCTATTACTTGGTTTCATACTTAAGTGAGGTGTTCCCCATCTTTTTTTATATGTTATTCAACTTATCACATCCTGTATAAAGATTCAAAAATATCCTGAGACCACTCTTTATCCCCTTCTCCCAAAACCTACCAATTTGTGCATGAGGGGAGTGCTCTCTATCTGAGATAAAATAGAGGGAAATCCCCTATTTTTAGAAAAAAAATATGAATAATTTAAAAGTATTTCCAAGTCCTAAGGGTGATATATTCAAAATTTTATCTCTTGAAAATAATATTTGAACTTTAAAACTATCAAAAAACTAAGATTGACCTACTAAGAAGGGATTGTATGCATTATTTTGAAGTATTGACTATATGTTACTTGATCAGGGTTGTTATTTTGTTTATTTATAATGAAAATGGCTTATGGATATCATAATTTCCATGAATAATTTGTCATAGATCTATATAACACCTTATCTCCTTACATGCTTCTTCCAATACCCTAACCATATTGTGTAAAGAGTCCTGACTACAAGGTCTACTCCAATGGACTATGTATTACATTTGAAAGGGTATTTACATAATTTATTACTAATTTTATGAGGGTTCCATGAGAATATTTTAGTCATGAAAAGGTTTCTTTATCTTTCTCACCATTCCAAAACTCCATGATTCCCTCCATTAATTTTGTTTAGTCTGGACTGATACACCTCCTTGACTATGTTTTTCCCTTAGAGAGGATATCTATAGGTATGTATGCCAAGTTGGACCTTGATGTTAGTGCATAAATACTCTATTTAAATATTATAGGTAAAATATCAATGATTTTAACTTGTATATCATGTTAGATAGTGCCAACACTAATCATCTTCACTCCTTAAGCTCACTACCTATTATAGTCATTTAAGGTTGGTTGTATGTATACTTAGGGTCATTAAGAGTCTGCATAGGTTTGATCTATTATGTTAAGGGATTATGAATCTTACCCTAGTTTTATTTTAGATGTTAATCTAATTTATTTAACATTATAACCTCTCTTATATCTTCACCTTCACTCTAAGTTCATAGACTGAGTCCTCCTTGCTTGAGTAAGACAACCTAGTTTAATGACCCCTATAGGTGTACTCGAGCTCCAACTGATCCTAATCATAGTATTTGGAAGACTTAAATGAATAATTTTAGGTTAAAATGTAAAATTTTATGCTTTCATTCAGTTTTAATCCTATAAAAATGACTTGGAGACCACCTATAAGCCCATTATCAACCTACCCTATTGTAGGTGTGTATTAAGGTTGTTGTACAAACTAAAGTGCATATGAGGTTCATGACACTAATTAACATATTATATGGATGGTAATTTAGATAATTAATGTCATTTTCATCACAAAAATCATTAAAACATGAAATCATGACTTAGTTTTCAACTTGGGGGAGTAAGAGGTCTCTTTTTTATTCCAAACTGAAGATAACACTAGCTATTTTTAGTGTATAAAAGTGGCTTTTTAGACCTTTCAATGACTATCTTACCTTACTCCTCTACCATTAATATTTTTTAAGGTAATTTTATTATGATAATAATACAAGTAAAACCTACCTATATGCATAAATGGTCTTGTAAACCTTGTTATAATATCTCCACAAAATGCCAAGGATCTCTATTTTGCTAATTTAGGGATTAGAGGCCTAAAACTCAATCATCATCCCTAGAGCATGTTTCCAATCTTCATGTTGATAATTTAACACCTCATATGGGTATAAAATATTATTCCCACATATTATATCTTCAATAATTATTTTACCACATGTTTAGGCACTCAAAAGTGACTCTAATACTCTCTACCAAGTCACCTATATATGTTGATTTTTAGTATATGCAGGCAATGGGCAGAATGTGGATAGTATGCATTGATTTAAATATCTTGTGAGTTATCTATACAATTAATTAACATGAAATTAATTATTTAACACATAAAAAAGATTTAAAACACTATCAAAGATCCCATTATATCATGACATCCTCAATGAAGGTTGTAGGTACATGGTGAACTGTATGTAGGTAATATGTGAAATATATGAGCAGTGGTATTGTGACCTTGACCTTATGATCAAATTAATGATATTAAAAAGGTATAATTTGATAATGATGATATAAAAGGATTTAAAAAATCTTTAAATTTTGTTTCAACATTAGAAAATCTCCATGAAAGCACCTGTAAGTGCACATTGAGCTATAACAGACAGTCTGTGAATATGTGTGGTTGTGATTGTAACTTTAAGGAGAAAGTTACTTTAGAGGATAAAAATTAAATGTGAGGGGATTTATAATACTTTAATAACATGTTATTTAACCTATCTTCACATTATAAAACCATTTACAAAGCATGAAGATGCTACAAGTAGTATAAACCTGCCAACAACAGAGAATGGGATTAGTCTGCAACTTGAGGTGATTGGCTCTTCAAATCAACTCCAAACTTAAAAAAAATCATGGGGAACATTATATATGGAATATAAAATTATTTTTAATCAACTTTGGTAATTTTTTCATATGGACTTTCCCAAAATGAATCAAAACCCATAGGGTGCATGAAACAGCTAGCAGAAAAGTATATTCAACTTCATGAGGATAGTTCATGAAGTACAAGAAAAAATTATTAAAAATAATTATATCAAAATTAAGGTATATTATTTTAATTAAACCTACCTAAGGCATTTTACCTAAAACCTCCTGAGCTATTTATATTGAGAAAAAACCTAAAGGTCACTTTTGCATGCCAAGAAGGGTGAAAAAGTATCATAATAGTTTTGGGCCAAAAGTGGAAATTAAAAAGAAAAAAATATGTAACTAAGATTTTTAAAGTTAAATAGACACACCATGATCCTTTCCCATGTGGTACACTTCCCCATGAGTCAGACAAATTCTAGGCTCACCTTTTTCTTCAAGAAAACTACCTTTTCTTCTGATGAACTTACCACTTTTTAGTTATGTAAATTAATTAAGACCTATAATGAGACATTATATTTGAAATAATTTTTTTGAAGCTTCAAACTTCCCAAAAATCTATACAAATCATTTAATGTACCTTTTTTGACCTCAAAATGACCCCAAAATAATATAAAGACTAAAATAACTAATGACAAAGGCTAATATAACATTAAATGACATAAATTATCCTATAAAAAAACTTGTGATATCTATATTGGACCCATATATCACTTAAAAGTCATGTTTTTACCTAGGGGTGCCCCAATTTGACCTAAAAGTCAAATTTGGTAAACAACTATGTCATACCCTCACTTGTGAGGTTACCCTCTCCTATAACCATTCAAAAGGAATAAAAAGTGTTTGTTACATACTTGTTTCCATCATGGAAATCAATTAAAAAAGGCATAAATAAGGATGAGGTGTTATTTGAGGCAGTTCTTCAAGAGCCACCAAAGAGACCCTACAAGGTACCTAGCTGGAAGGATACTCTCTTAAGATGCAAGCAAGGTGAAATTATTCACCCTCCCACCATATCGATCTTGGAGAAAGAAAATATTTTACAAAGGATAAATGAGGATCTTATAGACATAGGTGAGCTTAAAGAGGACAATTCAAGTGTCTATGATGAGGAGATCATAATAGGTAGCCAACTTCAATAAGAAGGGGAAGAATCAAATTTAAACCAAACTTCTTAGCATGGATTTGACAATAATGAGATGGATCATGATGAGAAAAATCCTCAGGTTAAAAATAGAGTAGACTTTTAATGGAATACTAAAGGTCCATTTTACATAGATCAAGAAGCGGATTATAACTAGGTGCCTAAGGTTGGTACACTTCAAGATGAGGTGTCAGTTGAGGATAACCCTAATATATTAGAGCAAGAGGAAATTAGATCAGAGCTTGAGCAAGATAGGTGTGATATTTTGAACCTTAGATGGTCAAATTAACCCTCATTTATAGTTGAAGAATAAGATGAAATCTTGAGTGAGGTTGATGAAGGAGACATCTTAAGTGCTTAGGTGATGCAATTTAATAAACATACCAGTGAAGAGCTTGAAGAGTTATGGAAGTAGTTCAATGCCATAACTAAAGAGTTTGAAGAGGATAATGTACATGTCCTTATTATAGGAACCTATGAGTATGGTACTCTAAGAATGATTAGTCCTAATTTGCACAAAGACAAGAGAGAAGGATATGGTCTTTTTGAACCACTAAGTGAACCAAGTGCAGTTACTCCCAAGAGCCTAAATGAAGTCTTCATGCAAATATTTTTCAAGGTTGATAAGCAACATCAAGTAAGTGATCTTTTAGTCCAACATGAACCAAGCTTGGATGAATTGGACCAGTATGTATATGTTGGAAACATGTTTGTTTGATTCATTTCATCCATTGGATAACACATCAAAAGGATTGGCCATTAAGTTGCTTGGTTCACCATTTTTAGTACCTCTAAAGCAAGGTGTTATTCATCTTGGTTTTTTACAAGTGAATGATAATAAAAGTTTCCCATTTGACCCAAGAGGGATGTGATTTTAAATTACTATAAAATATTGTATATATTAAAGTATATTTCATTCTTTCCTCTAAGTGCCTTTGTGCACATTATTTTAGTAGGTTAGTTTCCCTTGTTTTGTTTAGGTTATTTTCCTTTCTTGTTGTGTGTTTCCTTTTCCTAATTTCTTTGGGCACATTTTTTATTTTTATTTATTTTGGTCCTTGGTGATTCAAGAAAAAGGGACAACCTTGTATCAATTTCTATCAAATAAGAAGGAAAGACTTGAGACTCCATATGCCCAATGGATCAGTCAAGGTAATTATTCTATTACATAATAGGCATGCAAAACCATAATGTCACCATAAATTTTGGCCAATTTTGGCTTACATATAAATCTTTTACTTAGATGGATGAGTTGAATATAGTTTTGGATGGAATGAGTGGTCTAAAGATCACATACAACTTGGAAAGCTTTTGAAACACTTTAAGTAAATTTAAAGTGTAGTTTTTAAAAATTGTTAGAAATTAGGTTTCCATGGTGATCATAGCATTTAGGAACATGAACCAAGTTTTCACAAGCCTTAAAAGTTCATTCGAGCCTTGGAGATTCAAACAATAGTGCAAGAGCAAATCTAGAGAGACCAGACCATCATGGCACATCACATAGAAATGAATAGGTCAGCTTGATTGTGCATTAAATAAGTTTTCTCAGGAGGCCTATCATAGCTGAAATATCACATAAACATGATGTTCTTCATGCCTTGAACATTCTTTTCAAATTTCATGACTTAATGAGTTGTCTGTCTCAAGTTATAAGCATTCAAAGTTGAATAAATAGAAGGAGATGTTTGTGTAGACATCAAGTTTAAGCCTTGTAAAATAGTTTTTTTCAATCAAAAGTTCCCAAGGATGAATGTGTAGCTGATAAATGTCAAGATCTCAAGTGCTCAAACAAAGATCCAATAGTGTGTATTGATTGACAAGGCCAGTGGGCCCAAATAGATCAATGTAGCATGTTTAATATTACTAAAGTGGATCAATGGCAAATAGTGGGTTAAAAGGTTAGTAGATTATCAAATAAAATGCATGGGTTATAAGTGTCTTAAGTGTATTAAACTAGAAAAATATCTATGTCTCACATTCAAACTATACAAAAGAAGATCGATGATGTGTATAGGGTCAAATGTTTAATGAGCTTAGATTAAATATGAGGTTGACACATGGTACAAGCATAGAAGTAGATGAAACTAACAACATATCTTGAGGACAAATGTGTAATTTCCAAGTGTCTTAATCTCAAAGGCCTAGATCAAGATCAATGGTTGATATCAAAAGTCAAAAGCTAGAGACTTCATAAAGAACAATTGTGATCTAGGTCAAAATAGAATTAAGTCTTACAAGGATCATATCATCACCATTAAATCTTAATCAAATGTCACAAATAGATATATTCATATAGTCACAAGTTGTCAAAAATAAGTTTTTGACATCATTGAATCTCAATATGAACCTCTAGTTTGAATATTTGTAACATATAGCGTCCATATTCTTGGGTCACAGTATTATTCTATGACTATGTTCATTACTCTTTAAAGAATATTTGTGTAGATAGTGAGTCCTTAGCTTCCACAAGGTTTAGAGGTAAAATGGGTTTGCTCAAACCTAATATATTTCAAAAAGGAAGCTATTTGGCCTATAGGTTTTCATTGATATGATAGCTATTGGAAAACCAATAAATGAGATTGGTTTTCAATCTATATGAAATCTATATTCATGTTGGAGTAAATACATATATAAACAAGATATGGAAGAATGTCTTATCTTCCAAAATAGTCATATCCTCAACAAGTAGGTATAAATAGCCACTCAAAATAGACATAAGTATGGCTATGTCAGATTCAAGGTATGAGGACTTTGTCCTCATAATGAAAGCAAGTGGGAGATGGTGTAGAAGATCAAAGCAAGGAGATTTGGGGATTGGAGAAATTAGTTAGATCATTTAATTTTGTTTAGATCTTAAGGATATTTATTCCTTGAAAGATCATGTCTCATCATCTATAAAACATACTCTTGTCTTCTAGTGTATTTCTCAGCCAATGAAAAGAGCTTGAAGACTAATTGGAGAAATAACTATTACTAATAATTGCAATGATAATATTTTAAATATTATGTTGAATAGGCTCAATAATTTAAATGTATAATCCCAAGCATACATTTAGGTCAACATACGCACATTCATAAAAAATAGGGACCCATGTGTCAAATTGTGCAAATTTTTACATTAAAATTGAAGATTCACTTGATGAGAGTGTCATTAGCATGATTTCACATTATTTTTTATTTGAAGATCATCCACACTTAACATGGCTATCATATTTGTGCATGGTTCTAGTTTTTCCTTGTTTAATTTTGCTAACATTGGATCTTTGTGTTTTCTAATTGCAGGTCTAATGGAGTCCATTTGGAATAGACAATGTCTAGGTTTCATGTTTTTATCTCAAATTTATATTTTATTAACCTTGTTCTATAATTGATTAATTAAATTCATACCCTATCCCAATGTTTGACCTAGACCTTTTAATTCAAATTTAAATTTGGTGGTATATTTTTATTTAATTTTAAGTGGGGATAAATTAATCATACCATGGACTTCATTTAATTTTTACCCTAAGGCTTGGTCATGTTTTTCAACACAACCAAACCTTATGCTAAAAATCCTCTGCTTGGTCTCTTTTATATCTTGTGATCCCTTTGTTCCCTTTTATCCTAGCTTGGTCCAAGTAATCATATGGTCCCTTTTTTATAAGGTTTATCCTAAAGTCTTATCCTAAGGTTTATCATATTTATTAATATGATAACAACCTTAGCCTAAGACTTTATGCTATGTCTTCGTGTAGGTTTATTTTGTTCTATGTTTATAACCTTGGTCCATAATGTTAATGCCTTGGTCCCTTTAATTCATGGGGTCCCCTTTAATATGTTTAGAACTTAGCTTAAATTTTTTATTCTAAGTCCTTTATATATGCTCTTGAGCTTAATTTTCATTCTTATTTTCAAAATTTATGATTTACATTTGTACACACGAAATTGATCTAACAGATAAAAATCAATGATTGAAAACTCAAGCAATAAACCTCAGTTTAAACATGGAGCACCTTTTAGAGATCAATGGTATACATTGATTCATACCCACTGAATCCAATAGAGCAAGATCAATGAAGAATTTTGAATGAAGCTCTGAGTTAACATGAGACTACCACATGGTGAAGGCATGTGAGCTGATAGAAATGATAATATATAGAGCTTAGAAGGCCTGTAGGATTGCCAAGTGGCACAACCTTAGAGCCTAGTATACATTAAAGAGTGAGCACCTTTTGGAAATCAATAGATTATATCAATTCATACCCACTTGATCAAATGGATAAATATCACATTGAATTTTCAAAGATTCTATGGGACTTCCAAGTGACACAACCTTGGAGCCTAGTACAAAGAGAACAAAAGCAAAAAGTAGTCAACACATGGCACACGAAGAGTGAGAAATGAACCAAAAAATGATAAGTGGTAGGATTAAAAAATAATCCCCATAACATGTTTAAAATTTATGGTCATGTGACAATCAAAGATGTTCCCATAGACTTCAAATGATATTTGTGTGGATGTTAATTTTAACATAGTAGACAATACCCATAACATGTTTAAAATTGATGATCACATGACCACCAAAGACATTCATGTGAACATCAAGTTATGGTCATGTGAAAATCAATTTTAGCATAAAAAATAGCCTCAATCATGTGTTTAAAATTTATGATCATGTGACCATCAAAGATAATCTCATAGATGTCAAATTATGGTCGTATGAACATCAATTTTAATATAAAAAAGAGCCTCAATCACATGTTTAAAATTGAAAGTCATGCGACCACCAAAGACATTCCTACAGACATCAAATGATGGTCACACAGCTGTCAATTTTAAAATATTTTTTATGATCTAAATTCAAAATAAATGATCATATTTTGAACAATGATGAACAAAATGACATGGGGATGCCATAGAAATTCCATGTCAAAGTCATGTGAGTGTAATAGGATAAATGAAAGACCCTATGAGCCTAGTAATGTAAAGGTTGGGATCCAAACTCACAATGTTTCAAATAGATACAATTATTGGAGCACTATTGGAACCTATAGGAGTGCCTTGGCATGACATAAGTACCATAACCAAATCCTATGAGCATTATAATTGACCTAAGAGAGACTAAATTATCATCTATGTAAAGGTAAATCGAGCTAGAGTCTATTGGTGAATAGTTTAAAATGGATTTATAGAAATTGTAGGACCTCTCCTTTATCCTTGAGCAACTTCAAGATTGGACCATGCCTATATTGGGTAGCGTCAAAAAGTAACGAAGACCCTACAATAGTTATGGAGCACTTCATCAGCTAGTGGGTCCCAAATATTTAGATGAAATAAGAATGCTATTTTTGTAACCAACATTGTATAATATTTATGAAGTGGAATATTTTGTTTGTAAAGGTATATACTATTTTTAAAACACATTGCCTACAGATCAGACCATTAAGAAATTCTAGTGTATTTCTAGAACATTTGTGGAAAGGACAGATATCCCTACACTTATAGTTTTATGATTGGATATGATTGACTGACATGATTCCTTGTACATTATAAAAGGAACATTGTCAATTGTAAAAAGGGGGAGGGAGGTTTTGAGCCAAAAAACTTGTGTAAACTTTGAACAACTAATACAAGTGAGGAATTTTGCAAAGATTGTCCATATTTGATTGTGTCATTTATTATTATGGTTTCTCTCTCACTTTCTTGTTCTCATTTTTAGATTTGAATGGTTCTTATGAAATATTGGTGTTCATATTTTAATTATAGAGTTGTTAACTTATGCCAATGATAGGTTGACTGAAAGTTCTCAAGTTCATTTTGTTTCCTTTACTCTTCTTGCATTTGGGCTAATGTTGTTTGTTTGCAGGGTAAATATTTAAAGTGAACTTAGTTCTTATTTGCAATTTTCTCATTCTTTAGATGTTTTCCTGATGTGTATTAATATTTGAGCTCATGTTATTTCATATTATACATTTGTTAATTACATTCTTAGAGGACATATGAACTTTATCATGATGTTTGGGATGAAGATCAACATCTCTTTTCTGCCTTACCCTTCATTTTCATTTTTTAAAAATAAATCGCCCTATCTTAATTACCATTGTAAATATTCATCTTAATTAGTATTTCAATTATATTTTATCATAATTCACTAATATTATCTAATATTTCTTCATTCTTTGTAAACATATAGGCCAATGTGGCCCCCAACCACAAAACTTTATAAATATTATGAAATAGTCCACTTGCTTTCACTTTATTCCATCAATAGATAATAGGATTATCACAACATGCAACTCATGTGTTTAATTATATTAATTCTAAAATAATAATTGTTATTTAAACAATCTGAGCACTTGTGATATATATTAAGGCATCAGTAAGAGGAGCTTTGTTGGTGCTAGAAGAAGAGCCAATTCTTTGTAGATTTGTAGTATCTTTGATAGTTTTTATGAATTATATTTAAAGATCACTCTAATATTTTAATATTTGTGTTTTTTTATCATAATTATGTAAATTTTGGTGATATTCATGGTTTTAGACCGGTCTTTTTGCTTATTTTGACAAATATTGATATTCTTTGAAGACATATGTTGAATTGTGGTAAAGATAGCTTTAGATTTATGAACCCAATAGGTTCGAGGTTAGTAATGGAAATTTTGATTAAATATTGATATATAATTTGAAAATTTGAGTTTATTTGAATTCAAATTTGTAAATATTCGTCATACCTATGTACTGGGACACATCTTTGAGCTAACCTAGTTAAATATTGATATCTTTTGTATGTATCTTTGTAAAATTTGATTAATGTTCATTTATAATCATTATTCTCTACAAAGATATGATTAATTAATTGTATTTAAACATGATTCAAAATTTTCAAGCTATAATTACCAAGAATTAGAGCAAGGTCATGTTCAAATACTAGGGAGCCTCTGCTTGAATTAGAAGTCCATAGAAGAGCTAGGTGAGATAAAGGTAAGCACAAAATTTCAAAATATTTTCCAACTTCACCAATCCAGGATGATCTTATTTTTTATCCTTATCAAGGTATGGCTTGGATAAGTGTCTCTTCAATCAATGTATCAATTATGGTACATGACATTCCTCTCTATCCTAAAAAATATTTTCAAACATTTAGTCTTAGTGGTATTGTAACTACAGAAGAGCATATTAAATAATTTAAAGCTACTTTAAGATTATTAAATGTCACTCATGAAGATGTATCATATGAATGGTATCTAAATCTCCCTAAAAATTACATTACTAGTTGGGTTGATTTTAAAAATGTCTTCATTGACCAGTTTGGTAAAATTATTAGTCATTATGTCTTGTACCAATAATTTACCATAGTGAAAAGGGATGCAAATGAACCCATAAGAGCTTTCAATGCTAGGTTCCAAAAAATGTTTAGTAGGAATATAGATCCTTATATACCTGATGAGGCTTTAGCCTTATAAATCTATAAATAATCCTTAGATCCTATGAATTCTATATTTATAAAGAGAATTATTGGACCCATGAACACATTATCTTTAGTTTGATCAAGATTGTGATTATTAATGAATATATACAAAGCCAAGGATAATTGGCATACTCCATTCCTAATGTCAACCACCATTCACCCATTATGATTATTATTCCTAATGCTCACCAAAATGTGCCTACCCTAAACCAACTGCCAGTCATGAACCAACTCCTTTTGAGAGATGCTAATCTTACTCAAAACCTAGGATTATTGAACAATAACACCCATAGATCATGTTTAAATGATTAGAAATATTTAATGCATATAATTAATTCTGATACTTAGGTTCATAATTATGGGGCCCCAAAGAATGAGAGTGACTCTATCCTCAAGATGGTTCAAAATCTTAGCACTGACTTCCTTTAGTAACAAAAGCAATTAATAAATATTGAAGAGAGCTCTAGTAGTAATTACTCTTTTCAAAGGTTAAACAAGACCAATAACATATTTTGAATGATATCTACCACAATAAAATAATAATGAGCCATATACTAGAAAAAATGTCCCTAATATAAATCTTACTAATGTTGCTTTATATAACTATTATGGAGCTAATTATACTTATAAACATGGGGAAATATATTGTGTTGAATTTTGTAATGCATTTGAATCCTTCCAAGAAGAATTGGATACTTTCAAATTTGTCCCTAATAAGGATTATGTTGTAGGTACATCTGGTTCCTCAAGGTCATCTAGGTCTTCTGATTCAATGCTCATAATGGAGACATTTGAGTTCCCCCTTCAAGAAGACAATGAGGCTAAGGATATTATTGAAGAGATTCATGATTTTCAATAATTCTTGAAGAATAATTATCATCTAACAAATAGGGAATAGAATTAAGCATTCACCACCTTAACTCCTCACAATAACTTTGAGACTCCCCTTGATACTTCCTCAGACAATAATTTAGAGCCTCCTAAGGGAAGTACTTCTAAAACTAATGCTGATGCATCTAATTATACCAATAGGATTGGGTATAACATAGTAGAGGACATGAATAACATCAAGGATAACATTACCTTGCATGAGTTGACATAGATTACTGAACAAAGAGATTTGTTGTTGGAATATTTATCCAAAAATATTAGTAAGTCTCAAAAGTTTGCACATGCTAATGTTGTAATACAAAAAATTAGGGTAGATATTCCTCATTTCCTACTTATTATTAGGATCTTTTGTAAAAATCTACATAATTATTTATTATATTTTGGTGCATCTGGAAATATAATTCCTAAGGGCATTTGTGAACAATTAGGTTTGACTCCTATTAAATCTGACAGAGTTATGACTCAATAAGATAAGTCAAGATTTAAAGTGATTGGTGAATTATTAAATGTTCACATGAAAATTATCTTAGAGCCAAGGATCTAATAGTTCATATATATCCAAGTGGTGGACACCCCTAATGCTTATTGGATGCTATTGAATAGACACTGGACTAAAAGCTTGAATGGTTATATGTCAGCATATTAGTCACATATGTGGTTACCATAGAAGGGATTTCCTAACCAAATCAAGATAGAAAGAGAGCATAAAATGAAACATATGATCTCTAAATATAATGTAATCAATGAAATGGTGAACATGGTTAATGTTGAGTTTGGGATTTACACTCTTGAGACCTCTAAGGTATGTGGCCCTAAGACTTATCATGATTTGCCTAATCTATGGAAATTACATTTTGTTGATGAAAATTGAAAGTATAGATTTAGGGTAGGGATTGTTATAATTAACCCTATTGGTAGAGAATATCATGCTACCTACAGAATTTAGTTTCCTTGTACAAATAATCTAACTGAGTATGAAGCTTTGATTCTTGGGTTACAATTTGCAAACAAACATAATGTTAAGGAACTATTGGTTTATGGTGACTCAGATTTAGTAGTCAATCAGGTAAGGAGTAAATATCAAGAAAATTGTCATATCTCAAGAGATATAAGTTTAGATTCTAGGATTTACTTGAGACTTTTAATGCTTTTAATATTGTTTCCATACCTAGGGAAGAAAACAAGGTTGTTGATGAGATTTCCTCAGCTACAACTAACTTTATACTAGATCATAACTTCCAAAACCTTAGTATTGAGTTGGTCCCTTATCCTTCAGTGCCTGATAATGTCAACCATTTTTAGGTATTCGATGATGATCAACAGATCATATATTTCCTAACTAGTTTAGGAGTATTTGAGGGTCACATTATTGATGAAGCTAGTCTCCTTGATGATGAAGTCATTGAAATCAAACTTGAAGAAAAAATCATTCAATTGAATGATAATAAGATACCTAAAGGAATGATATCCTTGGAGAGACTCTTTGATTCTAATAAACTAGATGAGACTACTAAGACTCCCAAAGTAAGTGAGAATGATTACAATGTAATTAATCTTGGATTTCAAGGTCAGCCTCAATTGGTTAATATTGGTATAACATGTACAAGTCTAGAAAATAAAAGAGCCAAAAAAATGTTGACCAAATATAAAGATATCATAGCATGGTCCTATGATGACTTAAATATTTTTGATCCAAAGGTCATAACTCACACCATACCTTTAAAAGAAAACCACAAAATTTTCAAACAAAAAGCAAAGTCCTATCAACCCGATCTTAGAACCACTAATATATAGAGAGGTAAAGAAGCTCTTAGATGATAATATTTTATTTCCCATTAGAAATTCCACTTGGGTTTCTAATTTAGTCCCAGCCTAAAAGAAGAATGGTGAAATCAGGCTATGCATTGATTTTATAAATCTAAATAGACCATTTGAGAAAGAAAATTACCCCACAAATTCTCTTGACCAAGTGATAAAAAGTATTTTTGGATCTAACATGATGTCCTTTCTTGATGGTTTTTTAGGGTATAACTAGGTGTTGGTGAATCAATAAGATAAGATGAAAATTGTTTTTACTACTAAGTGGGGCATGTTTGCCTACAAAAGAATATCATTTGGGCTAATAAACATACAGGAAATGTTCCAAAGGACCATGGATCATACTTTCCAAGGTTTGGTAGGTAAATTAATTATTAAATACATGGATAATCTCACTATCTTTTCTAAAAATAGGGAGAACCACATCATGCATTTACAACAAGTATTTGAAAGGTGTAGAAGATATGGGATTTCTCTCAACCCAAATAAAAGTATTTTTTATGTTACTAAGTGAAAACTATTAGGACATGTTATCACTAAGGAGGGAATATCTATATACCTAAATAGAGTAGATGCTATATCAAAAATAGATCCTCCTAATAATATTAAAGAACTAAAGTCATTCTTTAGCAAAATAATTTTGTAAGAAAGTTTATTTCTAGATTTACAAAAATTGTCAAGCCATTGAATGATATGATAAATAAAGGTGTCAAAATCACTTGGAACAAAGAAACCAAGAAGGATTTTAAGGACATCAAGGAGGCAATTATACAAGTTCTAGTCCTGATAAGTCTAGACTTCCCCAAAGCTTTTTACCTTTATTCTTTCACTTTTGATCACACTATTGCAGTAGTGTTAACTTAGAAAATTGATGTATGTGATCATTTAATTTCTTTCATGAGAATGAAAATTAATAATGCTGAGTTAAAATATTGTTTAATTGACAAGAAAACATGTTCATTAGTTAAGGTGATGAAGAAATTTAGGCACTAAATTCTTAGGAATAAGGTACATGCTATTTTACTAGACCCTACACTAAGCTCATGCTAAGTCAAAATAAACTAGGAGAAAAGATAGGGAAGTGGATGTCTATCCTTCAAGAGTATGACATTGAATTGAAAATTAGAAAATTGGTAAGGTGCCAAGGTGTAATTTAATTGATTACCAATACTAACCCCAAGCTAAGTGTCATGTAGGTTGAACAATAAAGTTTTCAATTTAATGATTGGTATGATCCTATTATCCATCTATCAATTAATGGCACTTATCCTGAAAGGTTGACTAGGGAGAAGAGAAGATCCCTAAGACTCAAGGCAACCCACTACCTGATTAAAGATGGAGTATTATACAGGAAAACTTTGAAGGCATTTATTTTAGGTGTGTATCCAAAGAAGAAGTAGCTGAAATCATGAGCACTTTTCATGAAAAGCTAGCAAGTGGGCATCTATCTGGAAGGACAATAACTCATAAAATCCTTAGAGTTTGTTACTACTATCCCACAATATTAAATTATTCCCATAAGCATGTAAGGTAGTGCCATTCATGTCAAGTCTTTAACATAAAAGAGCCTATGGCAACCATGCCACTATAACTTATTATGGTAGATAAACTTTTTTATCGGTGAGGACTATATTTTGTGAGGGTAATCAACCCCAATTCATTAGAATGTCAAAATTACATTCTAAATATTACTGAATACTACACTATATGGACTATGGTAGTGGCCACTAAACAGTGCAAGACAGAAGAAGTGATCACTTTTTTAGAAGAAAATATATGCACTAGGTTTGGGACACCTATATCTTTGGTTTGTGACAATGGATTTGATTTTATATCCATAGAGATGATAGAATGGGAATATTATAATAGCTTCATTCTCAAGTTATCATCCAACTAATACCTCAAGGCAATAGAGTATCTGAATTGACTAATAAGAACTTGATGAAGGAAATAAATAAGTCTACAATAGATAAACTTAGGACATGGCATACGCTTCTCAAATACACCCTTTGGGTAGATATAATGAGAAATAAACAAGCCATAAAAGCATCAACCTTATTATTGGTGTATGGCCAAAAAACCATCTTCCCCATCACCCCCAAGTTGCCAATGTACAAGTTCATGCAAGAATATATGGATAAAGACCAAAAATTTACAAATTCAAGGTTGTTGGACATCATACAATGAAGAGGTGGTTTGATAAGCAATCAAAGACAAAGGTTTTTAGGTAAAGAGACTTAGTTATTCTTTGGGATAAGGCATTTGAGCCTAAAGGTAAACATGGGAAGTTCACACCTTTGTGGATAAGACGTTACCAGATTGTTGAGATACTTGGAGACACCACCTTCAAGCCAAAAGACCTACAAGGAGCAAAATTCACACTACCCACCAATGGGTAGTACCTTATGCATTAATTTTTTTCTTCTCTCCTTTAGGTCTTCATGGAGTAAACTGTAATGATAGTTAGAGTTAGTATAGGTAGTCTAGATTAGTTTCCTTCTATTTTTTCATTCCTGTCCCTTGTTTGTACATATGTTTATATATGTTTATTTTCTTTTCCTTTGTTTCCTATTTTTTTACTTTCTATTTGTCTATTTAATTTCTCTTGTTTTGTTCCTTGTTTTTAATCATTCCTTTCAGATAACCTTTAGAAGTTCACTTTAAAAACTCAAGAACTCCATAGTTTAAAAATGCAGGTATGAATCTTAAGCATATGCTGACCATGGGTTTGAAAAATAAGCTTAATGTTAAAGTTAGAGAAACTTGTAAGGACTAATGGATAGGTTGGTTTTTTCATAAGGTTTAAATGTTGTTTTGATCTAAGCTTTGTTTTAACAAGGATTGCATATATGGTATGAAATCTTGAATTATTAAGACACATTCATGTTTGCACTTAACAAACATCCTTTCCTAGGATAAAGGTTGTAACCATAGGTGAATTTTTTAGGATCAAACATTTTAGAAAATGCCTAAACCTAGCTGAAATGGTTCCTAGCCTTTTCTAGAAAGTCAAAATGATTTAAAAATATGAAAATAAGATATTATTACAAAATCCAAAACTTTCAATGTAAAGGTGATTATGGTAATCTCCACTATGGTTATGGACATCTGGCTGGCAGTGGAACAAGACCTTGAGTGGAACCAAAGACATATTTTTTAGGGCTATGGATACCTGGTTAGTAGCAAAGCAATGACCAAGCCTTCCTTGAGCTAAAGCATGGTTCTTAATAAATAATCAAACATGCTGAAAGTCAATGTTAATGATTAAAGCCATGAACCTAGAAGTTGTTCTCTAAATACTTTGGCAATCAGTAAGTGAAATCAAAGCACACACATACATCACTAATTTTTTATGTTTGATCCTAATTATACATATTTAAGATTTATTCTAACCATGAATTGATCTTAATAATGGTGCTTGATCAAATAGAATAGGTAGATTAATTATTAATATAAACTAGAGTCTCTGAATTCTAACATATTGCTATGTTTCCCCTAGAAGTTGCCATTTTTTGAGGTTAACATACTCCCATTTTAAAAAAATAGGTACCCATGCAAATTTGTACCTTAAAATTGAAGATTCACTTGATCAGAGTGTCATTATCATGATTACACATTATTTTTATTTAAAGTGTCAGGAATCTAGAACAACAAACATGCTCTGACACCACTCGTTAGGATCTTGCTCCTCAGAAAGAGCACAGTATGATTACCAAATATAAGCAATTGAATATGCGGAAATAACCAAAAACACAAGTAACTAGAATTCACCAATAGCACAGAATATGAGAGACAATACACTATCTTGTATTAACACTATACAGAAAAGAATACATCAAAGAGTCTTTCACCTTACAGAGATTCGCCACACCTCAAGTGTACAGTAATTCTTCTCACACACACTCTCCTACACAAAAAAATGGTCCCAAAAACCAACTCACACACAGAATTGGTGTTCACCTCACCAACCAGTCAGTAATAACCCTGTCGGTACACCAAGCACTCTATAGCACTTCAAGCTGATCTCTCATGAACCTGAAACCTGCAATTCAAAGACCAAACTTACATGTAGATCCCCAATGAGCTTGCAACAACCTGCAACTCACAGATCTTACAACTAGAAGGAACTCTTCCTTTCTATCTCATGCCTTAAACAATACATGCCAATGGGTCTATAAATAGATCCCTAACTCAAACAATAACTTAGACTCTTAATTTAGACAATTATCCTCGCAGCCCAAGACTCTGGCTGGTCTTAACATGCAAACTCATCATTCACTTAACTAACTATCTGTGAAATGAACACTTCGAGAACACACAGGCGGTCCCTGCTAGTCTAGTTCTGCCGACGTCGGCCGACTTCCTGCCGTCACCGGTGGCCTTCTGCACTCGTCTCTGCCGACGTCGGTCCTACTGCCGATGTCAGTTCCTATAAAACTTAGCAACCATCTATTCCTCAGTTTGCAAAGGTTGAAGCTTTTAGCTCCACAACCTAACAATCTCCCACTTGGAGATAAACAGCTACAACCTGTACCCGTACCTGTACACCGTCTAGTTTGTTTCCTTGGCTTTGTATCCCTCCTCAAGATCACTCTTGAAGACCAACCACCACAAAATCCATGGTGCAAAATCTGTCATCCAAATTACCTGCCACATCCGCATCTACAACCATGTAGATAAAGAACTTGACCCTGCATAGCATGTGCACCTGCTGCTGGTCCCACTGAACTGCCCTTCAGTATTATTTTCTTGGATTGACTACAAACTTGTGACAACTCCCACTACTTGGGAAAACTCAGGTTTAGTACATACCATGCACTCAACCTCATTATGTGAATCGAGACACCTGTTCTATGAACTGTCTAACCATCGGCATGCTAACCAGCTTCACACAATCATCCTGAAACAAAGTCAACAAGACCTCCATGTCTCTAGATCACACTCATGCCAAAGAATCTTGCTGCTCCCAGATTCTCCATGACAAACCCCTGAACTAGCTTTACCTTTAGTTCAGCAATACCTGTATATGTAACCCTGCAACAAGCACATCATACAGAAAATAGGATAATGTAGCTAATATTATCCAACCTGGTAAAGAGAAACACAATGATCAAACCTCCATTGCCCTGCAGCTAATACAAGATCATATACCCTGATCTTCCATCTCACGTATCCATTTCCGCTCTCCTTCATCCTCAACATCCATTCGTCTCTCAGTGCTTACTTCCAGCTGGCAACACTACCCAAAACACCTGTTTGGTTCTTCTCCAAGGAATCACATCCTCATCCATGCCAAGCTCCCACTGTTTCCTGGATCTACCTGTTCTGCTTCTTCAACAACTTCCTGGTCCTATGCCATAAGTGAGCAACAAGTAGTGTAAAGAAGGGAAATGATGAATTTAAGAACTTACTTACACCTTCAGTCCTCCATATGGGCGCTTGAGACTCCATGACAACTAGCTGTCCACCCAAAATTCATCTCAATAACCGATGCCGGTCACATCTCAGTCTACAGCCGACCGATGTCGGTTCCCTGTGACTGCCTCCCTGCCGACGTCGGTTTCCCCTAGCTGACGCTGATATCTTTCTGCCCTGAGTCACCGACGTCGGGCTGCACATAGCCGACGTCGGTCCCTGTCTGGACACCGACACTGGTTTTCCTGCCGATGTCGGTCTCTGTGTTTTTCTTGTGAGACCTAACTTTTTCTCGTGAGCTCTTTTTGGATCAAAACCTTGTCCAAATCACCCTTGCTCTGCTCAGAATTCCTCTGCACCTTATGCTGAACTCTGTCCGTCACTTTCTCCTTGAAAACCAAGGCTTTCCCGTTCTTGTCACTAACATCGGATTCCTCAAGAAACCTTACCTTCTTCTTCTGCATACAGAAACCATGATCCATGCCTTCCAAATCTGAAAGCATATTCTTTGACTCAAGAACCAGCATCTCCTTCTTATCTATGTGACCAAGCCTATCAGGCCACATCTCTGAATCTACAGCTGAAGTAGATAACCCAGAAAGAGAATCAGTAAAACAAGTAGATAGATAAAGCGTACCTACTTTCTTACCTCTAGCTATAACAAGTGTACCCTTGGTAACCTTCCAAGAGTCCGCTGTGAGAGTTACTGTGCAACCCTCTTCACCCAAACTTCTAACCGAAATCAGATTTCGCTTCAGAACTGGGACATGCATGACCTCCTTTAACACCCATGTGTCACCTGTCTACAATTTCAGCTTCACTTTGCCTTTGCCAACAATCTGACAAGACTTACCATCCCCTACACAAATTTCTCCAAAGTCTCCCTGGACATACTCATGAAAAAATTCCCCATGTGGAGATGCATGAAAAGAGGCACCTGAATCTAATACCCAAGATTCTACTTTATCCAAAGAACATACCAGAGCATCCTGTGCAACGTAACCCGTAACATCTGCTTCTTCTCCATGTTCTTCATGATGATCTTCACCCGATCTGCAATCTCTCTTTAAGTGCCCTTGCTTTCCACATTTCCAGTAGGTTATTCTGCCATACCTGGACTTGGATCTTTTGCCTATCTTCGACCTTGATCTCCCACGCTCTGTCCTCTCTCTTGGCCTTCCTCTTCCTTCAACACTCAAAGCATCTCCAGATGATTCCCCTGTGCTTTTCCTGCGTATCTCTTCATTCAAGATCACACTCACAACATCATCCACTTTTAAGACTTTTGAAGGAGACACAGTATTAGAAACTGCCATTACCAAACCTTCCCAACTTTCAGGTAATGAACACAAGATTAAGAGAGCTCTAAGTTCATCATCAAATACAATATTAACTGAACTTAACTGGTTTACCAAACCATGGAAATCACTAAGATGGCTATGAACAGATCCAACTTCCAACATTTGCAAATTAAATAAACGCTTCATAAGAAATACCTTATTAGAAGCCGAGGGTTTTTCATACAAATTTGCCAAAGATTTCATCAACTCCACCGTTGTCTTACACTATGATAAGCTGGAAATCACAGATGAATCAAGACTCAATCTAACAGATCCCAGAGCCTTCCGATCAAGAACCTCCCATTCTTCATCTTTCATATCCAAGGGTTTGCTAGCAACCCCACCCAACGGTAAGTACAAATCTTTCTGATACAGATAGTCCTCAATCTACATCCTCCATAATTGGTAGTTCTTGCCATTAAACTTTTCCATTCGTAGTTGACTGTTTTCTGCCATTGCTCAACTCCCACTCAAACAGAAGCCCTGTGAGTAACCTGTAATCAAAACACACTACCCAGATCTACACCAATCTGTTAGTATCCCAACCAAAAGCTCTGATACCACTTGTTAGGAATCTAGAACAACAAACATGCTCTGACACCACTCGTTAGGATCTTGCTCCTCAGAAAGAGCACAGTATGATTACCAAATATAAGCAATTGAATATGCGGAAATAACCAGAAACACAAGTAACTAGAATTCACCAATAGCACAGAATATGAGAGACAATACACTATCTTGTATTAACACTATACAGAAAAGAATACATCAAAGAGCCGCCACACTCTTTCACCTTACAGAGATTCGCCACACCTCAAGTGTACAGTAATTCTTCTCACACACACTCTCCTACACAAAAAAATGGTCCCAACAACCAACTCACACACAGAATTGGTGTTCACCTCACCAACCCGTCAGTAATAACCCTGCCGGTACACCAAGCACTCTATAGCACTTCAAGCTGATCTCTCATGAACCTGCAACCTGCAATTCAAAGACCAAACTTACATGTAGATCCCCAATGAGCTTACAACAACCTGCAACTCACAGATCTTACAACTAGAAGGAACTCTTCCTTTCTATCTCATGCCTTAAACAATACATGCCAATGGGTCTATAAATAGATCCCTAACTCAAACAATAACTTAGACTCTTAATTTAGAAAATTATCCTCACAGCCCAAGACTCTGGCTGGTCTTAACATGCAAACTCATCGTTCACTTAACTAACTGTCCGTGAAATGAACACTTCGGGAACACACAGGCGACCGACGCCGGTCCCTGCTAGTCTGGTTCTGCCGACGTCGGCCGACTTCCTGCCGTCGCCGGTGGCCTTCTGCACTCGTCTCTGCCGACGTCGGTCCTACTGCCGATGCCGGTTCCTGTAAAACTCAGCAACCATCTGTTCCTCAGTTTGCAAAGGTTGAAGCTTTTAGCTCCACAACCTAACATAAAGATCATCTACACTTAACATGGATAACATATTTGTGCATGTTTTTGGTTTTCCCTTATTTAATTTTTCTAACATTAGATCTTTATGTTTTCTAGTTTCAGGTCTAATAGAGTCTATTTGGAATAGACAATGTTTGGATTTCATGTTTTTATCTCAAATTGATCTTTTACTAACCTTAGTCTATAATAAATTAATTAAATTCATACCCTAGCCTCTAATGTTTTACCTAGACCTTTTAATTCAAATTTAAATTTGGTGGGAGATTTTTATTTAATTTTAATTGGGGATAAATTAATCATACCATATACTTATTTTAATTTTTACCTTAAGTCTTGGTCATGTTTTTCAACACAACTAAACCTTAGGCTAAAAATCCCATGCTTGGTCTCTTTTATGTCCTATGATCCCTTTGCTCCCTTTTATCCTAGCTTGGTTCAAGTAATCATATGGTCCCTTTGTTATAAGGCTTAGCCTAAAGTATCACCCTAAGGTTTATCATATTTATTAATACAATAAAAACCTTAGACTAATAATTTACATTGTCTTTTTGTGGGGTCTTTTTATTCTATGTTTATAGCCTTGGTCCATAATATTCATGCCTTGGTCCCTTTTAATTCATGGTGTCCCCTTTAGTATGTTTAGAACTTATCTTAATATTTTTGTCCTAAGTCCTTTATATATGCTCTCACGCTTAACTTTCATTCATGTTTTTAGGATCTATGATTCATGTTTGCCTACACAAAATTGATCTAACAGGGCAAAATCAATGATTTAAAATTCAAGGAGTATACCCCACTTTAAACATCAAACACCTTTTAGAGATCAATAACACACATTAATTCATACACATTGGATCCAATAAAATGAGTTCAATAAAGAATTTTCAATGAAACTCCAAGTTAATGTGAAACTGCCACATGGTGAAAGTTTGTGAGCTGATAGAACTGATAAGATGCAGAGCTCAAAAAGCTCATGGGACTACCAAGTGGCACAACCTCAGAGCCTAGTATACATTAAAGACTGAGCACCTTTTGGAAATAAATAGCCAACATTGATTCATACCCACTCAATCAAATGGAGAGAGATCACATTGAATTTTCAAAGGTTACATGGGACTACCAAGTGGCACAACCTTAGAGCCTATTACAAATAACATAGAATCACTAATCAGTTGATAATTGGCACAAATAGAGTAACTACAAAATGACAATGGTAGGCTTGAAAAATAGTCCCTATAACATGTTTAAAATTGATGATTACATAACTGTCAAAGATGTTCCCATGGACATCAAATGATGATCATTCAAACATCAATTTTAACAAATTAGATAGTCCCCATAACATGTTTAAAATTGTTGATCATGCGACCATCAAAGACATTCCCATAGACATCAAATGATAAGTATGCATACATCAATTTTAAAATGACATAGAGCCTTGGTCACACATTTAAAATTGATGCTCATATGACAATAAAATATGTTCCCATGGACATCAAATGATGATCACATGGAGATCATTTTTAACATAATAAAGAGCCTTGATCACGTGTTTAAAATTGATAGTCACATGATCGTCAAAGATGTTCCCTTGAACATCAAGTCATGGTCATATGGATGTTAATTTTAAGATAGCTACTAGGATCTAAATTTAAAATCAATAGTCATATTTTGAATAATGATGAACATAATGACATGAGGATGCCATGAAAATGCCATGTCAAAGTCATGTGAGTATAATAGGCCAAATTAGAGACCCTACAAACCTAGTAATGTAAAGGTTGGGATTTAAGCTCATAATGTTTGAAATAGCTACTACCATTGGAGCATTGTTATAACCTAAAAGAGTGCCCTAGTGTAACATGAGGACCATAACCAAATCCTATGAGCATTATAATTGAATCAAAAGAGGCTAAATGGTCATTTATGTAAAGTTAAGTCAAACTAAATTCCATTGGTGAGAAGTTTAAAAAGGATTTACAAAAATTGGGGGACTCTCATTATCTTTTATCAACTTGAAGAATGGACAATGCTTGTATTATGTAGCATTATAAAGCAATGAAGACCCTATAGTAGTTATGGAGCACTTCATCATCCAATGGGTCCCAAAGTTAGATGAAATAAGAATGTTCTTTTTGTAACCAACATTGTATAATATTTTGAAGAAGAATATTCTATTTGGAAAGATATGTGCTATTTGTAAAATACATTACCTATAGATCAATCCATTGGGAAATTCTAGTGTATTTCTAGACTATTTGTGGAAAAGATAGTTGTCCCTACACTTGTACTTTTGTGATTGGATATGACTGATTGACATGCTTCCTTGCACCTTATAAAAGGAGCATTATCAATTGTAAAAAGGGGGAGGGATTTTTTGAGCCAAAAAACTTATGTAAACTTTGAGAAATTAATGCAAATGAGGAATTTTTTAAAGATTACCCATATTCATTTGTGTCATTTGTTATTATGGTTTCTATCTCACTTGGTTTTTCTCATTTCTAGATTGGAATGGTTCTTTTGAAATCTTAGTGTGCATCTTTTAATTGTAGAGTTGTTAACTTGTGCCAATGCTAGGTTGACTGAAAGTTCTCAAGTTCATTTTATTTCCTTTACTCTTCTTGTATTTTGTCTAATGCTATTTGTTTTCAAGGTAAATATTTAAAGTGAACTTAGCTATTATTTGAAATTTTCTCATTCCTTAGATGTTTACCTGATGTGTAGTAAGATTTGAGATCATGTTATTTCATATTATACATTGGTTAAGTGCATGCTTAGAGGAAATTTGAACTTTGTCATGATGTTTGGGATGAAGATTAACATCTCTTTTTTGTCTTACCCTTCCTTTTGATTTTTTTAAACCAGATCACTGTATCTTAGTTACCATTGTAAATATTCATCTTAGATTAGTCTTTAGATTATATTTTATCATAATTAACTAATATTATCTAATATTTATTCATTATTTATAGATATATAGGCCAACATGGCACCCAACCACCAAACTTTATAAATATTTTGAAACAGCCCACTTGCTTTGCCTCTATTCCATCAATAGATAACATAATTATCACAACTTGCAACTCATGCATTGAATTCTCTAAATTCTAAAATGAGAAGTGTTATTTAAATAATTTAAGCACTTATGATACATATTAAGGCATAAATGGTGTACTACACCAAATGGGAAAAAGATAAAATCCTTATGCATATCGCTGATGAAAAAAAGGAAAAAGCTATGGTAAGTTCTATTAAGTTGTTTGACATTTACATTTAAATTCTTGTAATTTTTATTTAATTATTATTCTTTGTTTAATTACAAATAAAATATGATAATTTGAAGAATGCATGATGGTACTCAAAGTGCACCTCCAAAATGCGTAGAAAAGTTTGAATGCAATGATTTCCTTAAATTAAAAACTTATTCTATTGAATAAATAAAATAATTCATTGAATAAAATCATCAAGGAGCATGGATTTTATTCTTATATTTTATTCAATCAAAATGCTAATGTGGATCCCTCATTGATTTCAAAAATAAATGTGATAAAAGAAGAATGGGAAAATCTTGAAAACATTAATGCTACAAACAAGAATCATCTATAATTAGGGATCCTAAGATATGATACAAGCCATGGAGAGGGAATGTATTCTTAATAGAAAAAAACAAACATATACTCCACATATTGAAAAATAATAAATAAAAATAATGTAAATGATATAGTATTATAAGATAATCTATTTCAAAATCAAAATATTATATTTGTAATTTAAGCTTATCTCTAAAAATCATTATATATTTTGTATTTATGTCTTCCCTCATGTTTATAGTGTTTAAATTTTATTTATATTTCCAATTCAATTGATCATTTTTTAATGTGAAATATGGTCTAACGTATTTATATACAATCATTTATATAATTCTATGTATGTTTAAATTTTAAGAGAATTTGAAACTCATAGATTGATAAAGAAATTATAACATTTGACTACTATACAATCTCATTATGACACAACACTTGCTACATGTATTTTTGTCAAATATACGCTGTGCTTCTAATATTTTAATGTGATCAAATTTACAATAAATTAATTCTCACACAAATTAGTTTTTGATAAGTACTAAGAAATATCACAATTGGTAATGAATTAGACTATAATGTTTCTATTTAGAATATATACTAAACTAAAACTTGGGTAGTTAAAACAATCCTTTTGCAGCTCATTCTTTATAGCTTTCATTTGTATATATTTTCTCAAAGGAATTTTGACTATCATAATTAATATCATATCTATTGATTGTTGTATTAGTGAATCCTCTTCTTTTAGTGAGTGAACTCAAAATTATAAGCACTCTGTTATAAGGAAACCCATCCACTAGATAATGGGAAACATACAACCTCAAACAAGTCTATAGATTTTTATCTAATCTATTATTAAGTTTGGATTTAAAAAAGTATAATGTATTAAATGCACTTTCATCTTCTATATAACCCAAAATAATTGTTTGATAAAGTTCATATAATAAAAAATATTTGCTAATATTTTTCTACAAGACACTACTGGGGTAAAGTTTTTTCCATAGTCTCGTAATAACACCACTTTTCACTGGTTCATTTGAACACTAATATTAATAAATCATTGTAATTATGAAATGTGTTGACTAATATGTCAATAAATCCTTTCACAAAATACCTTTAATTCTAAATCCATTTATCTCCACAATTTTGCTAAAATGTTTAATGAGAGTACCCATGTATTTGGGAAATAAATTACTTATTAATTCTTTACCATTTATAGTGTTTCAAAATATGGGATTCATCAATCCCATGGATTAAATCAAGTCATCCCTATTAAAATGATCTTGAATTTTAGTAGACAGGCTTTGTTAAATATTTCTTAATTTTATTTACATCTCATAAATAATAATATCATATAATACACATGTTAGAAGAAATTTAATTTATGATCCTACTAAATCAACATGTTTTTGGAATGTGTACAGTGGTATATCCTTCCCACTAACCATGATACAAAGATCATCATTAATATTAAAATTCAAATATATTTTAGGGTCCTTAATATATGTTAAAATTTTCAAGTTGCCAAACATTAGTCCCTTAAAACATTCTTATGATAAGTATAACATATATAGAGATTGACAAATCCATTTTCTCAATTGTATGAAGTCAACAATATATATATAGATATCTCATGTGCATGTTTCATAAATATATTAAATGGTACAACAAATATTTTTCCTTGTCAACTATCATATTGTATTTTTACATAAAACATACTAATGATGGATATTCTTCAAAAAAATTACATGTTGGATCATACATAAAGATCCATCTTGTATTAACCTATTTAAAAGTATTTTTACTATTAGTCACTCCAATAGTATATTTTTGAAACTATAAAAATATTTTTGGAATACTTTACATATATACATGTAATTTATGGATAAGCTCCTTCACTTTTATGACATTTTAAAATGTGCTAACAATCTTATAAGTAAGATTCATTCTATAAGCCATGCAATGAATTAGAATCATATATGGGGAAACTATTATTTTTATTTAAATAAAAATCCCAATTCTATGTCCTTACATAACACCAACACACACTAACTTGGAAGCTATAACATAATCATCCATCCCAACTATATATTTTAAATTAAAAATAATCAATCTGTAAATGTTTTCATCATTGTATGTTTTTGTCATTTTATGCATAGCTAACAAATGAGGTTGATTTTAATGGTTAAAAAAAGTATACACACGAATTAAAACATATGATTTTTAGTTAACTTTTATGATCTCATCAATTGATAACAAGATAAACTGCACATTTTTTACATTTTCTTTCAAATCCTCCTCAATCATGGCAAGACATTTTTCCATTTCCCAAGCACTACTATCTGATCAATGGGATTATGGAATGTTATAAAATCCATTATGTTGGAATATAATATTTTAAAAAATATGATATAGGTCTACCTTTTTTTATAATGTGATATATGGTAGAGAACTATATATTTTTGACATGAAGATTAGCTTGAGTAACTTTTCCTAATTGAGTTGTTATTGTTCCTCTTTTCTCAATGAGATGTCTTAGATGTTTCTAATGATATTCACACTATGATGTGTACATTATATGCATGCATTATTTTTCATATTTCCATATTTATGTTTTCTAGGTTTGTCCATATTTTTTTTTTACCGATACATTTTTCCATAATGTTTCTTAATTGCGTCCAACTTAAGTTGCATTTTGTGGTCTTTTCCTAGTTTCTAGCTACATATTATACATCTACATTCTTTTGGAGTATCAATACCATTTTTATCTCTACTAGTTTAATAAATGTATATTTAGCTACCCAATTGAACTTAAAATACCTATCAATTATCCATGTACTTCTCTTCTTTCACATATAATTCCTAGTGTTATCTTCAATTGAAGTTTGTGTTTAATGAGTAAAAATCTCACCTAGTATTTGGATCTTATTATCAATAATGTCCTATAGTTTATATTTCCTTTTAAAAAAATTAAAATTTGAATTTTAGATAAATTTCATGTTTTTTGAGATCTAAAATTTTGTTCTTGTATGCATCTAATATCATTTGTAATTATCCTCCACTCGATGCATCTCATAAGTATAGTTAGGAATGTCTTCAAGTGCTAACATGTCATCATCAACAATATCTTCTAATGGTTACATTTTATAATTAATTAGTTCATATGGAATACCATTATCTTTGGGTTATGAATTCATCTACCTTTGAATTATTATTGAACCTAAATATGATACTGAAAAATAAACAAAAATACATTTCATTGTTTAGTATAGTACCTGTATTTGTTATGGATAATGGTTACTTGGAGGATTTTTGTAGTTGGCTAAAATAAGTTAATGGAGTTTAATTTTTATTATTATACCACCTCTTTAAAATTTTGAGAAAATGCCATTAATCATATTCATTTAAAATGCATGTGAGTGACAAATGCTATCAAGCGACACAAATGTCATCAATGAATGCTGGTAGGTGACATATGTGTTCTCAAGTGATAGAATGTTGTAGATCACACAAATGTTAATGGATAACACTGATGTTTAATGGAAAATGGATGCTATCAAATGTCATGAATGTTTTTGAGTGATGAAAATTATAGAATCCACCACATATGCTAATGGGTGACACAACTACATATTGGCAACAAATACGATGGCATGCAACACAGTCAGAGACTAGCAAGAAGTTGGTAAATGACACTGGTGAAGATAAATTATAAAAATGTAGATATGATTCAAAATCTTATTTGTCATAGGATTATATATTACATATAATGGAGCATGTGTTCAGATTCATTTTTGATCTAGTGGTGAAATATATTTATAAGTATAAACCTATATTTTAAATAGTAGGTGAGTTGACCCATAAACTGACTTGCATACAAATAATTTAGGTGAATCCACGCTATTCACTACCCCAAAAAATCACCAAAATCCAAATTTTAAAATCTAAATATTCATGAATTAATGAAAATTCACACTAAAATTTACCTTGAAGAAAACCAATATATGACATATCCTATTAGGCTCCTAGCGTATAAATTAGTCATGAGAAATTCTTCTTGGTTCCATGAAATACAATATGAAAATAATTAACTCATGGGTAAATATGGGTCATCATTTACATTTAATGTTTCAAACTTAAGCATGTGTAATGATGTATGGAAAGGGTAAGCTGACACTTCTAAAGCCAATGGGTTGTGTGATATATCTAAATATGAAATCATATGGCTTGGCTTGTTAGATGTTTGAGTCATTTGTGAAAATTTCATTTACATGTCATTAAGTTGTTATTATAATATTGAATCATTTGATGTTACAATAGACATAGGGTTAACATTTATACTTGCATTAATGTTCATATGAGTAGTTTCCTTTAAACTATTAGCATTAGTATGTGAATCATTGTCTATATTATTACTATGCCTAAGACTAATACAATGAATGTATGTATTTGTTGGAAGTACATTGGGATTTGGGTTGTTATGTGAAATTACATTAGGAATATAAGTATCCAATAGAGAAGGTGTATGTGCTACAGGTTGAAACTTATGAAAATTAGTCTCATGAGGAACACTAGCCTCGTAAACTAACATAGAAGTAATGGATTCATTCAATGGAGGTTATCCATTCAAATAATATTGGATTATAACCTTTTATTTATTTATTTTAGTTTGTGTAATAAATTATCTATTCCTCCTTGGTTATGTTCAATTAAATTTTTAAATGGATATATGGTTAATACCCTACATGGATCAACTTATTCATGGTTAGGATCATTGTAGATTAGATTGTCACTTTTTATAACAATGGTTAATTGGTATTTTATTACTAACAAGTTGTGTGTTAGCACCGATATCAAACATAAATGAAATAAATTCATTGGTAGTCTTGATTCATTTTTATCTTAAATTAAGTAAAGGAAAATTCTAGAAAAACCTAGGTAACATTTGAATAATATAGGCACCTAAAATATATATTCTAAGTGAAAATTTATTTAATATATTGAGATTTATCCAGATGTGAGTGTCGATACCCATGTGCCCTATCTTCTTTTACATGGTCCATTCCATGGTAGGTAAGGTTTATTTAACCTTTCTCTACCCCTCCTCTTTATTTTTGCCTCCTCAGGCTCTCCATCCCTAAGAATATATTGATGACTTGAGGCAAAAACTACATTCAAAACTAGTTCATCATGCTGATTTTGGAGATCATAAATATATGATGGCCTCATTTTCAACCTTTGTTACCAAACTTGATGACACTTTTTTGGTTTAAGTCCCTATATAAAATGTTTTTCACTCCATTTATATTATTTTAGAGCATGCCCTAGTTGGGTGATTCATTAGACTCTATTCGATCCCTTTAGCTCTTAAAAAATGTAATTCTCATGTCTGGGAGGAAATCCATGGGATTAAAAATGTTATTATGTGGGTGTGGATATTTCCATATTATTTTTTAATGTAAGGAGAAGAGAAATGTTATTTTCTAAGTAGGTCCCTGGTTCATGGGCTTTAGTGCCTTGTTTCTAAATTTTTGGTTTACACATTTTGATTTGTAGATGGATGTACCTAAAGAAGTGTCAGTTTGGGTAAGGCTCATTTTCCTTCCATTTAATATTTTAAATAAACCATATTTGGAACTCATTTAGAATAAAATTATTAATTTTATTGATTGGATTCCCCCTAAAACTTCTAATTTTGTATGTGCTCACGTTTGTGTGAGGGTGAATTTTAAAAAAGGCCTACCTAGAGCTATAGGTATTAAAATTTGAGATGGGTTTCATATTTAGATCTTGGATTATGAGATCTTACCCTTTAAAAACCCATATTTCTGTGAATACAACCATTTTTTAGGGATTTCCCTCATAATAATGAAGTACCAACTAATAAGGATATGCATGATATTGATGGTTTTCAAAAGGTTTAGAATAAAAAAAGGAATACAAAGTATAAGAGTAGGAAACTTAGGCCCATAAATCCTCTTGGGAACTCAAAAATTTTTATTATTCTCTCAATTGATTAAGATAAAGACACCTACGAATTAAACCCTGAAGAAGAGGCTCAAGAGAAAGTAAACTAGATAGACTATTTTAATGAAAATTTGGGCACCTAAGTCCTCCTAGAACAACCACCTAATGTTAATTTAGTTGTATTGGACATGATTAATAGTACTAAAATTATAAAAGACATTTCTATTCATGCTACTAGACTCGACCCCATCCTCAACAAATCATCTACCAAGAATGGAAGTAAATCTAATCAGTAAATCAAGTATAAATAAGCAAATAAGAATGTTGTGTCTATGACTTAATCAAGGTTCTCCACAAAGAAAAGGGTAAGAAGCCCATGAAAAAAATGATCCTACTTTTTTATAACTATAGGGGTTTTGGTAATGCCCTCAAGGAAAACTACTTAAATAATATCATCAAATATCACTGTCATTATTTGATTGGAAACCAATAAGCCAAACTTGAATTTAATGGCATGATTGATTATTGAAAGGTAATTTGGAACAAATTTGAGGTGGATGTTACTAGTGCTAGTGGAGTCTTTGGAGGCCTCCTTATTACTATGGATCCTAAATTTTTATCAAAAGTTTATGGGTACCAAAGTGATTTTTGGTTTTTCTCAAATTTTTATGCTAGAGGGTTTTCCTTCACCTACCTGAATGTTTATGCCCCCAACTCCCTTGTGAGAAAAATACAATGATGGATATTTATTATTTATTCCATTGAGGAATGTAATCCTAATAATCTAATTTTAATTGGTGACTTAAACCTGGTCCTTTTACCTTCATAAAAAAGGTAGATATAGAATAAGGGACCCCATAGAGAGAAGTTTTAAGACATAAGGTGTACTAGAGGTAAATACACCTAGACCAATGGAAGGGTTAGAAAAAACTTCATTGTTGAAATACTTGATATATTTCTTATCTAGGATGATATTCTCACTCTCTTCCCCAATGCCAAAAACAAAATTATTCAAATTATGGTCTTTGATCATAAGAATATCATCTTTGATAGTGGGTGCAATAATAATAGGGGTCTTATCTCCTTCTAGTGTAATGTTGATTAGGTTCATCTAACTAGATTCTATATTGAAATTGAATGCAATTAGAATTCTTGGTTCCCCTCATCAATGCTCAAGATACCTAGAACTCAAAATATCTAGACTAAAATATTATTTGAGAGAGTGGATTAAAGCTTATTTTGATTTTGACAAGGCCAAACACTCCTTTCTTCTTAGAATTAGATAAATTGAAGAGAATAATAATTTATAACCTCTCACTAAAGCTCTTAAATATGAAAAGGACTCCATTATCTTAAAACAACATGAAAAATCTATACAAGAAGAACAATTTTGGAGGCTCAAATCTTGTATAACTTGGCTTCATGAAGGGGATGCCAACAACAAATGTTTTCACCTCAAAAATCAACATAGGTATCATATAAACACAATCAAATAAATTATTTTAGATAATGGTAACACTATCTCTAACATTGTTGATAATATAAAGGTTTCTCATGGGCATTGTTAAGCCCTCTTTCATAAGTTTACTAGAGAACCTACCACTCAAGCTTCTCTTCTCAACAACATTACAAATGTTGTCTCTAAAGAAATGAAAAAAATTCTTTGCTAAGTTGTTTATTTAGAATATCTTAGAGAGGTTATTTTAAACTCTAGTAAAGACAATACTCTTAGACCTGATGGGTTATCTAACTCATTCTATTATTACTTCTTTGATCTCATTGTGGATGTCCTTTTCTAGATGGTAGAAGATGTAAAAAAAAATGTTGGCTCATTGGTGCCATCAACTCCTCATTTTTAGCCTTAATCCCTAAGAAAAATAATGTGGTATCCTTTGATAGGTTCAATCCTATTTTTCTCTTCAAATCTTCTTATAATTTGATGACCCAAATCTTTTCCAACCGAATAAAAAAAGTTGTGAGTTTCATTATTGTAGAGGATCAAGGTGGGTTCATCTCATTTAAACTAACTTATTAAAATATTATGATTATCCATGAAGCTTTGCATTATTTTAGTAAAGATAATTATGAAAAGTATTTATATCAAGCTAGATATTACTAGTGCCTTTGACAAAGTGGATTAGATCTTCTTAAACTCAGGTCTTGAAAGCTTTTGGATTTCCCTATTTTTTTGAAATGGGTCTTAGGTTACATCACCTACCCTTGGATTTATTTGATTATTAATGGTTATCTTGATATATATTTTAAGGCCAACATGGGCATATGCCAAGGCTAACCTATTTACCCCTAATTATACATAATTTTAGAAGAGGCTTTAGGTAGGGCTCTCAAATTTGAGAGGAGGTATTTGGCTATTTTCAGCATCAAGGTTGCTAATTGGGTCAAAGAGATTACTCATGCCCAATTTTTGGATGACACAATTTTTATAGGGGTAAGCCACTAATTTGAATGTTATAATGCTTAAGTGTTATCTAAATAAATTATTTATTGATTCTAGAGAGGTTATCAATGATAAAAAGTGCCTATTTTACACCATTAACTCTTTTACTATTAAAATCTAAAGTTTCATATAGATCTTTCAATTTGTACATGGTGGTATTGGCCCATTTAAATAATTGAGTGTCCCTATGAGTTTCAAATTAAATAAATTTGACTAATAACATATTCTCATTGAAATAATTTACAAGTGCATTCAACACTACATCAATGGGTGGTTGAGTCTCACTGATAGAGTGGTTCTCATAAAATCTATCATCTATAAACCTTCCTATCTATCAATTCATTATCTATAATTCTCTTTATCAAGGAGGTAAGAAAATTAAATGAAATAAGTTTCATATTATTAGATGGAATAATGTTATCAACAAAAAATATCAATGTAGATTTGGCATTAGATTTACTTTTACTATGAGTTATGCCTTGGGAGCCAAACTTATTTGGATTTAGTTAATATTCCTTTGACTTTATGGAAATAGATTATTGTCTAAAAGTATGGTGATGGCAACTAAGGCATGAGAATTCTCCTTTCCATCCTTAAAAGGCCTAATGTCTCTTAAATTTTGTCTCTGGTGGATAGGGTAGCTAAGTTAATAAAAAAAAATCTTATTAGTACCCCAACAATGGTCATAACATCAAGTATTGGGATGATCCTATTATGCGTAGTGAACCCCTTTTCTTTCACATGCCTATGGACCTTCTTTAGTCTAATAAGAAACTTGGTTTCAATAAACTTGATGATCTCATTTTCTATAAGGAAAACTCTCAAAATGGTCACACTTTATAGGTATTTATGAGGAACAACAAAGAGATTGGGAACTAACTAAGAATAAGTTTATGGGGATTCTCCCTACAAATCCTAACAATGAAGACTCCTTAATTTGGGGTAAGATAAATTCTAGTGGTAGCTACTAATTCAAGTTGGTTCTCACCTTCTCATTGAAGGAGAAATTCCCAATAGCTTCCTTAAAAACATTTAGTCATTTAATATAACCCTTAAAATCTAATTATTCTAGTGGATTTTCAGGAAAAGTAATATTCTCACTAGTGAAAACCACATTAAGAAAGGTATATTGGGTCCCCATAATTGCATCAATTACTTCAGGTCCTATGAAACTCAATTTCACCTTATTTTTAATCATGAGAAAGAAAACCCTATTTGGACCTATATTTCTCTTGTATTTGAGTTCCAATCTAGAAACCATCTCAACTTATACACTTTCACTCAACATTGGAACTCTTACTACAACAACAATCTTGAAGGCAAGCTCTTATTAAAGCTTTTTCAATATTCCTTACCTCTTTTTTTCATGTGGTTTAATTATATTTATATAAATATAATAATATTTGAAGATAATATTTATATAGGTTTTAGGCACACCTCATAAAGTTTAAATTAGGTAGCCTCTAACATTTTGGGATCTCTATAGAATAAGGTTCCACTCTGGGGCATGAGTTGCAAGTATGCAATTAAATAACTAGGTGATGGGATAGTAGATTGAGCCTGTGGGTTGTTTAACCAAGTTTTATGGATGAATGAATGGAATATAATAGAAAGTAATCACTAATTGAGCTAGATGGGTGGAGAATTATTCTAAGGTGGGTAGATCTCAAAGAAACTCAAAAGGGGAAAGAAGGGTAAGGCAAAAAAGAAAGTTTTGTGTTATTAAAAGTAGCTTCTAAGACCCTTTTTTTAGTGGAAAAGTATCTCCAAGACTAGTGTTTTTCAATTGAATATATTTTACACTCATGAAAAAGAACAATTAACAATCTGGGATAACAAATATGGGATGTTTAATGATCTCAACTAAAGGTTTCTCTTCCTAGGGTTGTTGTTGCACACCCTTGTCTAAGAGATTATGGTTCAAACCAAAAAGTTGTCTAGGGTAGTTATGGCTCATGCCTAGAAGACTATATTAAAAGAGATACCTCTACACATCTTTGATTATCAATTCAACCTTTACTAACCACCTAAACCAATGAAACCTATCATTCCTTAATTTATATTGCACATATAAGATTAATATTCATTAATTGTAATAATCAAATTCATCTATAACATTAGCACACTTTAGAATTATTGAATTCATATAGACAAAAAACTTATAATTTTATTAAAATAGAGAGGGAAGAAGAAATAACAAACACAATTGCATGCAAATCAATCTCTTGATCTCTTCTTATATATTGATACAAAAATTTGACCCTTTGAAAAGAGGGTTATACATGTATATAAAAAACTTGAGGAAGAGGTTGCATCTTCCTCCAAGTTTAGAAAACTTTGATTATGTCCTGAATGACTAGATCATAATACTTAGTTGCATGTCATAACTTATAGATACCTCAGACATGCGATGTGTGCATGCTAGAAAAAATAATTTATTTAATTAAAACATGTATGTAACTAAAATTAACTATTAATTCATAATCTTTATATGTAAAATTATACAAAAATAGCCTTTAACTTTAGGATAAATCAGATCCTACTTAATACTTTTAAAAACTATTATTGGAACTAATATTGTACTTATTGTGAATACAATGACTAGACTTGTATTTGGTGATGGACTCATTGTTTGGATTAGAGTTATAGTTGTAGTTGAACTATGAGGTGGAATAGATGTAGTTAAACTAGAAGGGGTTAAAGTTGATGGAAGTGTTATCATTGTCACTGTAGGTAGGTTTTAAGGAGTAGAACTGGTAGTTGGCATTGACATTTCTTTCTTCTTTGCATCCAACTCTTGGTAATACTTGTATGTTGTAGAATTTTGCATGTGAATTAAGTTCATGCCAAGAAGATGATGTCTATTTACCCTAACTTTTCATTCCATTATTCTTGTATGTTATATCTTGGTGGCTCAAAATACAACCCAGAAGACCTATACCTCTATTGCATTCCTCCTTGATGTGGTCAATTTTGATTCAATGTCCTCCAAGCTTAGTCCTTATAAACTCTATTTAAAACTATCTATAACTTATTGAATCATCTGATCAAAAATAGTTTGAGTTACTAGCTTCCTCATGTTGTCCAAAACTTTTGTTAATTTAAGTTCACCCATAATTTGTGTTTCTTACTTTTCTTGTTATAAAAGCTTATTTACCAAAGCTTCAAAAGATGATACCCAATCTTTAGCCTCCTATGTTCTGATGAGAGATAAATTAAATACATTAGCTTCTTATAGAGGGGTCATTAGATCTAGGTGGGTAAATTCCTTATTAGGGGTGTATAATACCAAGAAATTCAATTTATTTTTGTCTTCTCTAAGAAGCTTAAACAATTTTGTTATTTAATTCACATGCATAGGAAATTGGACTCTCAAATAATATATTATATCCAAAATTTCATACAACCTAAGTGTTGTATTTTTTTCATCATGTTCTATATTAGGGGGAACTCATATCACCTATTGTTTCTCTTTGAGATTTTCTAACTCTTTTTCTAGTTCTTGTCTGGCAAGCTCCATTCTCTCATGGATGGCCATTACTACTTCAGTATGGCTCTCCATATAGGACTTGAGGTACTTAATTATGGGTACTAACCCTTTTTGTTATTTTTCCTTTTTGAAAGGGAATAAATTTATTCCATTTCTTCCAAAATCAACCCTCTCCCAGCGCTATCCTCAATCTTTATTTTTTGATGCTCTAGAATGAGTTTGTGGCTTTGTTAAAAAGTGAGATTATAGTGGGAAGCATAGTAATATTTAGATTGGGCCTCTTAGATTCCAAACATACTAATTTCTTAGCCCATTCTAGAAGAGTGAGTTTTGTAGGATATGATGGTTGAGTTTTTATTTACACATGCTCAGTAGGCTTAATTTTAGGCTTAGTGGAAGGTTTGGGAATCAAGGGCCAAAATATTTTAGATAGGTATATGTTCTTGAATTATGGCATGGGGTACATAACATAGATTGGTTTCTTTTTTGGGGCCCTCTTAGTCATTACTACTATTATGGTTTGGACTAGTGTTGAAGAAGGAAGAGGTGAACCCAATTGAGTAGAGGAGGAAATAATTTGAGTGATGGGTTGGATGACTACTATGGAAATAGAAGTGGAGACTAAAATAGTAAGAGTAGAGGTGGATGTGATGGAAATAACTATGGTTGAAGGGATGGAGACTAAAGGAATAGAAAATATAGTGGTGGAGACTACAAGGGCAATGATGGAAGAAGTAGAAGTGGAAATTGGAAGCGTAGAGGTTGGGTGCATGAGATAAGAACAATAAAAAGTGATTGCATGGGAATGAAAGTAGAAACAACAAAAATAGGTATGTTAGAAGCAACATGTTGAAATTAGAGGAAAAGGGATTAAGGAGGAAGTAAAAAGATCACCCTTACCATATGAATCACCACTAAGGGGTGCCTTTGCTTTCAGTGCTTGCAAGATTAAGACATTGGCTTATTATAGTTTTTCCTCATCAACCTCTTGAATTGGATCACCTTCCATTAAAGGTTGTGCCTTTTTGAGTGCTTACATATATAGGATCTGAGATCTCTCCCCCCTTGGATTCCTTTGATAACACCATTTTATTTTCTTGGCTTGTAGATTAGTCACCTATTAGGGAAGATGAAGGGTAGTCATGTTAGATGTTAGGGTTATTGAAGCTACCATAATAGGTGTTATTTCTTCCTCATCAGAAGAATCCAAGCAAATGATCTCCATATCTTCCCTACTTGTGTTATCCTTTTCTTGTGTCAACTCCTCTGCTAATTCATGCTTAACTTTCCTTAGTTTAATAGCTGATGGTTGAATTGGAGGAGGATATTTTTATTCTTCCTATGTATAAGTGGATATATATTCTAGATATTAATATTATTCATGTTCTTTAATAAATAATGCTTTAACTACTATCTATTATTTTTCTTTTTATTCTTATTAAGCCATGTATGGATGTTGATGATCTTATCTCTAGTCCACTAGCTATTAATATGGCCTACCACTCCAGAAGTTAGAGGATATCCATCCTCCTAGTGGTGGGATCCTAAATTTTGCTTAGCTAAGTGTAAGGGAGGGTTTAAATTATATTACCCTTAATAAGTGTTTACTCAAGCATGTTGTTACTTCTCTTTATTTTAATTCTTCATCATCCTTAGTGTTAAGAAATAAAAAGTGAAGGTCAAATGGTTTGTGTTTATATGTGATGCTTTGGTTATGGATTTTTTGCTAGAATTTCCCATGGGGGTCCCAATCCCTATGGGTTAGAGTGGCCAATTAATATTATCTCCTTGAATTCCTCGCTTCCTTGAAGTTCCTCCTAAAATTATACTACATCCTCTCAATAGTGATATAAGAGTCATGCAAGGTACCTTTTTTGTTCTTTATTAAATCCTCATCTATTCCATTCCATTTCTAGAAGGCAATTTATTATTTTGATACCTTATCAAGAATGAACTTGGGAAGTCAAAGAGGGTCCACCTTATGACCAAAAACCATGATGATGGTGTAATTAGGGTATAGCTAGTAATATCCCACACTGGAAAGTGTTTTGGCTATGCTGGGTGAAATCCTAGCTAAAGCTTGGCCATGAATGGCCAGTCAAACCTAAGGGTAGAAGTTCTATGTAATTTTGGAAATGTTTCTAACATATGCATATATGTGAATGAAAGAATATAATTCACATATTTTTATCTTGATAAAATTGGGTTTGGGACTCCATAAAAACCAATTATGCTTGTACATTATCCCCATGATCACATCTAGTAGGTGTGACATTATATAAAAATTTCCCCCTTGGGGCCTCTTATCTTTGTGCAGAATTTGTTCCTATAGGTAGGCACTAATGACTTCCCCAAATGCATAGGTGCACTCTAAAGTAATGAACATATCTATCAGGGGCACCCATTCTAGATGCAATAAGTGTAAACTCAAGTGGCCAAAGAGTCAGTTCAATAATGCCATGCATATGCAAATACCCATATTGAATTGGGTGATAGGGACATGATTTTTAATATGATTTTGGATAATGAATATCTCTCCTAAAATAATCCACTTCCCTACTACTCTCTCCACATTATTGATTTTCTTCCAAGTGACTATAATATGTAAATCAAATGTAACATATGGGATAGTGAGAATTAAATACCTCATGAAGACTTCTCCAGAGATATATGACATAAATTTGTTATTTTCAATATATTTTTAGATAACCACCATCTAAAATTTTTCCTTCAAATAATAGGCCTCGAAGCAAGCCTATACATGGCATGACCTCAAACTTGGTGGTTGTGTAGTGAAGGGCCTATCACTTGAATAGGAGTAGGTCCACTATAAGTTTTTTCTCCTTAGCTAAGATATATTCTATAATGTAAATGAATTAATATTCTCTATGACCTATAAATTTGAGTAATTAGGATAGAGCCCATCAAACATAGTTACATCAAAAGTTGTGTATAAGTATTCAATAGAGTCCTTGATGAAAAACCTAGAGGGTGTTGAGGGTCCCTTGTATGACTTAGAGAAAGATTCCATGGCTATTTGATGGATGATATTACAATTAAATATTTTAGAAATGGTGGTGTAAAAACTAAATTATGTGAGTTTCAAGTCATTCTGGTCATAGTTAGGGCTTTTGAGATTGTATAAGGCTAAGTTTGCTTGAGATCTTGAAAATTGAATGAGATGAACTTGGTTGGGGGATTTATGTTATATATTTATGAATTCATTCCAATTTGTGCACCATTAATCACCAATTTCTATGATCTCATCACCTTCATTCAACTCAAACTTGACCACCCAATCTTAGTGTACATACCACATAGGATGATCATTCATTTAGGGTGCCATGGTTTTGCCTTTTCCTTCTAACATTTATCATTATATGGTTTAGTCAGGGGATTCAAACTTTTCCTTCAAGCCTAATAGACCCAAAAAAGTAAAATGCTCTTTCAGAGAAATTCATTCTGAAATAATTTGTTTGAAAGATGTTGAAGGAATAGTTCCCAAAAACTAAGTACTCTTTAGAAAGGCTGTCATTCAGGATGATGTTGTTGCATATAAATTTCTTGAAGATAATCATTTTGAATGAAATCCACCGAAGATAAAGTTTTTGAATATTAAGCTTCCAAATGAAAGTTCTTGAGTGTAAACATTCTGAATGAATTTGTTCAAAAGAAAGTTACTGACTAAAATAAATTTCCTGGATACTATGTTCTTGAAAGAAAAGTTTCTAAATGAAATCCACTGAAGAGAAAGTTTTTGAAGATTAAGCTTCCAAATGAAAGTTCCTAAAGATAAAGCTTTTGAATGATTTTTTTTGAAAGATGCCCAAGGAATAGTTCCCAAAGACTAAGTACCTAAAAGAAAAGTTCCCAAAATAAAAGTCCTCGAATAATAAAAAACTTTCAAAGGCCAAATTTTTCTAAGGATAGTTACTAAAGAGAAAAACATCAATTAGAATAAATGACCCTTCTTTTATTTGTAAAATAGAAACCTAAGAACATTAATGTCTATGGGGAATCAAAATTAATAATCCAATGTTTCATGGTTAAAAAATTTGTTAGACCTATCCAACTTCATGTTTTAGTAAATCATATCTTGAAGATCTTTAAGAATTTTGATCACATTAGATGGAAACATATCCCAAAAAATATGAATTCATAGGCTAACATAAATTAGAGCTATCCAAATTCATATTTTATTAAATCAGATCTTGATGTCTCTTTTGCTTCTCTTTGGATTCACAAATCCCTAATTTGGCCTAACTTATTATATCTTTGGTCATTTAGTCTTTGTCATCTATTTTTACTATTGATGTGATTAATAAAACCTTTATTTTTATAAAATATAAGCACCTAAAATTAAATTTTATCTAGGGTTTTATCATGTATGTAAGGAAATAATGTAAATCTAGAATCAACCATGAAACGCTAGGGAAAATAAGGGTTTAGTAAACCCTAGATTGTATGTAAGAAAGAGTCAATGTTCACAATTTACATTTACCATAATTATAGATTTAATCAAAATTGGCTTAAAAAATTGTCCCAATGAACATATTTAACTTATATGGTAGTAAAGTACATAATTTATATCTATCATAGTGTCTAAATTAGAAACATAGATCAATTATATTATAACAAAGATAATATAAATGGAAATGAGAGTAAATTAATATGAATGACCACACTTTGAATAAATTATATAAATTTGAAATTTAAATGTGACTATGTATAATTTTTTACTTATATGTGAAAAATATGAGCATATTGGGTAGACTCATGCCCTGTAATTGATTGACAAGTTTGACCTAGGCAAACTCATCACTAGGAAAATTTGTTCACCGAGTTTGTATGTGGTTTTCAAGTCTATTATATGTAGTTTTTATATATTTACACTCTTTAGGGATACCTAAATTTATAATAATGATTTATATTTTAAGTTTACTTTTTTATTTTACTAAGAAGAATATATAATTTTTTTATTTTTTCCTCTTTTATTTAGACAATCACTAAGTTAGGGTTGTAAACTATGTATCTCATGCACTATAATCAAACATCGATGTAGTTATGAGTGTGTGTAAATGGAATATATCATGTAATATATTTGAACCTACTCCTTAATAGATGTGATGATGGATCTATATGAAAATATAAACCTTACTTTACTACAAGTGTATGATCTAAGACTAAGATAAACATCTTCATCACAACTGTGTAGGCTATGAATCAATGAAGATCAAATCAAAGTAGGTAGAATGATGAAGCTTAGGGCTTGTATAGGATCATATTTTTTCTCTTATACTTAAAATATTCTTTTTATTTATAATTTTTATAATCATAAAATGGTGTGATATGACTTTGTATGAATATGATGTTTTTAGGATAAGTTATGCATTAACGATAACTCTAAAAATGATTATAAGTGAACATTAAGGAAAATGATGGATGGAAAAGGGATAAAGGACCCAAAAAATGGTCCTATTAATATTTTTCAAGCCTATGAATTTGACCAAGGTAGACTCATATGACCCTATAAGTTTGACTAGCGATGAAATAAGGTGATAGTTATGATGCACAACATGCAATATGTGACATTTAGCTTAAAAAGTCTAATAGATCAATTATGATAAGTGTTAGACATGTTTTTTAGAATGGAGGGATAACATGACAATCAATGTGGGTGTAGATAAGTCCTAAAATGGGAAATTGAGAACCAATAAATCTAATATTATAAATTACAAGAAATATGTTGTCACCAACTAACCCAAATTCTTCCAAAAGAACTTCGGGCAACTAAATTTAACCCATAAAAATAATGAAAATTTAATTCAAGTTTAAAATATAAAATCCAACCATAAATTCATATTTTAGAATGGATTCTTAGTTTTTTTTTAAAGTTTCACATTTCATTTATTTTATTATTTTAATTCCCATGTGTCTTATGATTGAATTAATTTAATAATGTGGCATACAAAGAATAAATGGGTCTTAGGTTTTTTATATGTACTTTTATCTTGGGTTTATTTTTTATATTATTGGGTTTGATGGATTTTATATTTATTATAATAACTATGTCCTTATTGTTTTCATGTCCCAAACCCTAGATGATTGTTTATATTTAGTGCATCCCATGTAGTGTTCTCATTTTCCTCCCTAAAAAAGGAATAATCCATGTGGAAACCTCCCACCTCATTGTTCCTATTACACTTTATAGGGGTTTCACTAAGAAACTCACATTTAAGAACCTATCAGATGAATAATGCATGTCCTAATCTTGTTCACCTAAAAAATGAGAGAACCATCAAACTTTAACTTTGTTCCTATCATTCCTACCCAAGAAACAATGTACATTCCGCGTGTATTCAATGCCATATCAAATACCACATTTTTTTAATCTTAGTAATCTATGGATAATAATTTAATATTTTGATTGATTGATTATTTTACTCAAGTGAAATAAGAGGTGATTAAAGTAGAAAATCCATGATATAATTATTTTAATTTCAATGGGTAGTCTAAATTATTTGAACATTGAGAGAATATCTCTACTTTGATTTTGAAAGATCATCATGAGATTGTGGATACTAAAATATAGTATTAAGTACTTGTAACATACATTCACCATGCATGGCTTGTGCATGAATATATGGTCATAACCCATCATTCTCTCACACCTACATGATATCTTATGAGTTAAACTATTTATATAATTACACACCTATGAGAACCTCAAATTTAATATATTTTAATTGATTATGTGCCTTCTTATATTATTGTATGTTTTTAGGAATAAATTCTTTTTTAGAGATTTTTATCAACACATAACTTTTTGCGTAATATTTTGAAGGTAGGATTTGTATGTAGTTTCTTGTTATGTTTTGACTAACTTATGTTTTACCATGAAGGATTCAACACTTTTTTATGAAAGTTATCTTTTATCTTATTATATATAATTGTATTACATTAAATTTCTATAGATCCTATTTTTATGGCATGCTTATTTATCAACATGAAGATTGGTGTAAGATTTTTTGTTTTATAGGTTATAGTGGATCATTTTTTCCATATCCTTTTTTGGTCTTTGTTCCAAATTATATTGACCTTTTTATCTAAAGAGGATTCTTGGATATTTTATATGATGACACATTCATCTTTGGAAGACTTTTGGCGACACCTAGTCTCTTCCTATTTCTTTTCTCAAAACCTTTGTAATATTTTAATTCCTCTCAAAGTAAGTTATCATAAATGGGAAGTATTATGTAATGTAACTTTTCTTATTTCTTTAAGGTTTTATCCTTTTAACCAAAAAATTATGTTTAAGTGAGAGTGTTAGAGATTAATATTTATTTTCATGTATTAAATAACAAAGTGTATATTTGTTATTATGCGAATTTATAATTCACACATTCCATATTTATAAGATGTCACACCTATTTTATCCCTTTTGAAGGGAATCTTGGAGCTCTATGTCAAATGTAACTCCTTCCACACTTGCCATACACTTCCCCCTCACTTTATGGGTGTCAATGACACTAGGAACACACTAAAAAGGTTATGCAAGATTATTATAGAGTTTTTATCATAATTATTTTAGTTATCTAGCTCTATTTAAAGAGATCTCTCATCCCATTCTACATATTGAGACACTATTGATCATATCTTGAAGGTCACTATTATTTATATTCTCTTATATATTCTCCTCTATTAATGAAGATTGTAATCACAAAGAATGTTGATGTAAGCCTTCCCTCTTAATGCACATGAGGTTTTATTTTGTTTATTTAGTTTCTTCACTTATCACTTCGTGTCTCGTATTCTCTCAGTATGACTTACTTTTGAGGTGATATTTTACCTTTTATGAATTTATTTGTTTACTTTCAATGTTATTTTCATTATATTATGTCAATTATTTTATAAAACTTTTTGTTTCAAACTTTTAAACTATCTTAACACATACATCCCTAAACCTTCAATTTATTCCTCTTATGCATAGATTAATAACATATTGTGCCTGAGGCCGCGGAGAGGGAAGAGGGACGAGGGAGCGCGGCCACAGAGATGGCTTACCCTTACCTCCATGGCCATGGTTTTTGGAGACCAGGTCCCGGAGCATGGGTTCCTTGGTGGTGATTGCGGCGTGACAACGGGTTGATTTTTTTTGAAAGGGGAAATTTTTTTCCTGTTTGGACTGTCTTACTAGTGCGTGGCGTGGTGTAGGCCATTGTGTTTCTCGACTAGTGTGCTTAGGGTATGGCCATGGGGACATGGATCCCTGTGGTGGTAGATGTTGTGTTAATAGCGGATTCGGAGGGGCTCTATTTCTATTGTAACCCCAGGGGCTCGATTGAAGATGTGTTTTTTGGGGGTGGTTGCTAGATCCAGTTTTTCACCATTGCCTTCTAGCTATGGGATCATAGATTGTGAAGAAGTGCTTCAAGATGTCTTTCGATGAAATATGGATTGCCAAGGTGGTGTTGCCTCTGTGTTTTGCAGAGGGGGAGAATGGGCTGACGATCGTATGGACATCTGGAGCGATGGCGGTGCTGGTTTTGGGGTTTGTTTGGTTGGGGATGGCGTCTGAAGGTGGACATTAATATGGCTCCCATATAACCCTCCTCATGTTAACGTGGCTCTAAAATGTGTAGATCTTTTATTGCATGGATTTTTTAAAGGTTACAGGTCTTGTAAAACCTGGGTTCCTGTTTCAGGTCGTAGTGCCTAGTTTTTTTTGTTTAAGTCTCAAGTTCTTGAAAAACCTGGGGAGCTTTGTTTGGTTTATCTTGGGGGTTTCAGGTCCATGTAAAACCTAGTTTTTCTACTATTGTTTAGTGGGTTTGCCTATCCAGGCAGTTTTTATTGTTTTATTTTTTGATTTGTAAAGGGTTTCAGGGCCCCTTCAAAACCTATTTTTACCTTAATCTAAAACATGAGATTGTGCCAGTATCTCTTGTTCATACTGATCTAATCTTGATGTCACCAACCCTATCCTAACAACAACTATTTTTATAAAAATAAATTTTTCCTTAGGATTGGCCCATCATCCTAACATTTTAGTGGTGTGATAAATTACCCAATTGGACTCATTATATACAAATCAAGGCCTCACTTGATAGGTGATTTTGAACTTATTTGGTACACACACACACACACAAACACACACACACACACACACACACACACACACACACACACACACACACACACACACACACACACACACACACACACACACACACACACACACACACACACACACACACACACACACACACACACACACATATTTTAAGTTGAGAAAAACTACCCTATTCTTCCCAATATTTTAATTAATCACTAGGAGTATCCCATAATAGAGTTTTAAGCATACCAAAACTAGGTTAAAGAAAACATTATCAAGGATCAAAGATAAATCATTAGTTGCATTTATATAGTGAAGAAGCACAATTATATAATAATGTTTTAACCTTTTAAGACTTAACTAGAGTAAATAATATGTTTGTTAAAGAATTGAGTTGACTAAATCAAGGAAATAATATGTAATAAATATAGATATTTTTAAAAATTAATTAGCTTTAACTTTTTTAAAAATAGTAATAAATAATGCAAGTAAAGACTTATTAGCTAGAAAACACCTGATACAAATGATGTAAGTATTGGAAAATGAGATGGAAGCTTGTCTAAGTGTCATAAACTATATCCCTATGTCAAAACCCCTCCTAGATAGTAGCACCATAATTGGATAGTAGTTCCATTATTGGAAAAGTGATGGTAGTGTCCTGATATTGGTGGTAGTGTCTTATGTGCAAGACTATCCTAAACTTTTGGGTGTACCTATGTTTGGATATCTATGGTCTATTCATGTATGCATAACTTTTGGAACCTCGTAGTGTGCCTCTAATATATAATTTGTTGTGAAAACCCTAATCCTTCATACAACTAGGGCATGAGCTAAAAAGTGTGTTCGTTAGTATAATAGGCTAGACATCCTCAACACCCCATTGTGAAGAGAGTTGATTACATACAAATACTCTAAGGAGGGATCAATATCAATATAGTTATCCCCACCTAAGTTTTGGTACAATTTTAAGTGATGCTAGTATGATAGTGGCCTTGAGTTACTTGAGTGTGCTCGAGATTGGAAATCTAGAAAATCTAAGCTTAGGGTTGTTATAGATGCTAGTATGCATAAGTAGGGAGGAATAGAGATTATTAACCTTAATTGTGCTTAACTTGTTCTATGTTTGAATTTTTAATTTTACATGTAATTTACATATAGTGGATAGAGGGATATAATTCATGTATGTGTGTGTGTGTGTGTCTATATATATATATATATAATTTTATTGCTTGTGTAAATGATAAAAGATATCTATACGAACCTTAGAAGGATTTAGTTTTGAAAAGATATCTATTTAGTAAAAACTAGGGTGAAGGACATTAATGCCATTTTGGGGACACTAGTGCCACGTGGTGCTAGTGTTTTTATTATGGTGCTAGTATCCAACTAGTAGAACACTAGGCATGAAGGGCCTAGATCAAGAAATGAAGGTATGGGATTAATTTAGGGATAAATAGGAAGCTTTTGACCTACATGAAGGATAAATAATTATGATAATAGGCTCTATGATAGGTCTAGGGCTAAGATAAGGATAGTTAGTCTTAATTATCACCCTTAACACTCAAATACCACTTTTGGGTGATTAAATTTCCCCCCTTTATTTTATAAATTCAAAAAAGTGAAATAACTAAGATAAAAGAAATATAAGCATACATGGACTTACCTAGGATGTGAAGCCCATAAAGTTGGATCTAAGTATGTGAAACATGCTCCAATGCATGTCCTACAAATGAAACATGCATAAATTAGTCCTTAATTAAGAGATATCAAAAGGAAAAGACTAAATTGAGTAAATGATTAAAATTGAGTAAAACTGAGTAAAAAGATAGGAAGGAGGAAAGGAACAAATACACCTCATTGGCTACGTGAACCAATGTATGAAACTGGTGATAACCTGTGTGCATGTGCATGTATGTAGTGATCAATCTATGTGTAAATTAAACTAAAATTATAGTTTGATTGATCTTCATATGTGAGTAGATCAATAACTCAATCTATTTTTTATTCCATCGTTTCCTACCCCTATTTGGTGGATCATGACTTGTGAATAGCATAGATTAGACTGATAGTGTGTCCAAATCTATCATGTAGGTAGATCAATAACTCAATTAGGCTATGAATCCATCATTTCCCACCCATGTTTAGTAGATGCATCTGAAACTAAATAATGAAAAGTACTGTAAACATCTAAATGAGTATATTTACCTATGTATGTAAGCTCTACAACCACTCAGGCACATTAGGAAATTTCAAGCCACTCAAGAATGCCAACCACTACAAATAGAGTAAGGTATGAAATTGGTTTGTAACCTATAATATTATGTAGGGTGTATAAAATTTAGAGAATTATATGGAATTTATTATTTCATTTAATCAATCAGTGTGTAACTAAGCATACAAAAATAATGTGTCATGCACATGCCCCTAAATCTGATATCTAAGCATATGGATTCTAGACTAAGTTGTAATAAATTATATATGGGTATTTGAACTGAATATGGGAATATTCATGATACACATGATGCCCCCAACATGAAAAAACTAATATAAATTTGAGCTAAACTAGTATGAATTTGAGCAAGATTAAGTATAACTGATAAACCTATAACTAAATATGTGTAAACCTGTACTGTATATGTTGTCTTATTCAAGCCAATCTGGGTTTTTATAAAACTAAGGCTACTAGATAGTAGGACCATATCTTGGTTAATAGTTCCATGTGGTGCTAGTGTCCTTTTGGTCTAAATTCTATGTAACTATATTATTTTCTAGGTCACTATTTTCCCACTATGTTTATGTGTCTAATTTTCTGTAATTAAGCCTATGTGCTGAAAAATATACTATGAGTGCAATATAAGAACCCAATCTCTATGACAAACCCTTGTGAATTACCCCTATTTTGAAGGGATTATTTGAACCTATGAAACAACTATCCTCAAAATAAAAATATCTACAAAATGTGTGTTAGTAATATTGTATATGATAACTTGTGATAATCTAATATAATGTGCATATATAACATTAGAATGTATGAGAATCTGAGCATAAGTATGTAATGTAAGATGTATGTCATGTCTAATATTCCACAAGGGTGTCAAGATATATGTAATCAATGTATCCAAAAATAAATCTAAGTAAAACTAGGTATTTACCTAGGGGGATAGGGAATGATGTCCATCATGACACCCAAACAAGAAGGGTAGATGCATGAGGTCCCTCATAGCATAAAAAATTGGTGTATAACAAGCAAAGACAAGTCTCATGTACATGTCACATACAATAAAACATATATATATATATATATATATATATATATATATATATATATATATATATATATATATATATATATAACACATGAGACACACAAAGTAGGCCAAGGGAACATAATACAAGGGACATGGGCACATGTCACTAAATCTAGTAAAACAAGACATACAAATACATGTTTAAATCTCCACATACACAAGAAATAAGAAAGCTGTCTAAGAGACACATAGAAGGACATGCTAAAATTTATACATACATAATTAGGAAATAACACACAAGGACATGGGAAAATGTATGTATATATATATATATATATATATATATATATATATATATATATATATATATATATATATATATATATATATATATATATATATATATATATATAACACATGAGACACACAAAGTAGGATAAGGGGACATAATACAAGGGACATGGGCACATTTCACTAAATATAATAAAACAAGACATACAAGTACATGTTTAAATCTCCACATACACAAGAAATAAGAAAGTTGTCTAAGAGACACATAGAAGAACATGCTAAAATTTATACATACATAATTAGGAAATAACACACAAGGACATGGGAAAATGTCCAAATCATACACACTATAAATAGAAGTGGCATGGAGCCAAAGAACAATTACATATTCAAATGCCATCGAATAGAAGAAACATAGAAATATGATCAAGTCTAAACTAGGTAAGCTAGAAATGAAAGTATACATGAATATATAATACAAATCTATTTAAGAGATAGGATGTATATATGCTAAGTATAAAGTAGTAATAGCTAGAACAAAATTGAAGAGTAGCATGTTCAATATAAAGATATAATAATGCTAAAGCTAGGATGTAGAGTATATAAGGATAGAACCTGGTAATCAAAACTATGTATAGGATGGCCCCAAGTGGGTAAATGTGTCAAGTGAAGACCTATGTATTAGTGTATATGCCCTCATTGGGTAGATAATAGAAAGTCTAGATCAATGTAGTGGACCAAAGTCCTATAAGTAATCTAAAATCACTCAACAAGAACAAGTGAAGCATGTATGTATGATAAAACCAAATATACTAAGATATCTAGCATATGTATTGTCTATAAAATATAAGAAATGCAAACATAAAAATGCATACAATCTATAAATTTTGTGTTTTTGAGTAATTATTTGAATGTTTTTCTATTTTTGACATGTTATATTATTTTTCTATTTTCTAGATATAATCTATGTACAAGGAACATGAAAATGAACTTTGTAAAAGGATAAAGAGAGGGAAAATATGTACAAGAAGATAAACACCATACTAACCGATGAGTCTCATGGGAAACTCATTATCACTATGACCTATGTCAAATAAGGGAACTCCGGTCATGTGTGATGTGTGAAAGAGAAACTATGGTCCTATAATCTATTGTACTGAGTGATCTATATTTGTATCTATATCTACTAGTGTAGTGGTGCTAGGAATCTGTGACACTAATTATGGTGTTTTATTAACTATAGGGGTCTTAAGAACCCATCTAGTATAATAAGTTGTAGGTGGCATAGGTGTCATTTGCTGAGAACCCTGAGAACCCAATAATAATAATTTAAATAAAAAGTGAGGAGAGGGAGTCCCTCTAGAATCTATAACATATCTCTAATGCATGGTTCTCTCTAATAATGGTCTCTAGAGAGTATGCATACGTGTCAATAACTTAGGAGTAAACCTCACCTATACTGGTAACTCTATTAAACTTTGTGGTGTGTCAATAAGAACTATGTTATGAGATGTAATTTATAATTGTGCTATATCTAGTAACTGCATTGTAACTATAATTGGTAACTATGTTATAACTGGTTATGGAATAGGTAGAAGATAATCATATGGAAGACCCTCAAATTTGAACATCTAATTTGAATGTATATATTTTAAGCATATGTGCACTATGGATGAGATGGGTCATAATTTTTGTATCCATGTCCTACCCAATAACATATCAAACATGCTTGCACTAGGTAATACTAATAACCAAGCGGCCTCATATGCTATTATAAATTGTAATAGAATCATAATATCCCTAATAGAGCTCTAAACATGAACAATAAAACCACTGATAACCACATCTATGGGGAATATATCCTTCTATGTATACCCCAAATTTTTTAAAAGTGTCATAGTGCACATGCTAATGCTTGACCCATTATCAATCATAACAATCTATATAGGATGATGATCTATGTAGGCTCATACAAAGAGTGCATGTAAATTTGTATCATCATTTTGCTTTGAGAAGGTGATGAGTGGTCTAGATATAATTGTAGTATGGTAGATACTAATGATATTGTGTAATGGGTGTGCTTCCTATATAATACTGTGATATGGAGCTAGTGGTGGATGTGCCTAATATGTGTAATGAACACCTAAATTGTTCCCTACTTCATTCATTATGTGCTTTAGAAATAGATATGAGATTATATTTAATGCCTTAGCTTATATTTACTATAATTTTTGTGCCTTTATGGATGTACACACATCAATAATGCTAGCCTTAATCCAATATTATATCTTATGTTTTAGTCTAATGTATTTATTTGTTTTATGGCCTAGTGCCCTATGATACTCATATAATGCATTATCTTTAGAAGAGGCCATGTTGTATTGAACTCTTTGATGGTAGGTAGAGATATAACATTGAATTAGAATGACTAATATAAAACCTATGCTAGAAATGCTAGAATGTTGGTGAAGATTCTGCATGGAGGATATGATAAAACCAAGCAAGGAGATGGCTTTGAAGCTATGTTAAATATGGATTTTTGATCACTCTTATTCCCAATGGCCCTTATATTTTATGGATGTTTATTTTAACTTAGAATTTGATTTTGATCCATTGGTATACTTTAATTTTCCCATAAATAAAATCTTGAACTCTCTTTCTTTTATTGTGTGGCACAAATTTGTGAATATTGGAAACTTATTAAACAAGATAGATTAGTGTAATGCTAGTATAATATTCTATTTGAGGATGTCCTAAAGATATTTTATGCCATGTGGCTCATCAATTTAGCTAATATAGTATTGCATCATAATACATACTCTACAATAGGTTCATTTGACTTTTTTTTCAACTGTGCAACTTGAGCATATGATATATTAGCACTGATATTTATTGAGAAGTGTTCTAAAAACATGTTTTCCAAAGGATTGAATGATGTGATAGATTTATTTGGTAAGTAATAAAACCATTATAAGTCATAATAATTTAAATTGTGTATAAATAACTTTGTGATAAGCTAATAATTGGACACATAGTCCAAACATGGTACATTAAAATATTGAAAATGGTGCTTTGGGTAACCCTTACCATCATACAATGTAGGTTTAGGTGCCACAAATCTAGATGATAAGGGAATTGCCATTATGTAGTATGACAAAGGTGTATCTAAGATAACATTAGAATCTTAATATGAAACACTTTAGATAATAAAGTATGCACCTCATGCATAAGGGACTATACATTTAGAGTAGAGTAACTAGACACAAGAGGTGTAGATGTCATTAAATCTTGTTTGATACAAAGGATGACAAACCTCTCACAAACTCCTTCACTATTTGATGATCACTCACTAGACCAAGGATCATATGGTCAATTGAGGGTTCATTAATGCTTATCTATTATACATATTTTTTTATCCTTCTCATGATCCTTAGGGTTTATTGATACCTTTCATACCCTTGGTAATACCCTTATCCACATATTTCTCAATCTTTTTAACTTTCCCCTTTTTCATAGTCCACTCTTGTAGCCTTTTTATTGACTAAATCTACATGGACAGTTCCATATTGTCAAGTTTTAAAGAACCCTAAGTATTTTAAACTACCCTCTATCTTACTTGTCATATGTATGAAGTTTCAATAGTCAAATCCAAGTGAACAACCCATTTATAATCTTTCTTTGGTTTTTATTAGGCCTATTTAGGTTTGCTGCCTCTTAATCTTTTGCTATAGTACATATATGTATGAAATCCTATTCAAAACTCAAAAATATATTTGCCTTCATTAGTACCTCTCTAATGACAAAATTTGAGACCTTTTCACTAGAGGAAACATTTTCTACAATCATTTTCCCTCTAAAACCCTAGTTTAGGATTTCTAGTCTCTATTTGAGACCGAGAGCCTTCAAATTCAAGGTTTATGAACTAAAACTAGTTTATTTTCCATGTGAAGGTTTATTAAGCTTGGTTATAATAGCCTTCACATATTACAAGATTTGGTTCTTCCTCAAATTTCTTACCTTCAATATTTTACCATGTTCTTTAAGCACATAAAATGCACAAACACCTTTTTGGGGGTTTGTAAGTACTCAAAATAAGATTTTAGGTTTTGAAAAAGGAATTTTCAGACTCTATAAATATTATAAAATACTAAGAAACCTAAAATTATCATTTATTTATCTTTAAGAACAACTTGAATTCCACTTTCTTTCTATATTCTATGACTTGACTATCTGCACACACACAGTCACATGATGCAAGGTCTATTGGTGCTTTCTTTAGAAAATTTGTTCTCAAATTAGAGTTTTAAATTTCACATAGGGTTATTCAAGGTATTTAAAAATCCCCCTCAGCTCTTGGAATCAATAAACATTCATTGTGAAGCTTTGCTATAGTGTTTTTCCACACCTTGGTTATTCTTTGTTTGAAGATGTCTTACTCTACAGGACTTTAAGTTTCACTAAGAAAAAAATGTGAAAAGGAACACATGAATTATTCAAAATAAATTTAAAAAATGTGAAAAAACTCACCAAAACTAAACCAATAATCAGAAACATCAAACAATGTATCTTCCTTTATTGAACAATCATAATGCAATCATCTTCCTTTGTGTCTAAACAAGGGAAAATAGAGTTAAAACATTTCTCATTCAAATTTGGGTTTTTTATTGTATTATATATTAGGACTATATCCCATCCTCCTTGAATACAGAAAAAAAACCCAAATTTAAAAACCAAAAACTACAAGCTTTATATCTAGTATAACTACCATAACTACCTTCTAATGGTCACCATAAGTGAGTTTGCACCTTGCACAAAGATCAAAGTAGATACTTAGATACAAGTGTGATACTTGAATAGTTTATAGGCCCAAAGTGTATTCAATTAACATTTTATATCCATTTGAAAACTTAATGAGCCCTTGACAACCTCCTACAACACCTTTTCTAAGATAAAACATTCAAAATTTCAAATTCTCCAAAATGACAAGAATATTCCATTTTGAATTTTTAAGCTCCCTATACACTTATAATCACTTGGATAAAATTAAAAGGAACATGTTTAGTCTTATAATACTATCAAAACATCCTAAACAATTTTTCTAGACCCTTTATTCACTTGAACTAAATAAAAACTTTCATTCACCTTGTTTCCATGAGTGATGCCCCTGCATCATACTCCTAAGGGGAAAAAGGAGAAAAACTTAGAGGTTTCTTTGTGTGATTTTTTATAGAATATGATTTCATCTTTTTTTTTCAATATATTTATTCCTAATAGTGTCTTCCATAAATTGTGGCTTCTCATACTTGACATGCTGTTGGTCCCAAGTCTTCTCCACTTGCTTATCCAAGCTACATTCTATCTTAACTAAATTGATATGAGGCAACTGATTTGCCCAACCTGAACCTATTTTATCCACTTTACATTATGTATTCACACTCATTGCTTCTCCTAAGGCATTGAAAATGATTGAAAAAATTACACCATTGTGCAATTCTTGCTCATATGCATGACTAAGACTGTGAAATTAAACTCCTAGCTTGATGAAAATTGATTGTTGTTTCTTCTTTTCCTCTAATTCCAATAATTATTATTATGTTCTATTTTATCAACTTGTCTTATTGCTTTCTTTTTCATTTGTATCATTCTTCCAACCTCATGTAAACCTTATAAGGTAAAGATATAATAAAACACATTAGCACCTTGTTTAGAATGACTTACTTCTTCATCTTTGGAAAGGATTAACATACTTGTCAAGGTCTTGATATCTATATGCTTATTTTTATGTTTCCCATGATCATGCCATGTCTATATCATCAAAACTACTCATCCTATCCTTTGAACAACTATTACAATATTTCATATATCTCCCAATGCTTCAAATTGTGACTCCACTTGTATGAGTATGTTTTGAACATGATACTCCAAGGGACTCCTTCCTTCCTTCATCTAGTGTTTCTACTTATTCCAATCACTTACAACATCGTAATCATGATTTGAATAAGAATATATACTTATGTTCCACTTCTTGAGGTGTTCTACCTATTTTGCCTCTATCATAGCTTAGTGTTCTATCATTTAAACCCTATGATGATTAAAATCTGCTATCCTTACTATCTTCTCTAACATAAAAGGTGTCCTCAAACTATCCTTACTAGCTTAGTGTTCTATCATTTGAACCCTATTAAGCTTGACTCATGCTATCTGGTCTAGAGATTACTTCTTCAAACAAAAAACAATGTATTATTCTATGTAAATCAATGTGTAAGGACTATAGGTCTCTAGTTCCTTACCTTATCTCAGAATGCAATGGATTATTCACACTTTATAGTCTACTATAGATAGCTTCCAAACTTTCACTTGCCTCTATTTTGTAATCTCATCTTGGCAAATAAAAAAGAAACATTATTTTTTATTCTTCATCATCATTATCCCATATGTCTTCTTTGGACATGATGAACTTGTCACATTTTAAAATTTGACCAACGTAAAAATTATTACCATATTCTTGCATTTCTGAATGCCTAGCTTGATTATGACTTCTCCACATATCACCTTTGTATACTATAGGCCTATCACCAGTCAATGAATTAGCATGCACTATATGAGATTCAAAATCTTCCATGAATGTACCTTGAGCATCTTATTATTTCACATACATGTGTATTCCTTTGACAATCCTTACATGGCCTCTTCTCATCTTTATAGATTGGTATTAACCTTATTCATGCTGCCCATCTTATTGATTTAGTTTCTTATACTTTTGACACTTATCAATTACAATATCACTTCCACTTAAACATAAGATGACAAATCCATCAATTATATTTACACTTATTTGAGTTATACATACCTTATCCCACTCAACCTTTGCTTGATCTTTGATATTGTATGGACTTTCTTCACTTAGTATGCTCCTAGCTACTCCTTTTGATTGCCATGTTTATAATGAACTATCATGTTTGTTCTCACATTATTTGAGATTTTCACTATAATAATATTGATCTTCCTTCTTCACATGGAGTTCTAACAACTCTTGAGCTAGAATTTTTGTGTTCATCTTGTCTTAAACCTTTATCTTTAGCTGCAAGTTAAAGATACCCATGCATATTGCATCTTCTCTCTCATCTTGTTCCTTTGTTCTATTTTGACTCTTTGAGTAGGGTTATCCCACCTTGTTCTTCATTTCTTAATGACATTTAGGCTGTATAAGATCAACCTTATCTTTTTTAACCACAAACACCTCTAGCTTCTTTGACTCCAAGACTTGCTTTATGGCCACTTATTGATAAACTATATTTACAGCACAAAACACATCATTGGCATCAAAATTTGGAGCTTTCATGGATTTTTCTTATGCTTCCTTCATGAAAACTTCATTGTCCAACTCCCTCTCTCATTTGGTGTCATTATTAAGACACTTATCCTTCATATCAATTATATTTTTTGCCCCTTTTCTTCTAGTACATTCACTACCTTCTTGGTTTTTGAACCCTTCACTCTTGAATGTCATGCTAGATACCAATGCCTTCTCACAAAGTTCAATTTATCTAGTTAACTCAATGCCCTTATCTAATAATATACTCTCTTTTTGGTTATCTTACATGTCCAATTTTGTGGACTCATACCTCTCCATACTCACCATCTCAAGACAACTTGTCTTCACTTCCTTCTTAGGGGATTTGATCAAACTCATACTCTCAATAACTTTACCAAAATATTGTTTGGTTTCCATCAACATCACTCTTTATTCCACTCTATCTATATCATTTTTCAAAGGTAAAAGGATATATGCCAACCCATCTTTCTCTACAGTGTAAGTATTTAATTTCCCATCATGAATAACCTTCCTATCAAATTTCCATGGCCTCCCTAGTATCAAATGGAAAATTTACATGGGCCTGATATCACATAACACTCTGTCCTTATATTTTCTTATATGAAATTCAACCCAAATTTTTTCACTTACCATGATTTGATGTCCTTCTTGAACCCATGTTACCTTGTAAGGATGTGGATGTGGAATCCTCTTCAATCCTAGCTTTTGTACCATCTCCAAAGATGTAATATTGTCTATACTTCATCCATCAATCACTACATTATAACACTTTCCTTTTGTTTTATATATACTCCTAAACAAAATTTTCCTTTGAACTGGTTCTTGCACTTGCCCTTTCTACTACAACAATACTCTTTTTATGAGCAAATATTCTCATCTCAATTATATCATTTCTTCATTTAGTCCTCTTAAATTCTATTGAACATCCCTACCAATGTATGAAGAAAATTCCATTTCCCTATGTCCTTGTCCATTGCAATGCCAATATTGCCCTTGAAAGGTTGGTCTTTGTCTGTTTCTCAATAAACCTTCATTTGTTCTTACTTTATCAAATGAAAATGGCCTTGCCTCATATGCATGATATTATGGCCCCATCACTTCCTAAACTTCCACTACATGATTTTTTGGCCTTACGTCCTCTTAGAATAATTCTCCAATTGACCTTGGTTGCAAAGGTTCCTCTTAACCTTATTTTCCTCTATTACCTTCCACATTTCCTATATCTAAACTCTACACTCTTTATTTAAGATCATTATCGATGGCTTCCATTATCATAATCAAAGGTGAAATAATTTATGTTATTTGACCTATAAAATTCTCCACTATGCTATCTTGCTCTCTACTGCCTCTATCTAGCCTTTATTCCATGGGTCTTTGTTTTTAGTTTCCTATATTGTAGTTAAGTTCTAAACACATGGTGTCCACTCTATATTTTATCTTTTAGAGTGATTTACTCTTTACACCTCTCAAAAGTAACCCACCAATGAGAGAAAACTTACTTTAATACCAAAAATGATCTAGAGGATGATCAACCTATCACAAACTTTGTCATTGTTTGATGATCACTCACTAAACCAAAGATCGTATGGTCACTAAAGGGTTAATTAATGATTATCTATATTTTGGATTTTTTTAAACTTCTCATGCTCCTTAGGGTCTATTTAGACCTCTCATACCCTTTGCAATACCCTTATCTGCTTATTTGTCAATATTTGTAACTTTCCCCTTTTCCACAGTCCACTCTTGTAGCCTTTTTTATTAACTAATATACATGTATGATTTTGTGCTATCAATTTTTACAAAACCCTTGGTACTTTAAACTACCCTATTTCTTACTTGTCTTGTGTATTAATTTTCAATAATCAAATCCAAGTGAAATACTCTTTTTAGTCTTTCTTAGGTTTCTATTAGGCCTATTTAGGTATGTATTTAGGTCTATTGCCTCTCAATATTTTGATAAAATATGTATAAGTAAAAAATCCTATTAAAAACTAAAAAATCTCTTTGCCTTTATTGATACCTCTCTAATGACAAAATTTTAGACCTTTTTACAAGTGGAATTTTTTTCTACACTTGTTTTCCTCTAAAACCCTAGTTCAAGCTTTGAAGTTTCTATTTGAGCTTGAGAGCCTTCAAATTGAGGTTTATGAAATAAAAATACTTTATTTACCATATTAAGGTTTATTAAGCTTGGTTCCAATAACATTCACATATTAAAATCTTTGGTTCTTCCTCAAAGTTCCTCCCTTCAACCTTTTACCATGTTCTTCAAGCATATAGAATGCACAATCACCTTTTTGAAGGTCTGTAAGTACTCACAATAGGATTTTAGGTTTTAAAAAGGAATTTTAAGACTCTATAAATATTATAAAATAATAATAACCCTAAAATTACCCTTTATTTATCTTTAATAACAACTTGGATTCCTACTCTCTTTCAATATTTTATGACTTGACTGTTTACACACACATACAATCACATAATGTAGGGCCTATTGGTGATTTATTTATAAAATTGGATCTAAAATTAGGTTTTTAAAATTTAAATAGTGTTATTAAATGTCCTTAAAAATACTCTTCACCTCTTGGAATCAATAAACATTCATTATGAAGCTTTTCTATAGCCTTTTTCCACAACTTGGTTATTCTCATTTTGAAGATGTCTTACTCTACATGCATGTAAGGTTCACTAAGAAAATAAAAATGAAAAGGAACACATAAATTATTCAAAATACATTAAAAAAATGTGAAACAACTCACCAAAACTAAAATAATCATTAGAAACACCACACAGTGTATCTTCCTTTATTAAAAAATCACAATATAGTCATCTTCCTTTGTGTATGTATAGGGGAAAGCAAAGTTACAACATTTCTCATTCAAATTTGAGTTTCTTCTTATATTATATATTATATCTGGTATAACTACAACATAAAAATTTAATGTAAAAACCATCCTCCTTGAATAAAACATAAAAATTGAATGCAAAAACCAAAAACTACAAGCTTTATATCTAGTATAACTACCATAACTACCTTCTAATGGTCACCACAAGTGAGTTTGCACCTTGCACAAAGATAAAAGTAGATACTTCCATAAAAGTGTGACCCCTAACTAGTTTATAGGCATAAATTTTATTTAGTTAACATTTTATATGCATTTTAAAACTTAATTACCCCTTGAAAACCCCCTACAACACCTTTTCTAAGCTAAAACATTCAAAATTTCAAATTTGCCAAAATGATGAGAAAACTCCATTTTGAATTTATAGGCTCCTTAGACACTTATAATCACTTGGATAACATTCCAAGGAATATTTTTAGTCTCATAATACTATAAAAATGTCCTAAACAAGTGTATTGACCCCTTATTTACTTGAAATAAACAAAAACTTGCATTCACTTATTTCCATGAGTGATGCCTCTGCATCATACTCCCATGGGGAAAAAGGAACAAAACTTAGAGGTTGATTTGAATGATTTTTTCTAGAATATGATTGCATGTTTTTTTATCAATATATTTCTTCCTTTTAGTGTCTTCCATGAATTTTGGCTTCTCATACTTGACATGTTATTGTTCCCAAGTCTTCTTCTCCTCTTGCTTATCCAAGCTACATTCTATCTTAGCTGAATTGATTTGAGGTAGCTGATTTTCCCAACCTAAACCTATTTTAGCCACTTTCCTTATTTTATTAACACTCATTGATTCTCCTAAGGCATTGAAAATGATTGACAAACTTACACCACTATGTAATTCTTGCTCATATGCATGACCAGGACCATAAAATTAAACTCCTAGTTTGATGTGAACTAATTGTTATTTCTTCCTTTTCATCCAATTACAACAATGATTTTTATGTTCTATTCTATAAAGTTGTATTATTTATTTATTTTTCATTTGTTGCATTCTTACAACCTCATGCAAACATTCTAAGGGAAAGATAGAATAAAACAAATTAACACCTTGTTTATAATGACTTACTTCTTCATTTTTGAAAAGGATTAGCATACTTGTCAAGGTCTTGATATCTATATGCTTCTTGTTATGTTCTCTATGATCATTCCATGTCCCTAGAATCTAAACTACTCCTCCTCTCCTTTGAAAAATTACTACAATCTCACATATTTCTCTTAATGATTCAAATTATGACTCCACTTATATGAGTATGTTTTAAACATGATACTCTAAGGGAATCCTTCCTTCCTTCATCTAGTGTACTTACTTATTCTAGTCACTTGCAATATCATAATCATGATTTAAATAAGAATATATAACTATGTTCCACTCCTTGAGGTGTTTCACATGTTTTTCCTCTATCATAACTGAGTGTTCTATCATTTGAACCCTATGATGATTGAAATCTACTATCCTTACTATCTTATCCAACATATAAGGTGTCCTCAAACTAAATTGATATTGAATCATGCCATCTTGTGTAAATATTGATTCTTTAAACAATAAACAATGTATTCTTATATGCAAATCAATGTGTAAAGACTGTAGGTCTCTAGTTCCATACCTAATCTCACAATGTAATACATTATACACACTTCCTAGTCCACTATAGATAGATTCCAAACTTTCACTTACCTCTATTTTGGAATATTGTCTTGGCAAGTCAACATAAAACATTTTTTTTATTCTTCACCATCATTCTCCCATATATATTCTTTGGCCATGATGACCTTGTCACCTTTTTAAATTTGACCAACCTAAAAATCATTACCGTATTCTTGCATTTCTGAATACCTAGCTTGATTATGACTTCTCCACATATCACCTTTGTATACTATAGGCCTATCACTAGTCAATGAATTAACTTGTACTATATGAGATTCAAAATCTTTCATGAATATACCTTGAGCATATTCTTCTTTCACATACATGTGTATTCCTTTGACAATACATTCATGGACTCTTCTCATATGTATAGCTTGGTATTGACCTTATTCATGCTTCCCATCTTCTTGATTTGGTTTCTTAGTCTCTTGACACTTCTCAATTGCAAGATCACTTTCACCCAAACATAATAATAAAAATTCATCAATTATATTTACACTTTTTTGAGTTATACATACCTTATCCCACTCAACCTTTGCTTGATCTTTGACATTGTATGGAGTTTCTTCACTTAGTATGCTCACAGTTACTCCTTTTGATTTCCATTTCATATCTAAAATATCATGTTTGTTCTCACATTATTTGAGATTCTCACTATCATAAGCTTGATCTTTGATTTTTGCATCCATCTTGTCTTCGACCTTTTTATTTAGCTACAAATTAAAATACCCATGCATATTACATCTTCTCTCTCATCTTGTTCCTTTTTTCTATTTTGAATCTTTGAGTAGGGTTCTCCCTCATTATTCTTAATTTATTGATGAGTCTTAGGTTGTATAAGATCAACATTATCTTATATAACCATAAACACCTCTAGATTCTTTGACTCCAAGAATTGATTGGTGGCCACTTCTTAATAACATGTATTCATAGCACAAAACACATTGTCAACATCAAAATTTGGAGCCTTCATGGCTCTCTCTTGTGATTCCTTCATGGAAACTTCATTATACAACTCCCTTTCCTATTTGGTGTCATTATCAAGACACTTATCCTTCATCTCAATTGTATTTTATACCCCTTTTTCTTCTAGTACATTCACTACCTTCTTGGTTTTTGAAGCCTTTAATCTTGACATTACATGATAGCTATACCTTCTCACAAATTTCACTTCCTCTAGTCAATTGAATGACCTTATCCAACAATTTAATCTCTTGTTGGTTATCTTCCATGTCCAAATTTTTGAACTCATACCTCTCCATACTCACCATATCAAGACAACTTGTCTTCACTTCCTTCTTAGGGTATTTGATCAAACTCATACTCTCAATAACTTTACCAAAATATTATTTGGTTTCCATCAACATCACTCTTTATTCCATTCTATCTACATCACTTTTCAAAGGTAGAAGGATATGTGTCAACCCATATTTATCTATAGTGTAAGTATTTGCTTGCCCATCATGAGAAACCTTCCTATAAAATTTTCATGGCCTCCCTAGTAGCAAATAGAAAATGTCCATGGGCATTATACCACATAAAACTTTATCTTTATAGTTGCCTATATTAAATTCAACCCAAATTTGTTCACTTACCCTGATTTGATGTCCTTCTTGAACCCATGTTACCTTATAATGATGTGGATGTGGAATCGTCTTCAATCTTAGATTTTGTACCATCTCCAAAGACACTATATTGTTTGTACTTCCTCCATTAATCACTACATCATAGTAATTTCCCTTTGTTTTACATCTGCTCTTACACAAACTTCTCCTTTGAATTGGTTCTTGTACTTACCCTTTGTACTGTAATAATACTCTTTTCATGAGCAAATATTCTCATCTCACTTGTCTCCTTTCTTCATTTAGTCATCTTTCATTCTATTGACTATCCCTACTAATGTATGAAGGACATTCCATTGCCCTATGTCCTTGTTTATTTCAATGCCAACATTGTCCTTGAAAGGCTAGTCTTTGTCTATTTCTCAATAAACCTTTGTTTGCTCTTACTCTATCAAATGCAAATGGCCTTGCATCATATGCATGATATTGTGGCATCATGACTTATTGAAATAATAATACATTATTTTTTGGCCTTATGTCCTCTTGGAATACTTATCTAATCTCTTCTCCAACTGACCTTGGCTTTAAAGGTTTCTCTTGACCTTATTGTCCTCCATTACCTTCCACATTTCCTATCTCTTAAATCTACACTCTTTCATTAAGAGCATTATAAATGGATTCTAGTATCAAAATAAATGTTAAATCAATTGTGTTATTTGATCCATCTAATTCTCCACAATTATATCTTGATCTCTACTACCTCTATCTACCCTTTCTTCTATGGGTCTTTGTTCTTGGTTTCTTGTATTGTAGTTAAGTTATAAACACATGGTGTCCACTCTATATTTTGCCTTATAGAGTTATGTATTATTTTAATTTATCACAAGTCACCCACTACCAATATTAAACCTACTCTGATACCAAAAATGATGCAGAGGATGATCAACCTCTCACAAACTCCTTCATTGTTTGATGATCACTCACTAGACCAAGGATTGTATGGTCACTCAAGTGTTAATTAATTATTTTATATATTATGGATTTTTTTAACCTTATCATTCTCCTTAGGGTCTCTTGAGACCTCTCATTCCTTGGAAATATCCTTCTCCACTTATTTCTCAATCTTTGCAACTTTCCCCTTTTTTAGAGTATGTTCTTATAGCCTTTTTCTTGACTAAATTTGCATGTATGATTGTGTACTATTAATTTTTGAAAAAACCTAGGTATTTTAAACTACCCTATATCTTAATTTTTATGTGTATGAATTTTAAATAGTCAAATCCAAGTGAAAGACTCTTTTCTAGTCTTTCTTTGGTTTATATTAGGCTTATTTAGGTCTATATTTAGATCTATTGCCTTTCAATATTCTTCTATCGTACGTATAAGTATAGAATCATATTCAAAACTCAAAAAACTATTTTAATTTATTTATACCTATTAATGAAAAAATTTGAGACCTTTTTACCAGTGGAAACATTTTCTATGCTCATTTTCCCCCTAAAACCCTAATTTAGGATTTGTAGTCTCTGTTTGAGCCTGAGAGCCTTCAAATTGAGGTTTTATAAACTAAAACTAGTTTATTTAACCTATTAATGTTTATTAATATTTTTTAAAATATCCTTTACATATTTAAATCTTTTTTTCTTCCTCAAATTTCTTACCTTCAACCTTTTACCATGTTCTTTAAGCACACAAAATGCATAAACACCTTTTTGGGAGTTTGTAGGTACTTACAATAGGATTTTAGGTTTTAAAAAGGAATTTTAAAAATATATAAATATTAATAAATAATAATAAACCTATAAATAACCTTTATTTATCTTTAATAACAACTTTAATTCCCACTTTATTTCAATATTCTATGACTTGACTATCTGCACACACACAGTCACATGATGCAGGGTCTATTGGTGCTTTCTTTAGAAACTTTGTTATCAAATTTGGGTTTTGAAATTTAAAAATGGTTATTAAAGGTCCTTAAAAATCCCCCTCATATCTTTAAATCAATAAAAATTCATTGTGAATATTTTCTATAGCCTTTTTCCACACATTGGTTATTCTCTATTTGAAGATGTCTTACTCTATAGGCTATAAGTTTCACTAAGCAAAGAAACGTGAAAATGAACACATGAATTATTAAAAACATGTTAAAAAAATGTTAAAAAACTCACCAAAACTAAACCAATGATAAAAAAAATCACACAATGTATCTTCCTTTATTGAATAATCACAATACAATCATCTTTTTTTGTGTATAAATAGGGGAAAATAGAGTTACAACATTTGTCATTCACATTTGAGTTTATTATTGTATTATATCTTGGGAATATATCCCATCCTCCTCAAATAAAACATAAAAATTGAATGTAAAAACCAAAAACTACAAGCTTTCTATCTAGTATAACTACCATAACTACCTTCTAATGGTCACCACAAGTGAGTTTGCACCTTGCACAAAGATTAAAGTAGATACTTCCATACAAGTGTGACCCTTTAATATTTTATAGGCATAAAATATATTTAATAAAATTTTATATCCATTTGAAAACTTAATTATCCCTTGACAACCTCCTACAACACCTTTTCTAAGATAAAACTTTCAAAGTTTCAAATTTGCCAAAATGGTGGGAAAACTCCATTTTGAATTTCTAAGCTCCCTAGACACTTATAATCACTTGGATAGAATTACAAGGAACATGTTTAGTCTTATAATACTATAAAAACATACTAAACAAATTTACTGACCCCTTATTCACTTGAACTAAACAAAAACTTGCATTCCCCTTGTTTTCATGAGTGATGCCCTTGCATTATACTTCCAAGGGGAAAAAGGAACAAAACTTAGAAGTTGCTCTGTATGAATTTTTATAGAACATGCTTGCATATTTATTGTCAATATATTTCTTCCTTTTAGTTTATTTCATGAATTTTGGCTTCTCATACTTGACATGTTATTCCAAAGTCTTCTTCTCCACTTGTTTATCCAAGCTATATTCTATCTTAGCTGACTTGATTTGAGGTAACTGATTTTCCTAACATGACCCTATTTTATCAACTTTCCTTGTTGTCTTAACACTCCTTCTTCAAAGGCATTGAAAATTATTAACAAACTTACACCATTTTGAAATTATTGCTCATATGCATGACCAAGACTATGAAATTGAACTCCTAGCTTGATGTGAACTAATTGTTGTTTCTTCCTTTTCCTCCAATTATAATAATGCTTCTTATGTTATATTCTATAAACTTGTATTATTTATTTATTTTTCATTTTTTACCTTCTTTCAACCTTATAAGGGAAAGAAAGAATAAAATAAATTATCACCTTATTTAGAATTACTTCTTCATCTTTGGAAAGGTTTAACATACTTGTCAAGGTCTTTCTATCTATATACTTCTTGTTATGTTCCCCATGATCACACCATGTCTATATCATCCAAAATCCTCCTCCTCTCCTTTAAATAGTTGCTACAATATTTCATAATTATCCTAATGCTTCAAATTGTGAATCCACTTGTATGAGTATGTTTTGAACATGATACTCCAAAATACTCCTTCCTTCCTTCCTTCCTTCATCTAGTGTACCTACTTATTCTAATCACTTACAACATCATAATCATGATTTTAATAATAATAATATATACATGTGTTCCACTCCTTTAGTGTTCTACCTATTTTTCATCTATCATAGATGAGTGTTCTATCATTTGAGCCCTATGATGATTGAAATTTTCTATCCTTACTATCTTCTCCAACATATAAGGTGTCTTCAAACTACATTTATCTTGACTCATGCCATCTTGTCTATATATTTCTTCTTCAAATAAAAAAAATATATTATTCTATGCAAATCAATGTGTAAGGATTGTAGGTCTCTATTTTCATACCTTATTTCATAATGAAATGCATTCTCCACACTTGATATTCCACTATAAATAGCTTTCAAACTTTCACTTACCTCTATTTTGGAATATTGTCTTGGCAAGTCAACATAAAACATTTTTTTTAATTCTTCACCATCATTCTCCCATATATATTCTTTGGCCATGATGACCTTGTCACCTTTTTAAATTTGACCAACCTAAAAATCATTACCATATTCTTGCATTTCTGAATACCTAGCTTGATTATGACTTCTCCACATATCACCTTTGTATACTATAGGCCTATCACTAGTCAATGAATTAACTTGTACTATATGAGATTCAAAATCTTTCATGAATATACCTTGAGCATATTCTTCTTTCACATACATGTGTATTCCTTTAACAATACATTCATGGACTCTTCTCATATTTATAGCTTGGTATTGACCTTATTCATGCTTCCCATCTTCTTGATTTGGTTTCTTAGTCTCTTGACACTTCTCAATTACAAGATCACTTCCGCCCAAACATAATAATAAAAATTCATCAATTATATTTACACTTTTTTGAGTTATACATACCTTATCCCACTCAACCTTTGCTTGATCTTTGACATTGTATGGAGTTTCTTCACTTAGTATTCTCACAGTTACTCCTTTTGATTTCCATTTCATATCTAAAATATCATGTTTGTTCTCACATTATTTGAGATTCTCACTATCATAAGCTTGCTCTTCCTTCACATGGATTTATAGCAAATCTTGATCTTTGATTTTTTCATCCATCTTGTCTTCGACCTTTTTATTTAGCTACAAATTAAAATACCCATGCATATTACATCTTCTCTCTCATCTTGTTCCTTTTTTCTATTTTGAATCTTTGAGTAGGGTTCTCCCTCATTATTCTTAATTTATTGATGAGTCTTAGGTTGTATAAGATTAACATTATCTTATATAACCATAAACACCTCTAGATTTTTTGACTCCAAGAATTGATTGGTGGCCACTTCTTAATAACATGTATTCATAACACAAAACACATTGTCAGGATCAAAATTTGGAGCCTTCATGGATCTCTCTTGTGATTCCTTCATGGAAACTTCATTATAAAACTCCCTCTCCTATTTGGTGTCATTATCAAGACACTTATCCTTCATCTCAGTTGTATTTTATACCCCTTTTATTTTAGTACATTCACTACCTTCTTGGTTTTTGAACCCTTTAATCTTAAATTACATGATAGCTATACCTTCTCACAAATTTCACTTCCTCTAGTCAACTGAATGACCTTATCCAACAATTTAATCTCTTGTTGGTTATCTTCCATGTCCAAATTTTTGAACTCATACCTCTCCATACTCACCATATCAAGACAACTTGTCTTCACTTCCTTCTTAGGGTATTTGATCAAACTCATACTCTCAATAACTTTACCAAAATATCATTTGGTTTCCATCCATATCACTCTTTGTTCCATTCTATCTACATAAATTTTCAAAGGTAAAAGGATATGTGTCAACCCATCTTTCTCTACAGTGTAATTATTTTATCGCCCATCATGAATAACCTTCCTATAAAATTTTCATGGCCTCCCTAGCATAAAATGGAAAATTTGCATGGGCCTAATATCACATAACACTTTGTCCTTATATTTTCCTATAAGAAATTTAACCCAACTTTGTTCACTTATCATGATTTGATGTCTTTATTAAACCCTTGTTACCTTGTAAGGACGTGGATGTGGAATCCTCTTCAATCCTAGATTTTGTACCATCTCTAAAGCCACTATATTTTCTATACTTCCTCCATCAATCACTTCATTGTAACACTTTTCCTTTGTTTTTAAATCTACTCCTAAACAAAATTATCATTTGAACTAGTTCTTGTACTTGCCCTTTCTATTGCAATAATACACTTTTCATTTGAAAAGATTCTTATCTCACTTGTCTCCTTTATTCATTTAGTCCTCTTGCATTATATTGACCATCCTTACCAATGTATAAAGGGAATTCCATTTACCTATGTATTTGTCTATTGAAATTCCAAAATTTTACTTGAAAGGTTGGTCTTTGTCTATTTCTCAAGAAACCTCCATTTGCTCTTACTCTATCAAATACAAATGGCCTTGCCTCATATGCATGATATTCTAGAATCATGAATTCTTGAAATACTAATACATGATTTTGTGGCCTTATTTCCTCTTAGACTAATTATCCATTCTCTTCTCCAACTGACCTTGGCTACAAAGGTTCCTCTTGGCATTGTTATCCTCCATTGCATTCCAAATTTTCTATCTCTAAACTCTACACTCTTTCCTTAAGATCATTCTCAATGGATTTCATTATAATAATTAAATGCATAATTATTTGTGTTATAAAACCCATAAAATGATCCACCATGCTATCTTTCTCTCTACTACCTCTATTTACCCTTTGTTTCATGGGTCTTTGTTCTTAGTTTCCTATCTTGTAGTTAAGTTCTAAACACATAGTGTCCACTCTATCTTTTACATTGTATATTTATCTTATTTTAACCTATCAAAAGACACACACCACCAAGAGAAAACCTAATATGATACCAAAAATGATGTAGAGGATAATCAACCTCTCACAAACTCCATTATTTGATGATCACTCATTAGACCAAGGATCATATGGTCATTCAAGGGTTAATTAATGATTATATATCTTATGGAATTTGTTAAAATTCTCATGTTACTTATGTCTCTTAAGACCTCTCATACCCTTTATAATACCCTTCTCCACTTATTTCTTAATCTTTACAGCTTTACCCTTTTTCATAGTCCACTCTTGTAGCCTTTTTCTTGATTGAATATTCATGTACAATTATATACTATCAAGTTTTACAAAACCCTAGGTGTTTTAAACTACCATTTATCTTACTTTTCTTGTGTATAAAGTTTCAATATTCAAATCCAAGTGAAATACTCTTTTCTAGTCTTTCTTTGCTTTATATTAGGCCTTTTTAGGTCTGTTCAACCCCTATTGCCTCTCAATCTTTTGATATAGTAAGTATAAGTAAAGAATCATATTTAAAACTAAAAAATATATTTTAATTCATTGATACCTATATAATGACAAAATTTGAGACCTTTTTATTAGTTAAAATGGTTTCTATACTCATTTTCCCTTCAAAACCCTAGTTCAAGATTTACGGTCTTTGTTTGAGCCTAAGAGCCTTTAAATCAAGGTTTTATGAACTAAAACTAGCTTATTTTACATATTAATATTTATTCCAACATAATTAACATATTAAAAGATATAATTTTTCCCTTCAACCTATTACCATGTTCTTTAAGGACACAGAACATAAAGTCACCTTCTTGGAGGTTTATAAGTACTCACAAGAGGATTTTAGGTTTTAAAAAGGAATTTTTAAAATTTATCAAGATTATAAAATACTAATAACCATAGAATTACCCTTTATTTATATTTAATAACAACTTGGATGCCTACTTTCTTTCAATATTCTATGACTTGACTATCTGTGTACATACAGTCACATAATGCAAGGCATATTAGTGATTTTTTTAGAAACTTGGTTCTCAAATTTGGGTTTTAAAATTCACATATGGTTATTTAAGGTCCTTAAAAATCCCCCTCACCTCTTGGAATCAATAAACTTTTGTTTTGAAGCTTTGCTAAATCCTTTTTCCACACCTTTTTTATTCTATATTTGAAGATATCTTGCTCTATAGGCCTACAAGTTTCACTTAGAAAGCAAATGTGAAAAGGAACACATGAATTATTCAAAACACATTAAAAAAATGTGAAACAACTCACAAAAACTAAACAAATCATTAGTAATATCACACAGTGTATCTTCCTTTGTTGAACAATCACAATACAATCATCTTCCTTTGTATATATACAAGGGAAAATAGAGTTACAACATTTCTCATTCAAATTTGAGATTTTTTTTGTATTATATATTGGTACTAGAACCCATCCTCATAAAATAAAACATAAAAATTGAATTCAAAAACCAAAAACTACAAGCTTTATATCTTGTATAACTATCATAACTACCTTCTAATGGTCACCACAAGTGAGTTTTCACCTTATACAAAGATCAAAATAGATATTTTTGATGTCTAAAACTTTAAATTTAGGTTAAAAACCATATATGGGAAGATTTATAGATATGGGAGTTAATGCAATTTCTAAAACAACCTCTAGATTTTAGAAATCATATCTTCATTTAGTTTTGGGGGTGAAAAGGGAAGGAAAAAAGGAAAACAAATATGGAAAGTAAATCTAATCTAAGACAATGCACCAAGAGATTTAAAAAATTAAATTATATTTGAATAAAATAATGTAAATATTTAAACACTATAGATCATAAAGGAGCATGAAGTATGAATTAAGATTTATATTGTAAATAAAGATCTATACTATAGAAGAAGAGGAAAAGAAACAACAGATAGAGATGATTTTTCACTCCAATTTAAAAAAAAACATCACATCCTATTCATTGTAGATGGAGAAAAAAATATAGAAGACCATAAATGGGCACATACAAATCATCCAATAATATCCATGAGGTGCACCTATTAAGGAAACAGAGTAGAAAAATGCTAACTGGTACTATCTTAGTCTATTACAATGGCTATTTTCAGAATCAAGAATGCAAATGAATGATAACTAGCCCCTTTCAAAAGGAACAAGCCTAGAATAAATAGGCAAAGTGGCTACCTTAGTAAAATGACACATATATATTCCAATTCTCATGCCCATGATGATTCCATTGTAACTAAAAAAGGATCTTGACCTCATGAGTACAATCAACCTCTAGATCTTAGATATGGCATAATTTCATCATTATGTTATGACCACTATACTTAGGAGAAGTGAGGTGGTACCACATGTATACTTTTAGAGCTATCTTTCCCATACTACCTTAAACAACCTTGGTCCCCCTTAAAAACCAATAGATTATACTTTAAGCTAGGCTTAAAGTGTTTCAAAAGATTTGCTCAAAAGGAGGGACCCACAACCTCATGTAATGGCAGTAATTTAAATTTTGGCAAACCAACATTAATCACAAGTAAGCATGGGGATGACATGCATTGAGTTGGTGATTTTCCAAAGGGATTGGGGATTTTTTTGGTGAGATTGAGTGTAGGGACACCACATGTCAAGTAGACACTCCTCCAAAGGAAGTCAAACATTCTCTTATTGAAGTGAGCATGAGGGTGCCATATGGTGAAGTGACATCAATCATTTCATGAATTGATTATTGGGGCTCATCTTCATTTCATCATCCAATGGCATTACTTATAGGTCTGACCCAAAAATGAAAAGGCTTTAAAGAGTGCAAGGTCACCACGTGTCAAGCTAGTACTCCACCAGAGTGAGATGAAAGTCTCCTCAAGTTGGATGAGCATCATAATACCAAATAAAAGAAGTGAATAGAGTCTGGTACATAGGCAAAATTTTAAAAGGGGCTTCCTAAAAATGAAGGGAATAAAAGGTGAGGCACTAAAAGGTGTTGAGGAACCATTAATTACTAAGCAAGCCCAAAGCTAGAGATGAACTGCTCCAAAAATAATAATCATGGATTTTTAATCCATAGTTATTGGTGACTCACAAGGGCATCCTCCTATGTCCAAGAAAACCCAAAAACTCTAGTACTCAAACCAGTTAAAGAAAAAATGAAAAAAAGGAGGAAGGTATGAATACATATAATTTTTGAAGGGCTACCTTCAAGGGTGTGCATTCTTCCTCATTTAGTTGGGTCTTATTATTAAGAGCCTCAAAGGCTTTATCCATATCTATTATCTTTTTGAAGGAAATGTTCCCCAAGCCTTTGAAAATTACTATCATTTGGAAATCTAGATGGGTAAGTGGGTGCAAAATTTTCTCTACCTTGGAGACATCAGATGCTTGATTGAGAGATACAAAAATGGTCTAGTCATTCTAATTTTTCTCAAGCAGTGCCTTGATTTGGTTTAAGTAAATTAGATTAATTGATCTATGTGTCCCCATCTCTCTTAGATTTCTTGATTCAAGGCATTAAATAATGCCTTGAATTTATTTACTACCTTATTGTAGCCTAGGAACTCATTAACCTCCCTACTACCTACCTCTGATCGGCCACCCCTACTGCTTGTATCATTTTAGGAGAAGCATTGTAGAGATTTTAAATAAGGATATATGAATTTATGACCTTTGGGGAGATGAAAGAGATTACTTGATCAATAGATGTGCTCAATTAAGAGGCCAAATTTTATGCATCTACAATGAAAGCATTGTCCTTAGGTTTTCTATCATGACCTTGATCTTCTCCTAATAATTTTTATATAGTTGCTAGACTATGGGAAGGATTTATACAGTCCATTAATGAGTAGTGAGGTCATTTTTTATATTTTCAATCTCCAAATCCTTGACCAAGGAGTCCTATTATGCCTTATTATGTAGTTGTTTATATGATTGATATGAATCAAAGATATTTTAGTGAGTTTTAGCCAATCTTATCTCTATCTCCTATAGCTTGGTTTCGATAGTTATTCATAGGCTAACTTCTACTTGGAATATTTTGTTTAAGATACTACACTAGAGGTCAGATCTTTTCTTGTTAAGGTTGGAATCCTAGGATTTAGCCTCAACATTGAGGTGATCAACCATAGCCTTTACCTTTGCAAGCTCCAACTTAGTATTTTTAACTATTAGACTACCTTGATATAGTCCATAATCACAGACTTTTCTGTCTCTTCCATAAGTTTGACCCTTTTAGTGGGTCTGGCCTGATTGAGGTTGAGATTGATAACTTGAATGGTGTAGTCCCCTAGCTACATCTATTCTTAGGGCTTGAATACTTGGGGGGTCAGATGATAAATCATAAGGGATTGTTGTGTAGGGTCATAAAATGATTGCATGTGAGTCTATACATTGGCTTTAACATGCTTACCCCTTTTCCTTTCCATTTTGTCTTCTTGATATACCCTTGTTATTTTCCATCTACTACAGGTACTGATCTAGTGCTTAAATGATCTCCCATGCAAAGGGGATTCAATATAATAGTACAAATGGAATAGCTATTTTTTCTATGAAGTAGCAGACCCTACTCTTATATAAGTGAGAGAATGAATGGTGAGAGTTGAAGGGGAGAAAGGTAGGATCCCATAGGGTAGGGTGAATGGTGATTTCATTATGAGGGAGGATGAGGTAGATGATGAAAGGGGGGTGAGGAAGGGCATGCAAGAAGAGATAGGTATTATAAAAGAGAAAGGGCCAGGCTCAATGGTAGGCTATGTGGATAAGGAGAAAATTAGAGCTAAGGTGGTACCATGTTAAGCAATAAAAGGTGCCATAACCTATAGTGGGACTGTAAGGGTAGATGAAGGGGTGATGAGAGGAGTTAAAGTGATTGATTGGGTAGTAGATGATGCCACAACCTACAATGGAATTGTGGAAGGAGATGGGGAAGTGGAAATGGATGTAGAGGTGGAAAGAAAGGGATCCAAAAAGTGGTTCTTCTTTGAGGGGGTAGTGATGGAGGGCTAAAAGTGGGTGCCTCGGTTAACTTGAGCTATGATAACCCTTCTACAAGGTTCTCAAAGGAATCTTATTTTTTCTATGGGACTAGGATATGGGAACATGGGAAGTGGCCATGTTGAAGGCTTATAGGTCACCTTAACCTCTACTAATACTTATTTTTCTAGAGGTACATCTTCTACCTCCTCTCTAGGAGTGTCTTCTTCTTATTCATCATCTCTTATCTCACTTCTAGGAGTGGATTCCTCTTCTGATCTTGCATCTTCTAGGTGGAACTCAACCTAGAGCTTCTCAAAGGTCTCAAATTGATCTCCATCATTAAAACCAATATAAGGCTTATTAATTTCATACTTGTATTTCATGAAGGCAACCATATTTTATTTGCTCCAATTTAGCTAGATGAGTTGTTTCTTCATCCCCTTTAATAACTTCTTAGTTGGGTCCTATTCTTAGACCTTGACATATAGAGACTCTCATGGTTTAATGGAGTCTTGTGAGATCTGAACTAGGTCCACATAATTATGGGGAATATCCTCCATGGGTGACTTCCTCTACTCTAGGTATGGCCATGCTTGATTGATGGGAGTGTTAGAGGTCTTCAAGTTGGATATGTATCCTATTGGATAATAGTCCCATCTATCATTTACTAAGTCTAAGCTAAGATCTACAAGATTGGATATGAGTAGGCATCCTTCATGCCTTTTTAGCATTATGATGTCATCTCTTGAAAAATAGCCATCATATACACCTTTCTTTTTCTTCCCCACCCCATAGATGGAATCTACCATGTCGAGTTGGCGAGCCAATTCTAGGGATAAGGTTCTATCAATAATCATGTGAGGGAGCCATAAGGGCTTTCCATGGAATTTATGCACGTAGATAAATGAAAAATGGTCTCCCAATAACTAGTTAGTGGGGACTCTACTACCTATGAGCTAAGCTTATTTCCAATCCATCATCTTGGAGGTGATATCCTATGGGCTATGATCCACAAGAACTAGAGCCATAAATAGCTTTGAGAACTCATATTAGTCTCTAGTGATTGATAGGATCTTGGTCTATATGGTGACTAAGGCCACTACATTTGGGAAGAATTCTATGTTGTAAGTGCTAAATGATAGGTTTGAGGATAAGAACTAAGAGTATTGGTATAAAATAAGGTGTATGAGGAAGGATGAGTACCAAAAGGTACCCCTCACTAATAAATTCTCTAGTTCATCCCTCATAGTGGAGGTGATGGATTCAATAAAGTCCATCTTAAACTCCTATCCCTTCTCTATCATGGTCATGAGTTAGAGCATGCCCAATTGAAAGTCATCAACACTATCATCGGCATCCATACCTAGGATGAAGGCTATCATGGATAGGGTGTCATTCAAATGCTACATGAGGAAAGTCAATGGGGGCATGGGCAGAGGAGGCATCTTCATGACCTCACTTTTGAGGAGAGCTTAAAGAAAGTGAGCCTTTTCCTTATCCTAAGAATGTTAGATGCTTTGAAGGCTCTTAATGATACAAATAGTGTTCTTAGATTCATATTAGAGCCAAAGCATCTCTCTGATGTTATCTACATCAATTTTTACCCTTAAATGAGTGTTTTCAGTGATCACTCTAGTGCTGACATTGTATCTCTCTACATAGAGAGTGATGATTTTTGGGCACAGATGCACATAGGGTACCATGTATTATGCCAATGTGCACTCTCATATTCTATATTGGAAAGAGATATATTCTTTCCTACTAACCCTATTGTGCATTCAAGCATGGGTGCCCTCTCTTAAATTCTTGGGATTTTTGGCTAACTTTAGATCAAATATTTCATCCATAAAGTTGGTCACTAATGTCTAGTCCTTGCAAGGTCCCTTGGTCACCTTCTTGGTGTTTGACACCTTCTCTTTTGCTTGAGTAGGGGCTGAAGCATAGGATTTGATCATAGCATATTTGGGGGGAGGGTCTCCCATGATCCTTGAACTATGGGTTCTCTATTTGTAAGGATGCTTACCACTCTCAGATGAAGATGTAAAAGCTTCTATTGTTGAGTAATTTATTCTAAATTTACTCTCTATTTCTACTAAAAATATTGGATTAATGACTCCATGCTACCTCATTCAATCTGTAGACTCCCTCTCTCTGCTTCTCTCAATTTCTTGATGATCTCTAACAATCTTCAAAGTGTCAAGTGGTTGGCTTGAACAAGAGAGGGGGTGTTTATGCATTAGTGCCACTAGGTAAGCTCATCATTGGAATTTCAAAAATAAGCATCCACATAAATGATAAGAGCTACACACATGCTCTAAAATCCATTACAAGAAATTTTATGGTGATCATTATGGGAAATTATGTATAATGGAATGTATAACATTAATGGTAGGTGAGGCAGGTAGATAACCATCTTTTAGAGATTGTTTTTAAATATTTGGGAGGACTAAGGGAGGAAGTGTGGTGATTAAATCAGCCACTTATGCCAATGACACTTATTTGAAAAGTAAATAATAGTGAGGAACGAAACACATAATAAAAAAGGGAAACTAACTAATTATGTACAAGGGGTAGATGAACCAATTAGTTAAAATGCTTTAAGTCTATCCCATTAACGGGGATCTCCAACACATTTCCCTATTGATCTTCCAATTCAAAAGCATTCCCCTACATATTTTTGATGATGCAAAAATGTCCTCTCCAAAAAGAATCAAACTTTGCATATTGTCCTATATTTGTAACTTGGCAATCATATTTGAAAACTAAATCTCCTAGTTTAAATCCCAAGTTTGATGAATTTATATTGAACCATCACTTAACTACTTATTTTTGGATGAGATTTGAATTACTCACCTATTCTTTTATCTCTTAGAGTCTGAGTAATTTGTCAAGACAAACCTCCATTGATCCATTTTCTTTAATTTCAATAACCTTCAAGAGTTTTTATGTGGGGATTTTTGATGATATTAACATAATTAATTCCTTATTGTATAAAATTTCATATGGGGAAGTTTTTATAATTTGTTTGGGGGTGATGCAAGCCACCCATAATGTTTTATTTATGTGTAAGTGCCACTCCCTTTGCTTATTGTCACACATCCTTTTGATCAACTTGATCAGATTTTTGTTAGTAGACTTCACCAACTCATTCCCTTGTAGGTAATAATTAGATGAAGTTTTTAGGAATATACCATTCTAGAGTGTGAATTCAGCAATTTTATACCCAAAGAATGATTTTGTGTTGTAAAAAATTATTTTTTTAGGTGGGCCAAGCCTTTCCACAAGCTCTTCTAGGAAGTTAAGGATCGCATTTTTTATCGCTTCCCTCAGTTTGACTACTTCGATCCACTTGGTAAAGTAGTTGATGGCTTTTAGTATCTATTTGTGACTGGTGCTCAATAGCTATTAGTATCTATTTGTGACTAGTGCTAGAGATTGGATTGATCATCCTGATAAAGTCTAGACCCTACTATGTGAAGGGTTCATTGGTCATAATTGGGTTTAGGGACATGGTAGAATTTTCCCTCTTTCTTACAAAGAATTGGCATTTTTAGCACTTCTTGACTGTTTAGTGGTAATATGAAAACATGGTAGGCTAGTAATACCCTACATGCATGTTTTTTATCATGGTGGTTTTAGTTGAGAAGTGTCCACCTAGGGGAGCAAAGTGCATATCTTGGAGAATGTTTTCTGCTTGGGGCTTATCAATGCATCGGAGGAAAACTCTATCAAAATTCCTCTTGAATAAGACCCCTTGGACTAACATGTAGCTAGACCCTTGAAACCTATAAAAATGCATTTTATGCATAAGGAGCTCATTAGAATACCAAAAAATTTGCATAAAGTAGACCTTGTTGGTCACCCAAGACCCATCAACTTTGAATTGGTTTACTAGGGCTACTTTTGGCATGTTTTGATCCTTTTCTGGGATATCTGTGCATTGAGCTAGATACTCATAGATTCCTTTACCTATGATTAAATTTGTCAACTTGACTTATACATCATATTATAAGATCTTGGTGATCTAATTATCCCTTTTATATTTAATCTCTCCTTCTATGATGTACTTGTGGATGCTAGAGTGTGTCATGTACACCATTATTTTGCTTCCCACCACAAGGTGCTTGAACTTATTAAGGCCCTTGATGATAGCAAAGGCTTGTCTTTCCAAAAAGTTGTATTTATCTTCATACCTATGTAATGTTCTAGATTATAATGTGATTAGTTGTTCATTCTTTTCCTCTTATTCTTTTTGAGTTAACATAGTTTCAAGGTTGTGCTCACTCCCATATACGTACATAATGAAATATTTGGAAAAGTTAGGGTTAACAAGTATGGGTGTGGTAGATATTACACCTTTGATTTCTTTAAATGTTATTCTTCTTTCAAGTTTCCATATGAAGGCCTAGTATTTTTCAACATTAAGGTGATTGGTCTAACTAATCCTATAAAATTAGATATAAACCTACTAATTAAATTAATCTTTCTGAGGAAAGATTGGACCCCTTTCTTATTCACTAGAAAATCCAAGTCTCTAATGGCATTTATCCTCTCTAGATAAATAGTGATACCATCCTTAAATACCATGTATCTAAGAAAATTTCCCTAAGGGACCTAATAGACACACTTCTTGGGGTTTAGAGACACCCTAAGTTCTTGACATCTTTGAAAAACCTTCTCTAAACGGTCGAAGTGATCCTCCTTATTAGAAAACACATTGAGGTCATCTATGTAGATAAGGATGATCTCATTAATTATCCCATTGAAGGCTACATCCATTACTTGATATAATGTTACACCAACATTGGAAAGGTCAAAAGGCATTTTTGCATATGCAAAGGTTCCCCACTTCATGTGAAGGTGGTCTTGTGTTGGTATTCTTCATTCAATCATACCTGGTTTCATGTAGAGAATATATACAATAGGGAAAAATTCTATGAACTCAAAACCATCTAGAGGATATTATCCATATAGGGAAGGGGGTAATGGTCCTTTAGGGATGACTTATTTAGATCATGAAAATCTACATATAGTCAGATTTCTCTGCTTTTCTTTTACATAAGAACTAGATTAGAAACCCAAGTCAAATATTTGATTGGGTATATGATCTTTGAGTCTATTATTTTTCTGAGCTCTTGAGCCATTAAGGACTTAATTTTGGGTTTAGTTGCCTTTATTTTTGTTGAATTATCTTGGTCCCTTCCATCAAATCTATGGTGTGTTGAATAACCTCATGGTCGTATCCCTTCAAGTCATTTTAAGTCCACATGATGAATCCTTCATACTTGTCATATAAAGAGACTAACCAATCCTTGTCCTTTTAAGGAAATTATTTTCCAATTTTCATCTTTATTCCACCCTTGACATAGAGCTCATATTAATCAAAATTATTCATAAAAAACTTGTATTTGTTGTTCTTTGTATCATTAGAGTTGAAGAGATTTTATAGGGTGATGAGACCCTTTGAAATATTGTTGCTTTTCAACTATATGTTTCGGTCTCCATAGGCCTCCTCAATTTTTGGCTATAGTTTTTCTATGAACTCACATTATTTTTGGAAAAACATAAGAATCTAAGCATCACTTTAGAACACCTTCCAATTTTGGTCATTATCTAGGATAGTTGGCTTGATGATAACTCACATCACTTGTTCATTAGTGAATAAGTCCATTAATGGGTCAAATTAGGAGCCTATTATTACCATATTATCATCCTGCACATTCACATTTCTCAAAATGATCTAAATTTTAAAGGCTTTAAAATCTTCAATTAAATCCTATATGTGGTGGTGGTAAGATCTCATACATATGTTCTTTGAGATTATTACCCTTCTTACCTACCTCACTACTAATTTGGAATAACTAAATACCTTGTGCTATTTGATGCTCATTCACTCAATGAGGTTGAGGCCATGGACCAAAGTCTCATACTCAACCTCATTATTTGTATAGGAAAATTAGAATCAAAAGGTTGAGAGGATTTCTTTTTTGGAAGGAGATGCTAGTTAAATGTTGGCTTCAGAGCCAATCTTGCACTTTGTACCATCAAAATGTAGAGTATATAGTTTAGACTCATTTCTAAGCCTTCTATTATAATCTCCTTCATCCTTTAAGACTTTTAGAATGGCTTGGTCCTCATTATGGATCATGTAGGTTTTGAGGCTCATGGCATCAAAGTCTACAAATGGATTACTCTCAATGAACTCATTGATGAGGGCTTCTTCTTCAGGGATTCTATTATCTACTACCCTTTATTATTCAAGTATCTCTATGTATTCTATCTCCATCTTTGAGAAGGAGGTATGCATTGCTTTGAATGTTTCCATCACTTCATCTGTTATATGTTCTAGGTGAAGTGGTTTGGATAACACCTTTAACTTTAAACCATACTTGGTCCTTAAAATAAAATGAGACCAATCTAATGATAGGTATCCACCAATTTTGGTGGTAAAATATCTTGATATACATAGCCCAAACATAGGAAAAATGTCTATCACCATAGTTTATTGAGGTACAATGATGCGAGGGCAAGATTAAAATGTGAGGGGAAGACCTCAAATGACCACTAGGGTTTGGACCTTATTTCCATCTAACTGCATCACCCCTTTATTCAAGCATTCATACTTAAATTATAGTGCATCAACTATATATTTGGGTATGACTATTTTTATTGCACCCAAATTTATCATGGAATTATGCAACTATTTCTTCCCCATAATCAACATTAAATAGAACTGGGTAGGTTTTGTTTTTCTTACCCCTTTTTTGGTATTGATGATTGCAGAGGGTATCTAGGGTTATGAATTTGGGATATATTCTTTCCTCTTTATCCTCATAGGATTTTTAATTAGCTTCCCTTATGTGGGTCTTTCTCATTCCTATAGGGCTTCTTTAAAAAAATATTTTTGTTTGGGGATGGATAGGATGTCCTAGAGAGAAATGTTGGTCAGAACCTTCTTTAGCTACTCTACCACATTGTATGACCTTAGAGGTGGGACCTCAGGGTATTTTTCCTTGTTCTACATTATCTTTCCCTATCTTGGATAGGTTAGGGTTAGAGGTTGAGGTGTCAAGCCTTTCTCATCAGTCACTTTGGGTTTTGTAGTAGCTTTGGGGCTTTTAGTTAATATCTTATTTGAGTGAGTATAGTAGTCTGATTTAACTTATGGGGTTCTATATACAAGGACCTTGTTTTCATAAACCACATCTTCACCCTCTACCCAAGAGAATAAAACATGTTATGGGGCTATTTCTTCTTCTTGTTCTAGGGATATCCCTTGTATTTGTGATATTGTAATTACATCTTCAATCCCTAGGGATTGGTATACATATGTTGAGTCTGATGCATTCCCTTGTCACTATTGCTCAAAAACCTTCTATTGTAGGTTATCCCTTGGGAAAATTTTGGGGACCATAGGAATTTTTACAAGGAAAACACCATGAGTTATAATCATTAACCAAGTTATTCTGACTAACCACTAGCTCTCTACTCATATTTTGTAACATCATGTGTAAAGGATCTAAAACTACAACCATTTAATTCATATGTTGCATTAAATGACTAAATGCTTGATGATTTTGAGCTTGGTGATTTGGTGTTTAGTAGTTTGGCCTTTTCCTCTCTTGGTATTGATTTTATTGGTAAGTCAGTCTCCTTTCTTGGTAGTTATTAAAAGAAGGCTTTGAAGGCATAGGTTGTTGCCTTTTGAGATTGATTATCTCATTAGATAAATTTTGTAGAATACTTTTCATATCATTCAGCTCCATCACTAGCAAAGATGTAGTAGATGTGATCTCTTGAGTGGGTGGGTATACATACATAAAAGGATGCAACACTCTTAAATTACTCAAGACCTCTTCTTGTAGAGGTATGGACATCTCAAGGAACATTGACAACAATGGTGGAGGGGGAAGCCTCCCCACATTGATTAGGTTTTTCTCAACCCTTACTATGATGTCATATGTGAAAATAGTGTTTGGAATCCAAGTGATTGGATCATGACTATAATATCCAAATTAAGGGCCTTGAGGTAAAAATAAATGGCCATGCCTACAAGTGGTTGAGTCATTAGTATGATCCTTTACCAATTTTTTTCAAACTTAGTGTTAAAATCAACCATAGATTCTTGTGGGTCCCATTTGATGTTTATTAGCTATTATAAGAGGGATGATCAACCTACCTTCTCATTAAATCACTCAATGAATTTATTGCCTAGGTCATCCTAGGTTCTTTTTGAGTTGGATGAAAATATTGATACCAATTGAGATCCCACCCTTTGAAAGAGGCTACTTGTAGCCTTAAGGCTACATTCTGTATGTTGACGTAGTGAATGGTACACACATTTACCACATGTTAGAGTGTTTAGCTATTATCTTGAAATATTCTCTCAAAAATTTGGGGAGAACCTTCAAGGAATTTTTAGGGATGGGGTCCCATATGGTTAGTAATGTCATAGGAATAAGTGGGCTACCACTATCCTATGACATAGCTTTTTGGTGGGCCTAGATGCACCATTTATTATTGCTATTGTTGTGTAGCATTAGAACTTGAGGCTATTTGGAGAATAGGTGATCCCAAAGGTGGTTTTAGTAAATTTATATTATTCATAGTATATGACCTCATTATAGGCCGGTGGCTCATAAAATCATGTTTCTATTTAGTCAGACTAGTAGTTTATCCCATTAGGTGTGCCAAAAAAATTAACTGTTGAAACATAAAACTTTCACTTCAGGTTAAACAACATCTATGGGAATATTTATAGATGTGGGACTGAATGTGATCTATAAAACAACCTCTGGGATTTTAGAAGATGGCTCTTCATTCGGTTTTGGGGATGAAAAGGGAAAGAAGAAAGGAAAATAGATAAAATGGAAAGTAAATCTAATAAAGCAAAGATTTTGAAACACTTTAATCCTAGATTAAATTATAATCTATTATTTTTAAGGGGGACCAAGGTTGTTGAATTCAATATGGGTAGGATAGCTCTATAATTATACACATGGCACCACCTGGCTTCTCCTAAAAATAGTGGTCGTAATAGAATGATGCAGTTATGCCATATCTAGGATCTAGAAGCTGATTGTACTCATGAGGTCAAGAACCTTTTTTAGTTGCAATAGCATTATCATGGGCATGAACATTATAATATCTAGCTATAAATTTCCTTAGGTACCTACCTCACCATTTATTCTAGGCTCATTCCTTTTGAGAGGGACAGTTATCATTCATTTGCATTCTTGCTTTTGAAAACAACCATTTTAATAGACTAGGATAGTACCAGTTAGCATTTTTTATACTCTATGAACTTAATAGGTGCACCTCATAAATGTTATTAGATGATTTTTATGTGCCCCTTTGTGGCCTTCTATATTTTTTTCTCCATTTACAATCAAGAGGATGTGATGTTCTATGTTAAATTGGAGTGAAAAATCATCTTTATCTATTGTTTCTTTTCCTTTGCTTCTATAGTGTAGATCTTCATTTAAGTTATAGATATTAATTCATGCTTAATGATATTTTATGATCTATAATGTTTAAATATTTATGTTATTTTATGAAATTATAAGTTAATGTTTCAAATCTCTTGGTGCATCTCCTTAGATTAGATTTACTTTCCATGTTATATATTTTCATTTCTTCCTTCCATTTTAACCCCCAAAACTAAATGAAGATCTAGCTTATAAAATCCTAGAGTTTATTTTATATACTACATTCAGTCCCATATCTATAAATCTTCCTTTAGATGCAATTTAACCTAAAGTGAAAGTTTTAGGCATTAATAGATACTTCCATACAAGTGTGATCTTTGACTAGTATATAGGCCTAAAGTGTCTTTAATTAACATTTTATTTCCATTTGACAACTTAATGACCCATTGACAACCTCCTACAACACCTTTTTTAAGCTAAAACATTAAAAAATTCAAATTTTCCAAAATGGAAAGAAAACTCCATTTTAAATTTCTAAGCTCCCTAGACACTTTTAATATCTTGGATATCATTCCAAAGAACATGTTTAGTATCATAATACTATCAAAACATCCTAATTTTTTTTAATGACCCTTTATTCACTTGAACTAAATGAAAACTTGTGTTCACCTTGTTTTCATAAGTGATGCCCTTGCATCATTATTGAATTAAATTTTTGGTTGTGATAGTTGAGTTAGCCCCACTATAGGTGTAACAATGTTATTAGATGGGTGAGTTGAAGATTAACCATTGTTTGATTTATTTTTAATTTATATTATGGATTGGAAATTTTTTGCATGATCAAGGAGCTATTATTAAAGTCTGTCTCTAAAGCTATATAAGATCTCATCTTTATTGACAATTAGGTTGTCATTATTAAGTGGAAGGAGAGTGTCTCTATTTCCAATTTTTGTATCATCTTGTTCTTGATTATATTATTCATATTTGGTTGCATTATCATTAAAATACACATAATCAAGGTGTGAATTATCAATAACGAGAGTTAAAATGGGTCAATTATCCATGGTATAATCTTGAATAATAAGAATATGAATATGCTCTATATGATTACCACCTCGCCTAGCACTTCTTCTTAATATAAGAGAGGTAGATTTTTTAGATGTAATATAGTAAAAAAAATAAAATAGAGTTACTACAATAGAATATATGAAATCTAAAAACTTAAAGCAGCTAATGAAAATAGGAAAAATAAGGATATAAATCCTAAGAGAATCTAGGGTTAGGGTTTGATAAATGTTTTAAGTAAGTCAAGTTCACCAAAGGTTTTAACTTTTTAGTAATTAACTAAAGTATATCCTATGTTTACTAAAGAACTAGGTCAACTAAATCATGGAAATAATATGTAATAGATATAGCCACTGATTTGTTATATAATTGACTAGCTTTGACTTTTTAAAATATAGTAATAAATAGTGCAAGTAAAGACTTAACTAGAAAACACCTGATATAGATGATCTAAGTGTTTTAAACTAAGATTAAAGTTAGTCTAAGTGTCATAAAGTATATCCCTATGTTATAACCCCTACTAGATAGTATCACCATAATTGGATAGTAGTGCTATTATTGGCAAAGTGGAAGTAGTGTCTTGATATAGGTAATAGTGTCCTTTATGCAAGATTGTCTTGAAATTTTAGGTACACCTATGTCTAGATATTTAGGGTCTATTCTTACATGCATGAGTTATAAAACCCTATATTGTGCTTGTATTAACTGATTTGTTTTGAAAACCCTAATATTCCATATAACTAGGGTATGAGCTAAAAAGTGTGTTCATTAGTAGGGTAGGCTGGACATCCTCAACACCCCACTATGAAGAGAGTTACCTACATACCAATAATTTGAGGAGGGATTAATCCCAATGTAGTTTTTCCCACCTAAGTGCTAGTGAAATTGAAAGTGATACTAGTATGATAGTGGCCTTGAGTGCCTTGAGTGTGCTTGAAATTAGAAATTTAGAAAATCTAAGCTCAGGGATACTATAGATGGTAGTATGTAGAATTAGGGAAAAATGTGGATTGATAACCTTAATTGTGATCAACTTGTTCTATGTTTGAATATGTATTTTTCATATGAATTCCATATAATAGATAGAGGTTAAAAGTCATGTATATATATTATTCTATTACTTGTGTGGATGATAAAATATGTCTAGTCCAACCTTAGGAGGCTTTAGTTTTAAAAAGATATCCATTTGGGAAAATTTAGGGAAAAGGACATTAGTGCCACATGACACTAGTGTTCTTATTATGGCACTATAACATTAGGCATGAAGGGTCAAGATTGAGAAATGAGGGTTTGAGATGACTTTAGGGATGACTAGGGTCACCTGTGGCCCACACAAAGGTTGAATAAGTGTGATAATAGGATCTAGGATAGGTCTAGGGATAAGCTAAAGATAATTAGTCTCAAGTAGCACTCTTAGGACTCAAATACCACTTTTAGATGATTATAAATAAAACTAGGTGGTATAACTACATGTGGATTGATTTTTCCTTAGAGTATCAAATATGTAGGCAATGGTCAACCATCAATGAAGGTTATTTGGGTCAATTATTCTATTACATTTTCCTAAATTTTTTAGGTTTATAACCCTCATAATAAAACATAGATTGAGGTGAAGGAGGATTTTCTATAGATTTAAGTGCATCATCATGGTTTGACATCACACATAAATATTTTAGAGACAAGCGAAGGTGATTGTATGGTCATATAACTTAATTTACACATAAGTCATAATCAAAAACTACATGTCAATATCGTCTATCGATACTAACCCAAATTTGATAAAACCCACCCTACACATAAACATAGTTATAAATATTAATGAATCCTAGGCCTACTTTAATGTATTTTCCACTATTGAAGTCATCATTGATAGATAGTCAATCAAAAAATATAAGTACTTATCCCTTTATTGTACTTCCTAAATTTAGCATGTGCCACTTATCAAAACATTATAATATGTTTTAAGCTTTTACATTTTAATTCATGCTCAAATTTCATATTTAATAATCTAAATTTACTTACTAGTTTCTATCCTATCAGGGTTTATAAAACCAAATTAAGGTAAAACATATTGGTGAACCCATACATTGATCTAACTATGTCAAAACCTAGTTTTCCATTAGGGTTTCATACTTATAGGGTTTTATATTTTAGCCTTAGGGTTTTATTTTCAAACCTATTTTTTTATTATTCCCTAATAAAACACATTATCCATGGCTAAAATAAATTATTATTTTTTGTTAATGCAATTCATGAAGGTAATATTTCATATTATTTCTTTTGGCTATGCTACATTTTTATCAATCATATATTCAAATGGATCAAATATTAGAACACTAGTATTGATAAAATTAATAATGAACAACACCAAACCTTCCTCAAATCATATTTTTGTAACATCCAATATGAATTTCCTTTTGTTACAACTAGATACTAAGGGGAATTCATGACTCCTTTTATTTCTCTTCCTCCTAGACCTCAAGGTTTTACTAGCTACCATCGCAATCCCATTATTCACCCACGGCTTATTTTGAATGTTTTGTTCCATGTTGTCAACACTAAATGAGATAGGGTGTCCCATCATGCATGACAAAATAAAGGTCGTCAATATATTCCTCTTCAACCCCCTCCACCTCCCACAAAGAAAGATAATCATCCTAGAGGGTATGACATCATAAATAAAATAAATGAAACCATGATAAACTTTATATCTTATATTTACTCAAGATATTAAAAATCTAAAAATACATATTATATAAGGTATTACAAAAAACAACTCTCCATAGTGATAAACAACCTATGTCATTTTCCTCTATCATGAATACATTCAAGGATATAGAAAAATTTATCACCTTTTAAAAATATGAATTACATATGAAAAACATAATAAATAAAAATATTCCATTATTCATTCAAGTTCAATTTCAAATTAAAATGGTCAAACACATGTTGATAGATAATGGTTATGGATTGAATATATGTAACACTGCCTTATTACAACAAGTGAGGATCAATTTGTCTACTATTTAAAAATTAGATCAGAAAATGAAAGGATTTGACAACACTCTACATCATATACTTTGGAACATATCATTGGATGTAAATCTAGGTCCCAAGATGGTACATACAACCTTCTACATTATTCCTAATCAGTTACATTAAAACTTGATTTTGGGGTGACTTTGGATACATGTTAATGAAGTAGTACCATCAAAATTACAAAAAATGTATAAAATTTATACATGAATGATATTATTATATTATGACCTTTCCATATACTGTAATATGACCCAATATACTAATGATAACCAATCACAATCATAGTTAGAATATCATACTATCATTCCTTCATCATGACCCAATCTATTAGATCATATGCATACATATGAGATGGGTGAATCAAGTAGTGAAAATGAAAAGGAACTAGATATAAAATAAAAATAGTTTATATAACATGAACCACAAGGTAATACAACTTAGTTGAAACCTATCCTTGATATTATTTTACAAGTAACTTACAAGACATATCCCTCATCTCAAAAGGGGGTAATTATAGCGGGATTTTCATAGAGACATAAGTGTCCATGAAAACAAAATCAGATTTTAGAATCAGAGTGCAAATTTTAGAGATTTATAAGGGTTCAAATTATTAGATGAGTTAGTTACATGAAAAGTATTATCATATCAATACAAATTATGGGGTCATATTCCATGCATATGCACTCATTTTATAGACTTAAATATAGATTCATACACACTTGAATGCATATACATGGGCATATGCACATAATTTACAGGAATATGAATTACATTGTAACAACTCCATAGAGTTTTATCATAATATTACAATTTTTTTAAACACATTCAACAAATAGATTTATCATAGGAAATCCTAACTAGTCATCTTTAATTAACTATTTTATTTTATTTGACTATCAAGGTTTTAGCTAATATATTTAGCTAAAGATCATCATGAACATAAATAAAATTTATGATCAAAACTAAATAAATATAAAACTACATTAAATCATAATTGAAATAGTATAATTTCATCCATATCTATTACATCATTACAACTTTTGTTGTATAAGCATAATGAATACAAGTTACAATTTTTAACAATACAATAATTATATTAATAATAATTAAAACATGATACAAAGCTCCTTTGAGTAGAGTCTTCATGAATCTATAGTCTCCACGACTCAAGTATCAATATGTAATCTCAAGTGTAGTCTCATGTATAGTACTCTAATTGGGAGGGAGAGCATCATCCTAGTGTTTTTCCACACCAACCATAAACCATAGATACCCTACACTATCTCATTTTAAGGGGATGGCCCTCCCTTCATATATGGGTATCATTTTCATTCATTTAATCCATCAAATGAATTCCCAATAATAAACATAATACAAAAATATTCCTCAACAACATACCATTCAGGAAATGTTTATCTAGACTATCAGTTACTTTAATTGTAAGCAACTTATAACATTATTTATCTACAAAATACTATTATAATTCTATCTAGTTTAATTATTTATATTTTACATACAATAATAACCAAAATAAAACATACTTTTTTTTATAATTCACTTGCTTACTATGCTTTAACCAAATACAACAAGCATCAACCACTCAATATCATTATAACAACATTATAATAAGCATTCATACACCTCATTATAATAATGCATAATAAAAGTGAGTATATGCGTGTTTGTTTGAATGTGAATGTGAATGTGCACGTGTGTGTGTGTGTGTGTGTGTGTGTGTGTGTGTGTGTGTGTGTGTGTTTGTGTGTGTGTGTGTGTGTGTGTGTGTGTGTGTGTGTGTGTGTGTGTGTGTGTGTGTGTGTGTGTGTGTGTGTGTGTGCACGCGCGCGTGCGTGCGTGTACATGCATGCATGTGCGTGTGCATGCATGTGCATGTGCATGTGCATGTGTGTTTCAAGTTTGGTTTAATCATATCTGATGTAATACAATCCCCTATTATATGTTTAACATAATTATACATACATAAATACATATATTTAATTTAATCAATAAATGTGTTAACAATGTCACATCTTGATTTCTCACTAAGCTGATTTACCTAATTATCTATGGATTATTATGGTTGTTAGATGATTTAGTTACATTTTCACTAAACTATAAGTCATGAGCTATTATGGGATAGTTTTAGGTTACTTTGATTTCATTATTTTATGATTTGGTAGTATTGTGAATTATGTACATTAAGATTATGTTAATTATTATTAGAACATTATTTTATGATATATATATATATATATATATATATATATATAATGATGTAACAGGATAACTACCTCATTGTCATGAGTTGGATGTAGGAAATTTCATCCCTCAGATCATGACGGAGGGAGAACATCATCAGATAAAGTTATGAGATGGATATGGTGAAGGATGATAGAGAAACTGCTAAAATCCATGCACACACCACATTAGATTTTATATGTTATATGCACTATGTGTGGATAATTAGAGTTAGTATGTTTTTAAAGTTAATTACATTTAGATATTATATTTTACATGTACCTATATATGATAAATCTTATGTAAATTAATTTTAGATATTTTACGTAGACTCAATGCATAATGTTGTAGTATTATATTACTTTACTCATGTTTATTTATGATTACGGGAACACAAATCTATGTGGATAATATCTAGTTACTTTTATATATAGACTAACAAAAATGTCTTTGCAATTTTTTAAAATATTTAGCTTTCTATCATTGATATTTAGGAATGTCAATATACACCTTAAGCTATTAATATAGTGAAAGACATAGATATTCTATATAAACTAGTAATAACACAAATGATTATATTGTTATGATTGGAATAAACATTTGTCCAGTCTACCATTTTTGTTATAAGAAGATAATACACTTTGTGTTATTCATATTAATATAAAAGACGTGAGATTATTATCTTTGATTATTTTTTGAAAGATATTTAATTATCCTAAACACTAACCTAAGATCTAAACCTAAGTCTTTGCTAACATGCATAGACAATGTTGAGCTTAAAGTGTTAGTTATCTTTCTGAATAATGATTAAAGTGGATTTGTTGAGTCTAATACTCAAGCATGTAATGTGGTTGATCATGAAATAATTTTTAAACAAAATAATGGTTAATAAATTGAATAAATTTTAAGAGAGAGATTAGGGATTTTCTAGTATGGTTAATGAAAATTAACTATGGATTAGATAAGTTTGAAGAATAATTGGGATTATGCATGGACTATGAGCTAGAAGCTAATAGTATCATGAAATTTTTGGAATGAAAATATATATGGGAAAATATATGATAAAAAGAGAATGGGAGAAGATAAGACACCCATGGAAGAGGAGAAGAGAAAAGAGATATAGTGAAGGACAAAGAATCTAGTTCATACTTTTGTAAATTGGAAGCATTATGAAGGTTGGTAATGTTATTTATTTTCTATGACTTTAAAAAGGAATTTTGTGTATAGTTTTTATATTCCTAGGGGTTTATAAAATGAATTGAATTTTTATAAGGATACAAACTTAGCCCTATGGAGGTTTAGACCATCCACAAATTTAACCCCATATCCTCTAAATCCTATGAAAGCAATGAAAATTATTGTGTGTTAAACTTAGGGTATATGTTTGACATACAGAAATAAATTGAGTTTTGATAAAAACCTATCATGAATACATACTCATTTAATTAGTAAAATGAACCAATAAGTATATAGACATATTACAAAAATATTGTGGATACAAAAATAATGTCTAAATGCTCTATGTTGAAGACAATGTAACATTTAAGATGACTATTGATTTGGAGGTTATTATGCTTATGTTTAACATAAAATAGTGGTTATACATAAATGTGACCTCGGTAAATACAAAACATGCCATATTTATCTATATTGACTATGTGTATTGTCATACAAAACCTAGAGAACATTTAAATGGTTTCACAAAGGATTTCTATGTAAATGTTTATTTATAATATCCATTATGGTTAATATACCCAATTATAAATATAGTTGAAGGGCCAACATATATACATATGTCAATAATGAGCTTGAGACATTTGGGACAATGAATATTTATGTATGCATCAATTGTATCTTATAAATTAAATAGAACATAGGTACTATGTATATGCATTAAATTGTGAATATATACCAACAAAGTAAAGTGTTATGACTATGTAATCTTGAAATTGGAACTGAGTATATATATGTATATATATTTGAGTGTTTTATAAATATGAACAAAATATATATTTATATAGATACACTACATTTATATAAAACATATGAAAATTTGAAATTATGTTTATAAATTAAACTTTAGACATTTGTTATATATATATATATGAAATAGTTGTATTTATTTATAAACTATAAGTTTAAACATGAACAAACAAATTGTGTATTATTTAACATTAAACAGGGAAGATTTATATACATTGTATTCAACTTCTGAAACAATGAATTTATGAAGTTGAATGAGTCAAAATTAGAATGGATAATTGTGAGTTATTTACTTAATTAAATAACATAAAATATTGTGTTAAATCTTGTTGATTATATTATTGATTCATATAGAAACACTAAAAGGGTATAAACTAATATTTGATTAATAAAGGTAGTGCTTAGGGTGATTTGATTATTACCCTCTATTCTCAATAACTTAGTTTAATGTATACACAGTCTAAGGACTTAAAATTTGGGAAATAGTGGAGAAATTGAATTAGGAATGAATCAGAGCCTAATTAAAATTATATCTTTTATGTCAAATAAGTGAAATAAGTGTTATGTAAATATTGAGACCCTATTTGATTCCCAAAGTCTTTATCTAAAAAATTTATTGGAATAATGAAAAGTACTGTTAGTGGGCTAGAATAGTAATTGTGTGTGTGTGTGTGTGTGTATATATATATATATATATATGTATATATATTATGGGGTATATATTATGCATGATACATAAATATATGAAATATACCTATATGAGAGCCTAGGTTCTAATATATGTATATAGACTACATTTATAAAATGGGATGACTACTTATAATTATAGATAGTGACTAGTAAATTAAGTCATGAAATCCTGACAAACAGGAAACTATAATTATATGCATAAGGCATCCTTAAATCATATTAAGTTTTATAAATGAAAGAATATGTGTTATTTATGAGAAATTGAAATTTTGATTATTTATTACTGTTGTTTGTAAATGAGTAATATGAACAATATACTATAATATTGTTAGTTATGAAATGATGGAATTTACTCAAAGTTTTTAGAAATGCAGTCCAAGTATATATTTACTCATTTGGTAATTAAACTTACTTGTTATGCTATTTATTTTTCTATTAAATAATATAGTAGAGATTCATCATAAATATGATGGACTAAATGTATGTATTATGATTATTTCTATATTTAGCTTAAGTTATATTTTCTATTAGGAAATAACCAGTATGAATGTGTCGGTTACATTAATTTGAACCAAATATCTCATTGCTCATAATAAGTAGTGAGATATACTTCACTAGCTTATTTATCATCATCAATGCCAGATGAAGGTAATCCTATCAAGTGGTGTGTATGATTTTGAATGATCCTTGAGATCAATATCTATTTAAAATTTTTGGCCAAAGTAATGTTTAGATAGACACTGTCATTTCATATGTATGATTTAAATGTTTATGTGATATCATGTTAGAATGTATTTTATTATTGGTACACATCATGTATTAGAAATCTTAAAACACATGGGTATTAGTATGTCTCTCTGGATTCTAACACCGTCACTATCTACCCATCCATGAAGGGAGGACCATTCCCTATTTGGGTGATTTTATAGGGGATTGATTGTCCATGGTTGGTGTTAAAAATTTCTTGGATGATGTTCTTCCTCTCCACTGCATTACTTATTGGAGACTACACTTGAGATTACCATAGATACTGGAGTTCAAATGACTCATGCTCTATGGAAAATTATATCTATTATTGTATTTATGTTGAGAAACAATGCAATTTAGAAGTATAATTGATTACATACAATACTTTGATAGTAGTGGATGTATTATTGTACCAGCCATGGCTAGATTTTATGTAATTACTTTTCTTATGTAGTTATTTTTTAATTACATTTGATGCTAGTGTTTAGTAACTATTAATTTACATGTTTACTTTATGTTTAACATACTTAGTATACTTAAATCACTAATTCAATTCTCATGGTATAATCTAATGAAAGAATATGTGGAATGTAAAATTTTAAAAAAATTATTGCATTATTCTAGTAAATCCCTATGGGGATGTTACATTGTGGTATCATAGCTATGGCCTAAAATATAGGACTTAATGAGTCCGCTAACATTTTCATATCCTTCTATTAATAGAAATAATAATGGTATGAGAAAGAGCATCTAAAGAGGGTCCTTCAAATGTCAATGATAATAACCCTCCATTTAATCTTAACCAATTTACCACTGAGCAAGTAGCAAAGTTAAATCTAATTCTTACATCCATGAATGATACTTTAGATACCTAAAACTAGTCACAACTGGATCTTGACCAAACTTTAGACTGATTCTTACCAACAATTGTAAATTAAACCTAAGAATCACTAAACATCTAAAATTTGCTTGTGCATCATGCATCTGAGCTCAAAATCATGTTGGGACATCCCTAATTAAGGTATTATACCATATAAAATAATAACATATCACAGATTCATCCCTAATCACCTTGTGGCATCACAACTATCAATTTGACCTATGGGCCTATTAAGTGGGGAACTTACACACTTAATCAAATTTTTGAAAGAGATAAAAGGATAACTAGAATCAATTAAAAAATTAAAAAGAATTAAATGCCTAATTGAATTATCCATTTGAAATTAATGAATATTTGAAAAGGAAATTCCAAAATTAAAAATATCCAAGCCTTTTATCATTGCCTTTATGAGTTGTCAAGCTCTTTGAAAATATCCTACCTAGAAATTATAAATCATAATTACTTGACAACTATTAACTCAACTGGAGTTAGTTTTAATTTACCTAGATTTAGTATGAACTCTTTCCAAGCCTCAACTCAACTTTGACTCACCTTGGGTGAGAGTTAATTCTTAAGGCTATAAATATAAGGCCTTGCCTATTTAACTTAGAAGCTATTTTGGTGAAAAATTATTACACACAAATACCTTCAACAATATCTTTGATGTAGTTTTATATTGACTAAATAGTTTTTAAGTAAGGTTACCATGCCCAAATATTAAGCCAAGCAAGGAGGAAGGATCTAAGAAACCTCCATTGATGAAGACTTATTGAAGTACAATTTGAGCAATCCATTCAACAAATCCATTTGGAGCTCCCAAAGAAGGTAAAAGAGTATGTTCTTTTATGTTTTTATTGTGTTTTAATTTAGTTCTTATTACTTAAGCTCTCCATAGTGTCTATGATAGATGTGTTAAGATTTTAGTGTGTTCATTTCATTGGTTATATGAGACTAACATAAGACTAACCTTCCTTCTTTGTCAAATCCCATTATTGACAGCATGTTGGCATGCCCAATGGGACTCAAACCCCATGAAGTTGCTCCTAAGGCCTTTTAGATCACTCTCTTAATGATTTTCATGTAAAAATTTAAGCTTGCTGATCAAAATAGGTGAAATTGAAGGCTATAAGAGTTTTTTTCTAAAATTCATGAAGTTATCCTATGTAGTCATAGTTTTGCTCTCTAGAATTATAATATTGTGAAATGTCACTATTCACACAATCATGATCTTGTCTTATTTATTATGGATTTATGATTAATTGTCAAGGTTTATGCTAACTATTTTGTGCCTATAGGGTAATCAGAGATGTTGCAATATCATGAATCTTGAAGGCATGTTATTGCCATAAAACTTGTGGTATTGTAATATCACAACTTTAAAAGTTGTAATATCATAATAAGGTTAGTGGCATTGCCTAAACTTTAGCAACACTACATTTAACATCTAGTGGTCAGTACTAACCATTTTGTGTTAAATTAAAAAATCATGATTTTCATAGTAGTGATATTGCCTTTATTTTAGTGATTTTCTACTTAGACTAGAGATTTTGCTTTAAATGCTTTATTTTCATGAAAGTTTTAGTATTATGCTGAGAATCATGGTTTTGTAGAAGTAGTTGTAGTTTTGCTATGTGTTTTAAAGTTTTAAACTATGTGTAAACCTAATATGAAGATTTTGGAATTCATTTGGTCACTCATGATGTACTTATAATCACAATGAACCTCTAATGTGTTTTTTAGGACCCAAAGGCCACAAGGAGACATTTAAAACACTTCTAGCTTGCAAATTTCACATTTCAAATTGGTGTTTTAATAATATTTTTGCTTAAGTTATTTTTGATTTTTCAAAAATTTTAATAAAAAAATGCCAAGGGGCATAAAATTTCACAACATGCTTCATTTTGGTGAAATATAATGAGCTTTCACATTTAGCTACATACTCATAAGAGCTGTTTATTTAAGCAAAATGAGTGATACATGTATGCTCTCTCCCTATCCCCTTTAGAGAACTTGGGTGACAAAAGATGCTCATTCCTTGCCTTTGTTGCTTTAGTACAAAATCATGAAAATAAAGTCACTAAGGCCCTCCCCAAATTCATATGGTTTAGATGACCCAAAAATAACCATAAATTCTTTTCACTTGTCTTTATTTTCATGTATTTTGGTTTGTGAGCAGGAGTTCATCACCTCTTTATGAGTTATTTAGGGAAGCATTGACTTGGGAATTCATCTCTTGATATCATTTTAATCCCATCGAAATTGGGGTATAAAAATTGAGCTGGTGAATCACTCACTAGGATAGTAGTTTGAGTGGTTAAAATACCTCCATTAGTGATTGTTTCCCTTAGAACATATGATCAATTGAAACATAACATTACACTAAGCAAGTGATAGATGTAGTGGTCTTGAAAAGGACTTGACCTTTTCATAAAAATTTAGTTGAAATGGATCCAAATAATGTTATTTCATCTCTAGTGTTAGACACACTTGGGACCATTTAGAAATGAGAGAAAATTGATAGTTTAGAACAACCTCACTTACCACAGATATTCTATTGGTGTAGGGTGAGTAGCCTAAAATTACATGTCACAATACAAACTCTTCTAAGAAGAGGGGGCATAAAAATTCCACTTTTCATGCACTTTTACTTTTTGGATTAACAATTAAAATCCTCTCAAGAGAAAGTATATTGATGAAATTTGATAGTACTATGCAACCCTACCAATTTTAGGATTTAGGACATTACACTTAGGTTTTTTTTGTCATTTTATCCTTTTTTTCATGGTCTTGAGTCTAAACTATTTTGTTTATCTTACCACATCAAAATAAATTTTGTTTATACATCACTCCTTTATTTGAGGAGGTTTTATGCTACCTATTTGACATCATGCATGTGACTTAGTCTTTTTATCAACCTTTTTTTGTGTTTTTCATTTGATTAAAAAGGGTGCCGTTATACTACCCAATTCATTTCAAATATTATACCTTAGAGTCTTGAAACAAACCATTAATCATATCTTTAGAGTGTGATAAGATCATTATGTTGTTTGAATCATTTTATAGACTTGTTTGAATTATGTCCAAGTTCCCTTTCAAAACCAAAAACACATGTTCCTTTTGGATATATACCTATTACCATTATACTATCTATTATTATCAAGCTTGTTATTTGTTTAAAGAAGCCCAATTTTACAAGTTGAGTTTTTAATTAGCCTTGACAAGTTCAAATCCAAACATTGATTTATTTCTACCTATGCCTTATATAATTTTGTCCTAGACATCAATATTTCTCTTTTGGGTTGTCTAATTTATGTTAATTATTTATTCAATTTCAAAACTATTGTTTGTGCCTAGATTTGGAGGAAGTACTCTATCTTCCATATGCCTTATATTTCATGCCTTATACCAACTGACCAAGTTTATGTTTAAATCCAAATGCCTAGTTTATGCCAAAGTGTTTCAATTTTGGTTGATTAAATCTCAAACCTTGTTTTGTTTAAAAGTATAGCTTTTGTCCATTTTCAAAATACCTAACACATGCTTGTTTTGAGACTATATTTTGGGCCTTCTCCAAAAGACATAGCAACTTTTGTTTTCTTTAGATTAGACTTGTTGGAAACACTTTTCACTTTTCACTTTTCACTCAGAGTTTGGAATTTTGGTTTTTATTCATCCACTTGACCTTTTTTTTAAAGACATTTGATGTTCAGCATTTGATGTTAGACTATTTTTTACTAAGTTTTAACATTGAACATTTTTGGAGATATAACTCCACTTTTTGACCAAGTTAGACCAAGTTCAAACCATTTTTCCTTTAGACATTATTTTTAAGAGCTTGTATAACTATATGTATTTTTTGTGAAACATTCATCATTGATTTGAATATGTCTCACTATACTCATAACAAAGCCATGTACAATCCAAGATATGATAATGTGGTTGGACAAGATGACTTTGTTCAAGACCCTTATGCTAATAATATAGTTTGTGAGATAGATCATTATCCTCCTTGCAATACTCAATATAAATAACAAAGCCAAGATATTTTATCCCACTATTTGGTCAACATGCCTCCATACTCAGAATAGGACCAGGAATAAAAAACACAATATTTAGCTAGCATACCATCAGTTACAGACCAAGTTCAACAACAATTGTACTAAGTTATGATGCCATCGATATATGGCCCCAATTTTTTTTATCATCACTTGCTTTAAAATAAGGAAAAAGTTTTAATCAAAGCTAAAAAGGTAAGGGACAAGTTTCTAACAAACTTCCCCCAAAAAAATTTGCCTAGTCTAGTTAGAGTGCCTTCAACTATGCCTTATAACCAAACCATTGAACAAGCCTCTTATATCAATCCTCAAGTGCTCTTATTGATTTCATAATAAGACCCACATATGATTATCTTAGGAAAGATCCTCATATAGGACCATTTTATACAAATACAGATAGCATATCAAACCTATTTGAACTTAACACATAACTTTACTAACATGACCATGAAAATGACCATTTTATTGAGCTAAATCCTTCAAAAAGGGTATTAATCAAATTGATAGGCCAAGATAATTTAGGTATAGACCCATTTGCATAGATCACTTTAGTTGGAGACATGTTCAATGCCCCAACTATTAAATAAGTGTCTACTACTTCTACATAGATGAATGTGAAACATAATGGATAACACATAAGTGTCATCTAATCCAAGCCAAAGTGGTTTAACTACAAAAATAACTAGTCCAAAACAAGTGCCTTTAGTAAACACCATGAGTGTTTCAAAACATCAAGGGGAAAGAACTCCTATTCCCCAACCACCACAAGCTACTTCTAATCCTCAATTAGTGGCTTCATCAAGCACACAACCATAAGGATTACGTAGTTAAATGCTAACTAGTGCCTTACCTCAATAAAATGTGACAAATGTTATTCCACCAGAATAATTTATGAATAAAATTCCAAAAAAATAGGCATAATATATTATACCAACATAGTAGATATCAAACATTTTATCACCTCAATAAGAGGCAACCAATGTTTCATGTTGTTAGGTAGTGACAAGTATGCCTCAACAGTCACATACCAACATGCCTTTGTAAATGTTATCTAATCAACATCATATGTCTATTAGTCAAAAATAAATTCCAAACACTCTAAAATAATTTAATTAACAATAAGTATTCATGTAACCATGAGGTACTATTGTTCAACAAGTGCCAATTAGAAAACAATTACCTTTTATTCCCAATGTGACACAAATTCAATGATAGGGCCTTGTTTCACAACAAGTTCCCCTTATTTATCCTAATTTTACTATTAAACAAAAATTTCTTATTCAACCTAAGTAGGCAAAATACTTCACTCAAAGCCATATCCTTCCATGTCAACCATAATTTCCCCAAAACTAGGCCTATATACTAAATCCAAACTAGAATATCACACCATAATACATGCAATTCCAATAAACACATCCTAATCTATGGATGCATATTCCTATTCAATTACCTAACCAAGCCAACATTCCATAAAAAACCATGCTTCTAGTGTACCCTGATCAAAGTAATCCACCTTTGCCCACCCAACCTCCACCTCAGGGTAATATTCCATGTAGTTTCTTGGCATAAAAACTACAACAAATAAAGGATGTGATTACCTCCATCCAAGCTAGGAAATAGACTAAAAAGCTTAAGTTTGATGATGTGTATTACTACCCATTTAACATGGATTATCTATAAATAATTTACTCTAGGGTGTAAACCACTAAAGTTTGACAAATAAAAAGGTAAAGGAGACCCAAAGGCCCATTTAATAGAATTCTTTATTACATGCCAGCTAGTGGCTTATAGTGACATATAACTCCTACTTTTATTTCCTTAGAGTCTAGTAGGATATGATTTAGAATGGTTTATAAAATTTCCAAAGAACTCAGTATATGATTTTGATGACCTTTCATACAAGTTTATACAACATATGTCTTACAATCTTGAACATGATATTTCATTGGTAGATCTAGCTCAAGCCAAAAAAAAGATGGTAATATTTTTTAAAGATATCTACAATGATGGAAATAACTTACAATAAAATTCACCCATAGTTTACCAGATAAGCAATTGGTTGTTATGTTTACTATAAATTTACATAATGAGATATCCTATCATCTGGAGCTACAATGTGTACACACTTTCAAAGAGATCATCATCAAAGGTTTGATAATATATAAGGACCTTATTAACAAATGGATTATCAATATTACCTCATCAAATCAAAATTAGAACCAAAACCAAGGAAATGGCCAAAATCAAAAACAAAACCAAGTGCAAGTGCAAGTGTCAGCACCAACGCAACCCAATAATTATAAAAATTTAATTAGTTTAATCACAACAAGAATGTTATTGGAAATAGATTAATTAAGTTGTGACATGTCTAAATGGTGAAAACACCATCTACTTAGCCTATGCCATAAATTTAAATCAATCCTCACCAACACCTAATTTAGAAAGTATGACCTTCACAATAGACTAGATCAACTCAATAAACATAACAACCCTTACCTTTGTAAACCCCTCCTATAAGGAGAAATTTTATTACTCATTGAGTCTTCAATTATTTTAGATAATCCATTAAATATGTGTTTCATAAACTAGCCACTACTAATTTGATTAGTTGGCCAATACCAAATCACTATCCATAGGGCATTCCTTACCTAGACTAGTATAGAGAAAATGAGTTGTATGTATATCATTGGGTTAATTGACATAATTTGCATCCTTGTGTGAAAATCAAAAATATCATTTAGAATATATTATAAAATGGGAAGATAACATTGGATAATAGAGCTTCTACATCCAATCAGAACCTAGGCATATACCAAAACCCTTTTCCATAACATAATAATAACAACCACTAGCAACAATAATAAAGGCCAAAATAATAGTAGCAATAGTATCAATAGCCATGATAATAATAAAAATTATAGCAACAATAGAAAAAAAATGTCAACCAAATGGATAGAACCAAGGTAATAATGATGACAACACCCAACAGACTTACCATACAGTTTCACATAACTACAACAAAGTTGTAGGACATATTGTGGGCAATCATGTTTCCACCATCACCTCAATCCAAGACCAAGTGCAAATTGAGTAGGACCATTTCTAACTAATTTCAACCAACCAACCTATGTTAGTAATCATTCCTTGACCAAAGATTACATATAAGCATTCTAACAAGTAGGAAATACTACTTTTGGAACTTATACTGATAACTTATCATTGCCCTGTGATGACATACAATCACATCAAAAATAAAAAATTATCCTATTTGGCCCCTCACCACCATCATTTCTTAGAAAAAATGGCCCCATATCTAATCCTAATTATGTAATCATAATTTGACAGTCAAAGATTACCATTCTAGGCCCATAAATATCTAATATCGCACCTATTCAACCCACCATTCTAGCTAAGAATAAGCCATATACCATTTTAAAGGAAAATATGTTTGATATTATGTAACAACTTTATAAGACACCCACACAAATTTCAATTTTAGATTTGTTGTGTACACGAACCATCTATAAAAATGATAGAGTTCCTCATCTGATGCCAAGTTTTAAATGACATAAGCCTAGATAAATTCCAATCTTTGGTTGGACATATAGCCCCAGGCCAACAGTTAAATTTGAACCAAATTGATATGTCATCCCCTGGCCCACTTCATAATAATCCATTGCACATTTAAGTTGTCATAACATGGCACAAAGTGAAACATGTTCTCATAGACAATGGATTAGGCCTAAATATGATGTCTCTAAAGCTCATCGAGCATCTCAAATACATAATAACTTATATCCATATGGAAATGATCACTATTAAGGCCTATAACTATAAATAATGGGAATCACAAGGCACCATTTTCTTACCAATTATCATTGGGACCTTGACCCATGATACACTATGCCATGTGTTAAACTTAGATTTGTCATACAGTTTATTTCTAAGAAGACATTAGATACATGAAATTCATGAAATCTCATCGACATTGCACCAATGTCTCAAGTTATCTCATTTGGGTATGGAAGTAATTATTCATAGAGATTTACAACCTTACAAACATTGTAAACATTTGTAGGATAAGTACAAAATCTATAACTACCATTTTGGATTAGATCTGATTCCCAAAAAGGATAAGGGGAAAGAAATACTTGTTAATTTACCAAAGGCCAATTTCATTAAACCAAATACCCTTGATTAATATTCTCATACACCACCTCTTAAAATGTCCAATAATTTTACCATCATAGCTAATGGCCCAAGAGAATATTTGACCCATGATACACTCAACATTGCCAAACTTCCATAATACCCAAAGTCCTATGGAAGACCTAAAGCCAAACTACCTTACATGAAATGAAAATGAAAGGTAAAAGGCAAACTAAATAGCCTAAATCCTATTATTTTCACATTGGATACTAGCTAAGAACATAACCCACTTACAAATGATGAAACCTAGTTATATAATGACAAACTAGCTGACTACTATAGAAATGCCAAATACCCCATTCCTAATGAGATCAGGGAGAATCACACCTATCAAGGAAGAGGCCTTGGGCTAAATTAGCAGGGAACACTTGAGCTAATCTCTATAATTTGGTATAAAGGAACCTATGGTCTTTAATTTAAATCACTTAGGATTGACCCCATATATCTTATTCATGTTCCAATGCCAATGACTAGTGACAATGATATTGATAGTGAAGTAGAGTCCAATCATAGCCTTTATGAAGACCTAGACAATAACAATGTCTTTGACACCCATGTCATTTATAATATTATCCCAATTAAACAATATAATCTACTTCATCTATATCACCCTCCAATTATAGCTTGGGACCAATAAGAATCCATATTGCCTATAAATGAGTTTGAGAATGATGAGGCCTTCTGTGATTTTCTAGGCCTAAGAGACAATGTTCCATTGGGAGACCACAAACAAGGGTTATAAATTGGATCCTATCACCTATTTTATAGAATGGGTGAACACCCTTAGCCATAAATAATTAAGTCAAAAATTAAGGTCCTAAAGTGAAAACCTATTTGAGTCACTTTTGGACTAGGGTAAAAGTAAAGAGAAATACTAGTTTTCTAGTGAAAACCTATTTTAGGTACCACTAGACATGTGTGTTCACCTTTCATCAAACATATATTGGGAAACCACCAATGATAAACTTGCCTTTGGTTATAAATTTAGTTATGAAGAACAACACGCCTTTGACCAAATCATTCAATAGTTTCCAATTGTGTTTATAACATGTCCAAGAGGAATTTTCCATTTCCAACCAATTTAAATCATTCTTGACCATTCTATAAGATGGTTCAACTCTATTTATAGAGGATACTATATAATTCAACATCAGGACTCTAGATGACCCAAAATAGATGAAATTAGGTGCATCCCTCACTAAGGAGGAATGTGACATTTTTATAGCCCTTTTGAGGGAATTTATAGACATATTTTCTTGGGCCTATTCTAGCATGCCAATTTTAGACCCTACCTTGGTTGTACACCACCTTATTGTACATCCCGATGCCAATCTTGTAAAGCATAAATTATGCAAGACACATCCTTGCATTATTGTATTAGTAAAGAAAGAGTTGTAAAAACTCTTAGAAGTGAGATGTATTCAACTAATTGACTATTAAAAGTGGATATTGAATGTTGTTCTAGTTAATAATCCAAAAGGAATCAAAATCTACACTAATTTTAGAGATATAATTAAAGCCTACCCCAAGAATGACTTTCCTCTGCCAAACATTGACAAGATAGTTGAATCTACAATAGGGTATGAAATGCTTTCATTGATGGATGGATATTCAACATACAACCTGATCTAGATTACACTAAAAGACTAACATAAAATAACATTCACCACTCCATGGGGAATGTTTTATTATCAAGTTATGCTATTTAGTCTCAAAAATTCTAGGGCCATATACCAAAGATCCATGACTATCATATTTAATGATATGATGCATGACATTGTTGAAGACTATGTCGACGATATATTGGGAAAATCAAAGACTAGGTTCAATCATCCATCCACACTATGAAGAATATTTGAGAGACTACATGAATACAAGGTTAGACTCAATCCTAAGAAGTGTGTTTTTGGAGTTACTTTAGATAAATTGCTAGGATTTATTATGTCTCACTGAGGCATTGAAGTTGATCCTACCAAAGTCTGAGCCATTACAAATATGCTACCACCTTCCAATTTGAATTAGATCCATAGTTTTTAGGTTAAGATAAAATCTATTAGATGCTTCATTTATTATTTAGTTGACAAATGCCATCCATTTTCATAATAAAAAAGGTGTCACATTTCATTAGGATGAAGAATGCCAAAAAGATTTTCAACACCTCAAAGAATATCTTGCCAATCTACCTATTTTGTTTCCACCTATGCTAGGAAAACCATTCCTATTATACCTATTTTCAACCAAAAAATCCCTAGGGGCACTTCTAGCTCAGCATGATGATAATACAAAATAGCATGCCATGTACTATCTTAGTCATACACTAGTTGCATATGAACATAGTTATATTCCTATTGAAAATTTTTATTTAGCTATGGTCTTTATAACACAAAAATTGTGACATTGCATTTTAAACAACAAGACCATATTTACTTCAAAAGTAGATCCACTCAAGTATCTACTATCTAAGATAACTTTACAAGGTCGCATGGATAAATGGATCATGCTTCTAATCAAGCTTGAGATAGAATACATCAACTTGAAGGCCATCAAGGGACAAGTTCTTATAGATCAACTTGTTGAAGCTCCCTTTGCAGATATAGAACCTCTAACTTTTCAATTATCAAATGAGACCATTATGACCATCATTAAAACATCACTTAAAGAGAAACACTAGAAGCTATATTTTGATGGATTATTCATATCACATGGATCAGGGGTAGGCCTATTATTTATTACAACATAGGGGATCTTATCCCTAAATCATTTTGTATCATCTTTCCTTGTACCAAAAACATGGATAAATAAGAAGCACTTATTATAGGTTCTCATCAGGTAATGCGATGGAATATTCAACATATCAAGGTTTATGGTGATTCATAGTTAATCATCAATAATGTTATATACCACTTTTAGACAAATATGATAAGTTGGTGCCATACAAGGCCATGATTGACACTCTCAAATAGCATATTGCCAATGTATAATTTTAACACATACTAAGGGACAGTAATAGAATAGAAGATGCCATGACCACCATTGGCTCTTTGATCCATCATACTGATAGGGAAAAATAATATTTATTCCTCATTGAAAATCTTCTAACACTAGCTCATGAACATTCAACCATCATAATGATATATGATATTGTTGGTCCCATCTCTACATGATATTCAAACCTTTTTTCCTAACTTCATGACCATATTATGCCACCCATCATATCATGAAAACAACAAAATGCCTTTACCCATAAAACCATATGATATATGTTACTTGGATCAACCCTTTACCACCATAGCTTTGATGGAACTTTGCTTCATTATTTAACTTCAATATAATCAGCATTAACATTATGGAAAGTTCATGAAGGAGTAGTGGAGACCACACAAGTGGGGCTGTCCTAACCAAAAAACTCTTATAAATTAGGTATTATTGGCCAACTATGGATGTAGATGCAATTACTTACATCAAAAGGTGTGACAAATGTCAATGGTATGCCAATCTAATTCATGCCCCATCTAAGACTTTGAAACCAATGCTTACACCATGGCCATTTAATACATGAGGCCTTGATCTCATTTTGAAGATAAACCCCACCTCATCTGATGGCCATAAACATATCCTTACCTCTACCTAATATTTCACTAAGCGGGTTGAAGCTATACCCCTCACGTGACTAAAAAACAAATTTCCAAGTTCATCTTTAACCATCTCATCTGCTGCTATGGTATCTAATCTAACATTATATCTAATAATGAAGGATCATTCAAAAACAAATATGTCAAAATGCTATGTGTCACTTACACCATTAATCAACATTTATCTACTACATATTGCCCACAAGGTAATAGCCAAGTAAAAGCATCCAAAAAAACCATTGTTAACATCCTTAAAAATATTATCAATGATGTTGGTCATGATTAGCACCTCTAAATATTTTGTGCCCTCTAAGAATACTTCATTAATTATCATATTGCAATAGGATCCACTCCATATTATATAGTTTATCTCACTGAGGCCATTCTTCTGATTATGTTTGAGTTACCTTATTTGCACATCTCTTTGAAGCATGTTTAGGATGATGAAGATTATTGAGTATCTCACCTACAAGAGCTGAAGTTACTTGATGAGAAACACATGTACATTGTTAATAACTTTCAAGCATAATAAAACAAATTCCATGACCCCTATAGCCAATGGGTCAAACATAAATAATTTGAACTTGGTGATCTTGTTCTTGAATAAAACTAACAAAATACCATAGCTGAGAAGAAACACAAAGGCAAGTTCAAACCTAACTAGATAGGCCCCTATATCATTATTTCAAATTATGGATATAAAGTATATTAGCTCACTACACCAGATGGAGATGAACTTGATGAGCCAATGAACATTATACACCTCAAGCATTACTTCACTTGAGATACTAGAAGTATTGTCTATGAGGCCTATTTTCATTATACCATAATATCGACATTATCATTTATACCATACCATTCTACCATATACCATTCTATCATACCTTTCCTATCAACTAAAGTTATTCTCCATAACCCAACCCATTTAACCTTGGTTCCATTCAATTGGTTCCACAGGCACTTTCATCAAGAAGATTCAGATCAAGTTTCAGTGGTTAATTTATTATTATAGACATAGGGCATATTTTGGAGCAATATGACAGTGGTTTGGTAGTTGCATCCTTCATTCCTTGTTTTGTTTCATTCAAGTACTACTAATTATAACTACCTATGGGTAAATTATTATCATTGACATATGCCATTATTTCCTAATTATAACCACCTTTGAGAAAATCAAGAATAACACCTTTATCATGCCTTGAAGTACCACCTTGCCATTCCTATTCCATAATGTGCCATTTGCCTACTTTGCCTAATTTAAGAATTTGCTGCTACCTAGTTTGATTCATCTACTATAAGGAATAAGTATAATGACTTGAGGTCCCATCCTAGGACTATGTAGGTAGAATTTGATTCACATTAAGGTCATCTCATTCACCTTTTTTCCACTCTCTCACCATTTTATTATCAATTCAAGTTTGAACACTCTTGCCATTTTATGAGCTTGGACCATTTAGTATCTCATCATCCTCCTTTGATTTGAGATACATAGAAAATTCTAAAAACATTTGCATCAATCTATAAAATCCAAAAAATAATCATAATTGACCACTTATTTGCCTTAAGGATCCTGGGATCCCTAGCTAATTCACAAGAAACCACTTATCATTTCGTTTCCCCATCTTTATTAGCCTATTATCCCACACACTTACCATTTTATGAGACCATTCACATATTCATCTACAACATCAATCAAGTTTTCTTGATCATCATTTTGTTTTATCTTATATCCTGGAAGAACTACATTTGGCTTGAATTTTATGATGGACCATGTGTCTATGAAATATGTAGGTAACATCCACTTGCCTAGTGCATCTAGAGTTAACTCGGATACCCATTTCCTTTTCTTCTATTCCCCCATTTTATTTGTGTAATTGTCTCATATAACCTAGGGGCAATGATCATCATCTTGTTTGTTCTTTATCTATACTAACATTATGATTAACCATTGTTTGTATTTATTTGATTTCATTATGTTTGTTTTAATCTAGTTTTTATTTCTTGGTGTTTTATCTTCTTGTTTATTTTCTTGTTTGCTTATTTGTTTGTTCTTTTGTCATGCCTTGATTCAATCTATGTACATTTATTAGGTTATTCCTTCTGCATTATTTTTGAGTCCATCCATATTCATATATAAATATTGTCATCATGGTTTTTATCATTGGTGCATTGTTTTTTATTGTTTATTAGATTTTGTGTCATTCCTTATGAATATTTTGACTAAGTTCTCATGGTATTTTATATCCTGATGCCTACCATCATGTGCTACAACAAAAATTAGCTTAGGAAGTCTTATAAGCAATGAGGCCACGATACTCCTTGGTACATAATTATTTTTTGATCTACCCTAATCATGCCCCACATACAATGAAATTAAATATTAAAATAATTTTAATCCTTACTATTTAGGATGTGCATCTCCATATTATCAGGTTGTCCAAATTCATCTTTCTTCTTTGTACCAATGATTATAATTGCCTATGGTCAAATGATGTCATCTCATCCCAGTTGAAATGTAAATGACTCTAATCACCTTTAGGCAAATCATTATGGATCATCCTACCTATAGAGCTAATATTATAACTACCTATGGGCAAATCATTATGCTTTGATCCATCTGGAGGTTAATGATTATAATTGCCTATGGGAAAATCATTATTTTATTTTTCCCAACTGGGGCATGTTTTCATTGTGATAATTCTTATAACCACTTGTGGGAAAACTATTATTAAAAATCTACCTAACTAGGGCATGTTTTTGTCCTACCAATGATTATAACTACCTATGAGCAAATCATTGTTTTATATTTTAAATTATTATAAATGCCTTTAGTTAAATCATTTTCTTGTTACCCTTATCCTTTTTTTATGACTATAACCACCTTTGAGAAAATCATTATCTTTTGGTCTCACCTATGCCAAAGATTATAATTTCCTATGGGTAAATCATATTATTTATCTGCCCAACTGGAGAAACTTTATATGCCAATGATTATAATTGCCTATGAGAAAATTAGGCTTTTATACCTCATTTTCCCTTTTATTCCCATAATTTCCTTCTTTCAAGGGACTGATCATCGACCATCTTGCCAATCTCTCCCTTAAAGGGGCACTTAGATCTCATCTATTACCATTTTAGTCATAGGCATATAAGACCTTTTCATTCTTTGAGAATATATTACTATTCTTATATCTTGAAATACCTTCCCAAATAGGGGTAAATTATAGACACCTAAAACTAGCCATAATTGGATCCTGACTAGACTTCAAACTGATTCCTACCAACCATTGCAAATTAATCATAAGAATCACTAAACACCAAAAATTTACTTATACATCAGTCATCAAATCTCATAATCATGCTAGGACATTCCTGATTGGGGTATTATACCATATTAAATAATAACCTCTCATGGATTCCCCCCTAATCACCTTATGGCATCACAACTATCAATTTGGCTTATGGACCTATTAAGTGGGTCACTTGCACATTTAATCAAATTTTTGATTCAAAATATCTAAGAATTTCATCATTACTTTATGAGTTTCAAGCTCTTTAAAAATATCTTAAAATATCTAATTTGAGATCCATGCCTATTAATTGTAAACATAATTACTTGAAAAATATTAACTTAGTTAGAGTTAGTTTTAACTTACCTAGGTTTAGCTTTAACCCATTCCAAGCCTAAACTCAACCTTGACTCACCTTAGGTGAGAGTTAATTCCTAAGGCTATAAATACAAGGCATTGTCAATTGAACTTAGAAGCTATTTTGGTGCAAAGTTATTATGAAAAAATATTTTCAACAAGATCTTTGATGTAGTGTTATAATGCTTAAATACTTTGCCATTAAGGTTACCATGCCCATATATTAAGCCAAGGTGCCATAGAGATAAGGAGTCAAACAACCTCCATTGATGAAGACTTTTTGATGCACAAGCTAAGTAAGACATTTAATAAATTCATTTGGATCTCCTAAAGAAGGTAAAAGAGTATGTTATTTTATGTTTTTTTTGTGCTTTCATTTAGTTTTTATTACCTAAGCTCTCCCTAGTGTTTAGGATAGAGGTTTTAAGATTTTAGTGTGTTCATTTCATTAGTTTTATGAGACTAACACAAGACCAACCTTTCCTCTATGTCAAATTCCTAATTCATAAAGATTAGGGATAAAATTGTAGCTATGAAATAGGAAATATATGGACATGAGGAAAAAGCCCATCAAGATGAGCCTGAAGAGCATCCTATTGAGCAAAAAATCCCTTAAGAGTAGAGACATGAGGAAATGCCTTGGGATGCTTGAGCACATGTAGATGTGTAATTGGATAGGGATATGAAAAATGTGAATCCACATAAGTTTGATAGAACCATTATGGGAGAAGGAGCTAAAGCATGGTTAACTAAAATGGATAATTATTTTGAGATTCAATACTACTTTAAGGTCACCAAAGCTATTTGGGGAGCATATCAGTTGGCTGGAGAAGTAGATATGTGGTGGTCCAACAAGAAGTTGAAAATGAATATTAACTTGACCACCACTCCATAGGATTAGTTTGTGACAATATTCATATCATGATGGCTTCTACAATTATATTTTGACCAGAAGAGTATATATTTTTAGAATCTGAAGTAAGGAAACTTATCAATGAATGAGTACTAGGAATAATTCACTAAGCTTCTAAAATATGTACCTTAGTATCAAGTAGATGAGAGGTTTAGGATTAGGAATTTTATCATGGGATTAAAACCCTAGATTAGTAGAGAGGTGGACATTCATGGACCATCTACGATGGACCAAGACTTTGAGAAAGTAGTTAAATAGGAACAAACATTAAAATCTATTGCATAGATTAGAGACAAGTTGAATAAAAAGTTTGGAAGTTCTAGGCCATATTTCAAAAAGAAGAAATAGAAATAGAGAAGTGGATACTCCAAGAACTAGTTTAAGAGTTAAAATACTAGATTTAATAATGGTTCAGGTAGTAATAAACTATATAATGGTTTTAAGGGAACCCAACATTTTGATAGAAAGGGACCACAAAGAGGTTGTTTCATTTATAAAGGTTACCATTTTGCATGTGAGTGTACCCAAGATAATTTGAGGGACAAAGGTTATACCCCTCAGCAAGAAACTTTTCAACAATGTATTCATGAAAAATTTGATAATAGACAAACCAAATTCTAAGCTTCACCCATATAACTCTCAGGTATTTTGTTTGAACATCTAATTTTCATTTTGATAGATATAAGGGATACAAAATGTTTTATATCTCCTAAAATTCTAAATAAATTATCTAAAAAGGATATAATAATGGAAAATGCATGATCGGTACAATATGAAAATGATTCTAAAGTCAAAAATGATAAGTGTTTAATTGAAGCAGAGATTAGGTTGCCTAAATTCATAATAGTAGTAGATCTATATGTAACACCATTAGGGTCATATGATGTGATCCTAGGAGTCAACTATATTTCAAAGAATAAGGCCAAGGTTGATTGATATCTAAAGAAGGTTAAGTGTCTAGATGATTTTGGTAGTAAGACACTAATTCAATATGAGAAAAGGGAGTTAAGGATTATGTAGATCTTTGTAATACAACTCAGGAAGGCCCACAGAAAAAGATTCCAAACATTTATCATCAAGATAAATGAAATGAAGGAAACTAAGGAACCATCAATTAAAGATTATCCTTTCCTTAAGAATTTTCATGATGGGTTTCTAGAGGAATTTCCAAGATTGCCTCCTAAATGGGAGTTTGATTTCTCTATTGATATCAAATTAGGATCAAAACCTCATTCTAAGGTAATGTATATAATGAAAACCATTGAATTGGTTGAATTGAAGGCTCAACTTTAGGATTTATTGTCTAAAGGATTGATCAAAATAAGTGTGTTACCATGGGGTGCACTAGTTATATTCATGAAAAATAAGGATAATACTCTTTTACTTTGCATTGATTATAGAATGTTGAATAAAGTGACTATAAAAAAAGTATCTACTACCTCAAATAGATTATATTTTTGATTAGATGCGAGGAGCAACGATATTTTTTAAGATTGATCTTAGAGATAGATATCATTGGTTAAGGATAAAAGATGAAGATATTTTTAAGACAAAACTTATAACTTTATATGGGCACTACAAGTTTACAGTGTTACCATTCGGGTTGGTGAATGCACCTATAACATTCATGAATCTCACAAATAGTGTGTTTAGATATTATCTAGATCATTTTGTTTTATTTTTTTTATATGGAATTATTATGTAATATAAGGATGAAGAAGATCATATTAAACATATATAAATGGTTTTGAAACATCTATAGAAGCACAAGTTTTATGGAAAATTATCCAAGTGTGCATTTTTCTAAAATAAAGTGCAATATTTAGGACACATTATTTCAGCAGATGAAATTTTAGTTGATCTGTCTAAGATAAGAGCCATTATGTAGTGGTTGAAACCAAGGAATGTCCATGAGGTAAGGAGTTTCATGGGATTAAAATGATATTACAAGATATTTATTTCAAATTTTTTAAAGATATCTAATCAGATTACCTTTCTATAACGTAAGAATCAAAGTTTTATTTGGTCAGATAAGTGTGAAGTAGCTTTTAAAAAATTGAAAAGAAGGCTTACTTGAATACTAGTGTTAAGAGTTCTTGATCCCAATGGTCAATTTTTAATGATCACAGATGTGTCTAGGGATTGACTAGGAGGAGTCCTTATATAGGATGGTGTAGTGGTAACATACGAGTCAAGGAAGTTGAAGCTTTATGAGGTGAATTATGCCCATCATGACCTTGAACTTATAGTAATTATTTACTATTTATAATTTTAAATACATTATTTATTGGGAAAACTATTTGAGCTCAAGACTGATAACTTAGGACTCAAATACATCTTCACCCAGCTAAATTTAAATGCTCATCATAGACACTAGTTAGATTTTTTATCCGAATATGACTTTGACATCAATTACATCAAAGGAAAGGAAAATAAAGTAGATGATGCCTTAAGTCATAGAAATTGTGGCTACTATCAGGGGTAATTTTAGGGATTGAGTGATTGAATTCTCACTAAAAGATGAATTTTATGATCATGTCAATAAATCTTTGTTTAAGAATGATCAGAATCCTAGGTATAAATGATATAGATTAAAGAGTGATGGTATTATGAAATAAAATGGAAGGATGTATGTGCCAGATTAGGAGAATCTAATTAGCACACTACTAAAATAAATACATAATGCCCCATATTTAGGATATCTAGGAGTAACCAAGCTTATAGTAGAGCTTAAACCACTTTATTTATGGAAGGGAATCAAGAAAGATGTAATATACTTTGTGTCACATTGTCTAGAATGTCAATGAGTGAAAACTAAACATGTGCATCTGACTAGATTTTTATATCCACATGACATACAAGAATGGAAGTGGAAGGTGATTAGTATGGACTTTGTCCAATTTTACCATTGTCATGAAATAGGCATGCCATGATCTTGGTTATAGTTGATGAACTAACCAAGGTAACACATTTTATACCAAGTAATTTGACATATGATGCACCTACTCTTTTAAAGAGATTCATAAAGGAAGTGTATCAATTGAATGGATTTTTAGAGAAGATTATTTTGGATCATGATCTAAGAATGAATTCTAGGTTTTGGCACTATTTGAAGCACTATATGAAAGAAGGTGTAGAAAACAAATTATTTAGGATAAGTTAGAAGAAAATGTAGTCTTTGGACCTAAGATTATTTTATAAATAGAATATTAAGTTAGAACAATCAAGTAGAGATTGACCAAGGCCAATGATAGATAAAAGAGATATGTTGATATGAAGAGAATAGCTAGGTAGTTTTCAGTAGGTGATAAAGTATTCTTATTTATTAAGACATAAAATAAATTTATTAAATTTAATAAGTCAACAAAACTTTCATTGAGATATGTGGGACCGTTTGAAGTCTTAGAATTGGTCAATCATGTAGCATATAGGCTTGCATTGCCACCAACCCTAGCTATATTGCATAATGTATTTCATGTATCTTATTTTAAGAAGTATATAGTTTAACCTTCACATGTGTTGGATTGGAATGATTTGTAGGTTCTAGATACTATGGTGGTCATTGGAGAACTAATCAGAGGAACTGACACTTGCAAAGTTTATTTACATAATAGAGAAGTGTCATAGTGCAAGGTCTTGTAGGACCAATACTATGAGGATAGTGATACTTGGGAGTACTATGATGAGTTCTATAGGATATTTCCACATTTATTTTCTTTATTTTATGATTCATACTATGTTATTTTTTTAATAAATATTATTTGCTATTCAAAACTATTATTTGAATAAGTGTCATCTAGATGATGACTAGCTCTAGGGGGAAAGGATGTCACATCCCAATTTATCACTAAGATGATTTACCTAATTATACATGGATTACTATGGCTATTAGATTGATTAGTTACTTTTTAACTAAACTTTAATTCATGAGATATTATGGGACAATTATATGTTACATTGATTTCATGATTTCATGAGTTGGTAGTATTGTAAATTTTGTACATTAATATTATCTTACTTATTATTACAACATTGTTATATATATATATATATATATATATATATATATATATATATCATGATGTAACAATATAACTACATTTTTGTCATGAGTTAGATGTAGGAGAGTTCATCCCTCAAAGCATGACGGAGAAAGAGAATCATTGAAGAGGGTGACATAGATGGAGATGGTCAAGGATGACAAAAGAATTGCTAAAACCTATGCACACACCACATTAAATTTTATATTTTATATGCATTATGTGTGGATTATTAGAGTTAGTACACTTTTAAATATATTTGCATTTAGATATTAGATTTTGCATGTACTTATATATGACAAATCATATATGAATGCATTGTAGATATTTTACATAGACTTACTGCATAATGTTGCAATATTATGCTACTTTACTTATGTTTATTTATGATTATGGGAATGAAAATCTATGTGGATAATATCTAGTTACTATTATATATACTAACAAAAATATCTTTGAATTTTTTTAAAACATTAAGCTTACTATCATTGATATTTGAGAATATCAATATATGCCTTAAGCTATTAATATAATTAAATATAAACATAGTCTATATAAACTAGTAATAACACAAATAATTATATTGTTATGATTGGAATAAACATTTATTCAGTCCACCATTTTTGTTATAAGAAGATAATAGACTTTGTGTTAGTCATATTAATATAAAATACATGAGATTATTATATTTGATTAAGTTTTGAAAGAGATTTAATTATCCTAAACACTAACCTAGGATCTAAACCTAAGTCTTTGTTAACATGCATAGACTACATTGAGATTAAAGTGGTAGTTATATTTTTGAATAATGATTAAAGTGGACTTATTGAATGGAATACTTGGGCATGTAACATAGTTGTTCATGTAAGAATTTAAAAAAAAATAATGATAAATAAATTGAGGAAAGTTCAAGTAAGAAAGAGATTAGGTCTTTTATGGTATGGTTAACAAAAGTTAACTATGGATTAAATAAGTTTGAATAGAAATTGGGATTATACATGGACTGTAAGTTGGAAGCTAATAATGGCATGAAATTTTTGGAATGAAAATATGGATAGAAAAATATATGATAAGAAGATAAGGGGAAAAGAGAAGGCACATGCAGAAGAGGAGAAGAGAAAATAGATATAGCAAAGGACAAAATTTTGGTTCATACTTTTGCAAATTGGAAGCATTATTAAGGTTGGTAATGTTATCTATTTTAAATGGATTAAAAAAGGAATTGTGTATAGTTTTCATATTCCTAGGGGTTTATAAATTGAATTGAATTTTAATAAGGATATAGGTTTAGCCCTATGGAGGTTTTAGCCATCCACATAGTTAACCCCATATCCTCTAAATCCTATGAAAGCAATTAGATTTATTGTGTGTTAAATTTAGGGCACATGTTTGACATATAGACATAAACTAAGTTTTGATAAAAACATATCATGAATACATACTCAATTAAGTAAGTAAAAGAATTATTGAGTATATAGAAATAAAATGAAAATATTGTGTATACAAAAATAATGTCTGAATGTTGTATGTTGAAGATAGTGTAACATATAGGATGATTATGAATTTGGGGGTTATTATGCTTACGTTTAACATAAAATAGTGGTTATACATAACTATGACCTGGGTAAATATGATATAGGGCACTTTTATCTATATGGATTATGTGTATTGTCATACAAAATTTAGAGAACATTTAGACAGTTTCACAAAAGATTTCTATGCAATTGTTTAGTTATAAGATCCATTAGGGTTAATATACCCAAAGATAATTGTAGTTGAATGACCAACATATATAGATATGTTAATAGTGAGCTTGAGACATTTGGGATAATGAATATTTATATATACATCGACTGTATCTTATCAATTAAATAGAACATAGGGACTATGTATATACATGAAATTGTGAATATATATAAATAAATTAAAGTGTTATGACTATGTAATCTTTAAATTGGAATATATATATATATATATATATATAGAGAGAGAGAGAGAGTATGTATATGTATGTATGTATATATATACTAAGTGTTTTAGAAATATGAATAGTATATATGTTTATATATATATATATATATATATATATCCTACATTAAAATTAAAACATACAAAATTTTGAAATTATGTTTAGAGATTAAACTTTAGACATTTGTTTAATATAATGTGAATACACACACACACACACAAATAGACTGTGTAAATATGTATAAAACACTATGAGTATACACACACACAAACACAAATAGACTATGTAAATATGTATAAAACACTGAGTGTATATATACATAAATGACTATGTATATGTGTATAAAATATTGCATGCACACACACACATGAACGGGTTTTGTATATTTGTTTATAAACTATGAGTTTAAACATGAATAAACAAAGAACATATGGACTATGTGTTATTTAACATTAAATAGGGAAGATTTATATACAGTGTATTCAACTTCTAAAATACTAAATTTATGAATTTGAATGAGTCAAAATTAGAATGGATAATTGTGAGTTATTTGCTTAATTATAAAACATAAAATATTGTGTTAAATCTTGTTGATTTTGTTATTGATTCATAGATAAACACTAAAAGGGTATAAAATTCTATTTGATTAACAAATTCAGAGCTTAGGGTGATTTGATTATTACCCTCTATTATCAATAACTTAGTTTAACGTATACACAGTCTAATGACTTAAAATTTGGAAAATAATAGAGAAATTGAATTGGGAATGAATCTAAGCCTAAATAAAACTATATATTTTTTGCTAAATAAGTGAAATAAGGGTTATGGAAATATTGAGACCCTATTTTATTCTTGAAGTTTTTCTCATAAAAAGTTATTGAAATAATGAAAAGTATTGTTAGTGGGTTAGAGCAGTAATTATGTATTTAAATATAATGAAAATTACTCTCTCTATATTCCCAAACCATCAATATCTACCCATCCACATAGGGAGGGCCATTCCCTAAATGGGGGATTGTGAAGGGGATTGATGGTCCATGGTTGGTGTGGAAAAGTGCTTGAATGATGTTTTCCCTCCCCATTATATTATTTATTAGAGACTACACTTGAGATTATCATATATACTAAAGTTTGAGTGACTCATACTCCATGGAGCAGTGTATCCATTATTGTATTTATGTTGAGACATAATTCCAATTGTAAATATAATTTATTACTTATAGTAATTTGAAAATAGTGGTTGTATTATTGTACTAGTTGTGGCTGGATTTTATGTAATTACTTTCCTTATGCAATTATGTTTTGTTGCATTTGATGCTAGTGATCAGTAACTATTAATGTACATGTTTAATATACTTAGTTAGTATGCTTAGATCACTAATTAGATTCTTTTGTTTTAATGTAATGAAATAATATGTAGAATGTAGATTTTAAAAGAAAAAATAATTGTGTTATTCTAGTAAATCCATATGGGGATGTTACAAAAAATGTTGTACATATAACATTTTGTATGCATAATACCCCTAAGAGGACATCCACTATCATATTTCTTAGAGTGTTTTTTATACATAATGTATATGTATCAATTTATCTAAAATAATCCCATAACTATATTAGAAATGAAATGAATTCATATACTTATTTTTATGAAACCTACTTCTTTTCCAAATTCCTTTTTAAACCAAAATAACAATAGAATCCAAAACATCTTTCACTTATCAACCAAATTTTTACATTTTTATGAGTACACCTAGTTGGGTACATAAATATCAAATCATAATACATAGTCAAATTATAGTAAACCAACCACAACATAGATTACTAAATAACTATGCAATTTAATAATTTTCACCTTGCTACCAATCAATCCTTATATTGACTAAGATTATTTTAGTCAAAAATCAATATCTATACAAAGACACATTACTAAATCAAATAATTCATATAGAATGTGAACATAGTTTAAAACATAAATGACCATATCAATTTTTATGAAAAATGAATATAAACTTATATAAAGTCAAGTGTGAATCTACAGTCATTTTATCCTCATCATGTCCCCATATATAATAAAATTAAACCAAAAAAATTCACAACTTATATGTACATAATAATATATGCATAGAATAGGATTTAAGACTAGGTATATGTTTTATACTTCTATATTATTTGTATCTATTCAAGTCTAAATAAAAAATTTGAATCCCAACCTTAAATTTGTCTAAATTGATAAAATCAAAAGTGTTATTTATTATCACCTAACATTTTCTCATGGGTTTGAATACAATTATATACAATAATTTAAATATACTCAGTCACTTCTAAAATAATATGACATAGATGTATACAATTGTGTGTGTGTGTGTGTGTGCGTGTGTGTGTGTGTGTGTGTGTGTGTGTGTGTGTGTGTGTGTGTGTGTGTGTGTGTGTGTGTGTGTGTGTGTGTGTGTGTGTGTGTGTGTGTGTGTGTGTGTGTGTGTGTGTGTGTGTGTGTGTGTGTGTGTGTGTGTGTGTGTGTGTGCGTGCGCGCGCGCGTGCGTGCGTGCGTGCGTGCGTGTGTGTGTATCAGTAATGGTGTTTATAAATAACCCTATGGTTTTATCCATATTTTTCACCTATATATATATATGTATATATATATATATATATATATATGTATATATATATATGTATGTATATATATATATATATCATATGACTCATTATTATATAGTTATTTTCATTATTTTTATTGGGTATCCAAAAATAAATATTTATATTGTTTAACTCAACATGGTCTATTTTTGTAACCCATATTTAAACTACCAAAATGGAAATATATATACACACTAATCTGAATAACTCAAATTCATGCCACTATGTATATATCTAACCACAATTTATTCCCTATATGGATAGTTTTTTGAACTTTAAAAGGATTCTAATATTTAATGAAAAAATACCAACAGTCATAATATTTTTATGGCTCATTCCCAAAAATCCTTAGGTTACCCTGAGTTGTTTGTGGGGTTATATGAAGGCTGAGCCTTCCATAGGGATTCACAAACCACCCATCTAATTTTAAGGATTCAAACAAGAAAATCTAGTAACCTAAGTTCAAAACATATTTCATAAATCATGCATGAATTCAATTAGTGAACCAACCTAATAAAAGCAAATAAGCCAAACAAAAATCCTTTGCTCACACTATTTCACCATCTTCTTCTCCTTCTATTCCCTTTTCTTTGTCTATTTTCTCCATTGTTCACATCCCCATTCTCATTTTATTCATTTTTCCATCTATCTCCTCAGCACTATCTAATACCAATTCAAATCCAAAAATGGCTCAACATAACTTTTTCATCATTCCATCTACCATCATGCAATTTCTCAATAAAACTCCATGATTATCCCGAATGATGCTTAACTCCAAGTCAATGAGGGGTTAACAACCTTAATCACTCAAAGATTCCATTTTAGTGATGAAGCTAATCATAATATAATCCATAATATAATTACATGCCAATGACTTAAGGTGCTACCTTTCCATTCACAATTTAAATAAACAACACCAAAACCTTTATACCATGCCATACATGTCCATTGACCTAGTCGACTCATCATTTCATGTTAAGTTGACCATTCAACTAAATTATAAATTAAATAAATACCAATGTATTTAAAGACCATAGTCTATCTTACTATATCTACCATAAAACATTTGGCAACACAAGATTTTTAATGCATTCATCTTTTATAAAGATATATAAATCAATGTTATTATCTTTTAATATTATACTATAATATAATAATAATAATAATAATATTTAATTATTACCTATATCATCTAAATCAATAATAATAGAATCCATATAAATCCTTTTAATTCCCATATGACATTAAATTATTGCACTACATAGTCATTTCAAAATAAGGAAATATGATAAGTATAACATAAATAATTTCACTTGATCAACCAAATAGTTATGTCAAACATGATAAACTATGCATGCTCACTAAATTATAAAATTTACTTAAACAATCAACATGATCATAAATAATAACTATATATAAGAAAATTACAAGAACACAACATTCATTTAATGTAAAACTAAGCATTCTATAACTATCCATATAATTATCAACTACAAATGTGGTGTGTGCAACAAGTTTTCTAGATTCATTCTTTGTCATCCCCAACATCTCCATATAACCACCCTCTTTGATGATACTCTCCCTCCATCACAAATATAAAGGAATAATCCATCCTCCATCCACCTCATAAAAATGAAGGTAGTTAGCCTGAAACATCATCATATCCATAAAATAATGTTATATAACTAATCAAACATGATTAAAAAGTATAAATTATAATAGTACCACTAACTCATAACATCTAATCACATAAATTTAGCATTACAAAATATCCCATAATCAACATATGTCATCAAGCTAAATCAAATATTATTTAATTAAATAATTAATCACCATAACCCATATATTAATCATATTCTTTAGGTTAGAGAGAAATTAGGATGTGACATCCTTCCCCCCTAAATCTGGTCATTATCTTAATGAATTTTATTCAAACATAGAAAATAATAAAATATGCAGTAGAAAATCAAGCAAATAAATGTGGAAATAACCTGTAAAACTCATCATAGTTTTTCAAAGTGGAAATATCTTCAAAATATTGATCCCATAAGACCTTGTATAATGACACTTCTTTATTACATAAATTATGTTTATGAGTGTCAACTTCTCTAATTGGTGCTACCATGACCACCCTGGGATCTTGAACATGCAAAGCATTCCAATCCAATACATGTGAAAGATCCATTATATACTTTTTAAGCTAAGACACATGGAAGACATTATGCAAAATAACTAGAGCTAGTGGCAATGCAAGCCTATATGCTATAGGGTTGACCACTTCTAAAACCTTGAAGGGTCCCACAAAACTTAGTGAAAGTTTCATTGAATTCCTAAATTTAATCAAGATTTTATGAGGCTTAACCTATAGAGACACTTTATCATTACAAAAAATTGTCTATCTATTCTCTTTAGATCAGCATAACTTTTCTATCCATCATTGGCCTTGACCAACCTCTGCCTAATTATCCTAACTTGTTCTTCCATTTCTAAAAGAATTTCAAGTCCAAATACTACCCTATCTTCTAACATGTCCTAACTAATTTGTGTTCTACACCTCCTTCCATATAATACCTAAAATGGAGCCATCTTTAATGTTGATTGGTATGAGTTATTATAAGCAAACTCAACTAATGGAAGATACTCTTCCCAGTTGTATTATTGATCCATGAAGTACATATGAAGGGGATATTCTATGTTTTGATTAACTCACTCTATTTTTCCATCAGTTTGTGGGTGATAAATAGTGTTAAAGTTTAACTAATTAATCAAAATTGAATTTAAGGTCAACCAAAATCTAGAAGTCATTTTTAAATCATGATTTGATATGATTTTATTTGAAAAAACATGCAATAAATACACTTCCTTCACAAATTTATTTAGAAGAGTAGGTACATCATCTATCAAGTTAATCAGTATAAAGTGAGCTACCTTAGTTAGATTATCAAATACTACCAAGATCATGTCATTCCTATTCTAAGATAATGTAAACCCTTGGACAAAGTCCATAATAATCACCTAACACTTCCATTCTGATATGTCATATGGATACAACAATCTATCCAAATGCACATGTTCATCTTTCACATGCTGACATTATAAAAAATGAGACATAAAATCCATTGCATCTCTCTTGATTCCTTTCCATAAATAGAATGGTCTAAGCTCATCCATGAGCTTAGTCACTCCTTGATGTCTTAAATATAGGGTTTTGTGAAGTTATTTTAGCACTGTGATCCTCAAATTATCCTTATCAAGTACATACATCCTACCATTATACTAAAAAATACCACCATTATCTATCACGAAACCCTTATACTTAGGATTATAATAAACTTCAAATGCTTTCCTAACCTAATCATAGAATTCATCTCTTAGAGATAATTTGGTCACTTGATCCTTGAAATTACTTCTGATAGTATCCATGGATGATATGTACCTTCTACAACTTAGAGAATTAGCTACTCTATTCTCCTTGCCTTTGATATAGTTAATATCAAAATCATAGTCAAAAAATAATTCTAACCATCATCTTTATCGAGCATTCAAATTTGGTTGGGTGAGTCCCAAGTAATCAGTCTTGAGCTAAAACTATTTTCTCAATGGATAATGCCTCCAAAATTTCAAAACATTCACAATTGTCATAATTTATAGGTCATGAGGGATATAATTCACCTCATAAGGCTTTAATTTCCTAGACTCATAAGCTACGATTGAACCTTCCTCCATAATAACTCCTCTAATTCCATCCCTTGATGTGTTGGTGATCACTAAAAATTGATCGTTAGGGTCAGAAAATCTTAACACTGGTGATGAAGTAAGCCTTATTTTTAGTTCCTAAAAGGCTATCTCACACTTATATTACTAAATGAAATTTTGATTCATATATTGAAGAGTGGTAATTAGATTGACTATCTTAGACAAATTAGGAACAAACTTCTTATAATATCATACTAATCTCATGAAATTGTTTACCTTGTGCACATTATTTAGTGCTAGCCACTCCATAATGGCTCTTATATTTATTGTATCTATTGAAATAAAATATTTAGAGATAATATATCCTAGCTATTGCACTTTATTTTGGATAAAAAAACATGCAGACATCTTTTCATATAATCTATGCTTCCATAAATTTTACAAAACCAATTTCAAATGTTGTAAGTGTTCTTCCTCATCCTTGGACTAAATGAGGATGTCATCAAGAAAGACTAACACAAAACAATATAAGTAATATATGAACACACTATTCATAATATTCATGAATCTTATAGGAGCATTTGTCAATCCAAATGGTAACACTATAACTTTGTAGTGCCCATATCAATTCCTAAACATTTTCTTTGGGATATCTTCTTCATGAATCCTCAACTAGTGATACCCTACTCTAAGATCAATCTTAGAAAATACTAAGGCCCCTAAAATTTAATCAAAGAGGTCATCAATGCATGATAATAGATTCATATTCTTTATCATTTCTTTATTCAACATTTTATAGTCAATGCATAGGATAAGAGTACCATCCTTCTTCTTAACGAAGACAACTAGAGCACCCCATGGTGATACACTTGGTCAAATTAGGCTTTTTGATAATAAATCCTAAAGTTGTGCCTTTAACTCAACCAATTCAGTGATTGTCATTCTTTATAGTGCTTTGGATTATGGTTCTGATCAAGGTATGATATCAATCAAGAAATCAAACTTATTCTTAGGTGGAAATCTTGGTACTTTCTCTAAAAATACATCATGAAAGTTTTTCAAAAAAGGATAATCTTCAATAGATGGTTCCTTAGATTCTTCCATCTCATTTATCTTAATGATCAATTCTTGGCATCCCTTTCCTTGAACTTTCTTGAGTTGGATGGTAGAAATTTACCTTCGCTTCAACTCCTTTCTCTCTCCTTGAAGTTGTGTTTGATTTCCAAAATCATTAAGACACTCAACCTTATTCAAAAAATATCCAACCTTGGATTTTGATTTTTAATCCAATTGACTCTTAGGATCACTTCATATGATCCCATTGGTACTACATAGAGATATATTATAGTAGTAAACTCAAGCAATCTAATCTATGTTTTAAATAGACATTTATAAACCTTGACCTTAGACTCATTCCCATATTGTATCGACCATGAATTTATCATAACTCTAGCCTTTCTAATCAATTTTTTGAGCACTCTAGGAGAAATAAAATATTCTATATCTCTTGTATCAATTAAAATAGAAACTAGATGATTAAACAAAATATCTGATAAATCAATGGGTGAAGTTTGATATTTAACCTATCAATTATTAATAACTAAATGAATCCACTATTGAAACATACCTTGCTAAGAAGTTGGTTCCTTATTATTTGATTTGTACTAAGGATAATTTTGAGCAAAATGGTCACCTCCACAAATGAAGCAACCTTCAATTGGTCCTTTCATCTCAATTTGTTGGTTTTACTTGTAACCACCCTTGGAACCATTACCAAGATTTCTATTCCTTGAACCAATATTGAATTTAGTGTTTTGATTCTTGAACTAACCCTTAGAATCTCCCCTCCTATGCTTCCAGTTCTTCTTTAAAACTAGTTTAGAACTTCCAAATTTATTTTTGAATTTATTTATGGCTAAAGCAAGAGGTTATAGTTTTTTTCTTTCTTGACCACCTTCTCAAATACCTAATCCATGGTAGATGTACCATGCACATCTACTTCACCACCTATTTGGGATTTCAATCCCATGATGAACTTCATGATTTTAAACCTCTTATTTACCTGATATTGAGGTACATACTTAAGAAGCTTGGTGAATTATTCTTAGTATTCATTTATTAACAACTCCCCTTTCTTAATATTCTAGAAATCCATAATATTTTGGTCAAATTATAGCTAAGGAAGCCATTATGACCTAAATAGTGTAAAAAACTATTTCCAAGTGGTGGTGTTTGAGTTGAGATTCATCTCAAGCTTCTTATTTGTTCTCTAAGTCACTGCCTCACTAACAATCTGATAAGCTCCCCAGATTGATTTCATGACTTTTTAATAATTTTGAATCTTTAAATACTTATCCATTTCTATTAGTCATGCTTCAACTCTATCCCCCAATATAGTTCCATAAAATTTGGGTGGATTCACCTTTTTCATGTTGCATGCTAATTATGCATCTACTTGAGCTCTAGCATCCTATAGCACCTCCTTATACCTATGATCTTGAAGATGTTCTTGGTCATTAGGATGATCTCTAGGTTCTTCCTGAGCATTCTCCTTTTCATAGCCATGTACTTCCTATTCTAGGGCCATGATTTAGTCCCTAGTCTCTTTTATGGTTGCAAGGATTTGGTCCAACTTCATAGCTTGCTTAGTTACAAATTAATTTGGATCCATAGGGGGTTCAGTATTCAAATTTCCCTCACCTCCTATTCTATCATGTACCATTGTTATTCCTATATTAGGGGAAATAGTTTTGTGTTAGCAGACACATTAAGTCCTAATGTTTGAGCCTTAACTCTGATATCACAATGTAACAACCCCATAGGGTTTTACCAGAATATTGCATTTTTTTAACACATTTTCAACAAATAGATTTCTCCATAGGATATTATAACTAGTTATATTTAAATAGATATTTTATTTTAGTTAACCATTAAGGTTTTAGCCAATCAACTTAGATAAGGATCACCATGAACATAAATATAATTTATGAGCAAAATTGAATAATTATAAATATTGCATTAAACCATAATTGAAATAGTACAATTTCATCTTTACCTTTTACATCATTATAACCTCTGTTGTATAATCATAATGAATACAATTTATAGTTTTTAGCAATATAATTATTATATCAAAAATGATTAAAACATGAAATAAAGATCTTCTAAGTAGAGTATCCATGAATATATAGTCTCCATGACTCAAGTATCAATATGTAATCTCAAGTTTAGTCTCATGTATAGTACTCTAGCTAGGAGGAAAAGCATCATTTGAGTGCTTTTTCACACCAACCATGGACCATATATCCCTTTTAATATCTCACATCAAGGGGATGGACCTTTCTTCATATATGGTTAGATAATGATGGTGTGGGAATCTAGAGTAAAAAACCAAAACTCGTGTGTTGAATAGATCTAATAAATAATGTGTACCATAAAGAAATTCATTCTAATATGATATCTCATAATTATAAAAATTATATAAACATATGAAATGATAATGTCTAATTAACATTACTTTGGCCAAAGTTTTTAATAATAAATGATATCTAGGATCTATAAAATTCATACACACTGCTTGAATCATATTACTCCTTATCTTGCATTAATGGTGTTAATTAAGCTAGTGAAATTTTTCCACTACTTAATTAGGGTCATGAATGTGATATTCAAAAAATAAATAAATAATATTAAAAATAATAGATTCATTCATAATAATCTACTTTATCTAATTTAAAATTAAGCTAATATTAAAAATATCATTTTCATTGATTTAGTTCATCAACTGAATTTAATGCAATCCAAACATCAAATGTATTCTCAATAATAAATAGAATACAAAAATAGTCCTCAACAACATACCATCTGAGTAATGTTTATCTAGACAGTCAGTTACTTTAATCATAAATAACTTATAACATTATTTACCCATGAAATAATATTATAATTATGACTAATTTAATCATTTATATTCTGCATACAACAACCAAAACAAAACATAATTTATTTTAAAAATCACTCATTTTCTATGCTTTAAACAAAATAACAAGCATCAACCACTTACTGTCATTATAACAACATTATAATAAGCATTCATACACCTTATGGTAATAGTGCATAATACAAGTGTGTGTGTGTGTGTGTGTGTGTGTGTGTGTGTGTGTGTGTGTGTGTGTGTGTGTGTGTGTGTGTGTGTGTGTGTGTGTGTGTGTGTGTGTGTGTGTGTGTGTGTGTGTGTGTGTGTGCGTGCGTGCGTGCGCGTGTGCATGCGTGCACATGTCAATTTAGTTTAATAATATCTGATTTAATACAATCCCCTAATATATGTTTAACCAATATATATATATATATATAATATATATTATATATATATATATATATATATATATATATATATATATATCTATATATATGTACATTCATACATACACACATTTTCAATTTAATCAATGTCTTAATAATGTCGTACATCTATCATTTTTTATGAAAAATACCCCTAAGAGGACATCCACTATCATATTTCTTAGAGTATTCTATATACATAATGTATATGTATCTATTTATCTAAAATAGTCCCATAACTATATCAGAAACAAAATGAATTCATATACTTGTTTTTATGAAACCTATAGATTTCATACACAATATCATTTATTTTCCAAATTTATTTTTAAACCAAAATAATAATATAATCTAAAACATCATTCACTTATCAACCAGTTTTGTAAATTCTACTGACTACACCCAATCATGTACATAAATACCAAATCATAATGCACAAGAAAATTTTAGTAAACCAACCACACCACAAATTACCAAATAACTATGAAATTTAACAATTTTCACCTTAGTAATAGTACATATATGAATTGAGCCAATGCTATTCACATATCATGAACTATACAAAGACACAATAATAAATAAAATATTTCATATAGATTATGCACATAGTTTAAAACACAAATAACCATATCAATTTTTATCAAAATTAAGTATCAAATTATATAAATTCAAGTGTGAATCTACAGTGATTTTATCCTCATCCCATCCTAATATATAATATACTTAAACTAAAAATATTCCTAGCTTATATGTACATAATCATATATGTATAGCACAGGATTTAAGACTAGGTATATGTTTTATACTTATGTATTGTTTGTATCCATTCAACTCTAAATAACACAGTTTGAATCCCAACCTTCAATTTGTCTAAATAAATAAAATCAAATTTGGTATCTATTATCACCTAACATTTATTGATGGGTTCGAATATAATTCTATACAATAATTTAAACCTGCTTAGTCACTTCTAAAACCTTATGACATAGATATAAATCCTTATATATATATATCATCAATATATATACAATTATATATATTAGTAATGGTGTTTATAAATAACCCTATGGTTTTATCTATATTTTGTACCTATGTATATATATCATCTGACCCACTATTATATAGTGATTTTCATTATTGTTACTAAGTATCCAAAAATAGATATTTATACTGTTGAACCCAACATGATCTATTTTTGTAACCCATATTAAACTAACAAAATGTAAATATATATACACAATAGTCCAAATAACTCAAATTAGTACCAATGTGTATATATCTAACCATAATTTCTTCCATATATGAATAGTTTTTTCAAAATTTAAAAGGATTATAAGATTAACAAAAAAACTTCTAACAGTCAGTATTTCTATGGCTCATTCCAATAAATCCTTAGGTTACCCTGAGTCATTTTTGGGGTTTTGTGGAGCTGAGAATTCCATAGGAATTCACAAACCACTCATCTAATTTTAAGGATTCAAACAAGAAAACCAGTAACCTAAGTTTAAAAAATATTTCATAAAACCTGAATGAATTCAATTACTAAACTGACCTGATAAAAGTATGTAAGCCAATGAAATTCAAACAAAAATCCTTTTTTTCACACTTTTTCACCACCTTCTTCTCCTTTTGTTCCCTTTTCTTTATCTGTTGTCTCCTCCTATTCACAACCCCATTCTCTTTTTATTCCTTTTTCCATCTATCTCCTTACCACTATCTACTACCACTTCAACTGTTTGATAAATGCATGTCAAAATTGACTCAATAAAACTTCTTCATCATTCTATCTACCACCATGAAACTTCTCAGTAAAACTCCATGATTATCCCAAATAATGCTTAAATCCAAGTCAAGGAGGGGTTAACAACCCTAATCACTCAAAGCTTCCATTTTAGTGATTTAAATATCATAATATAATCCATAAAATAATTACATCCCAATGACTTAAGTTTCTACCTCTCCATTCAAAATTTAATTAAACAACACCGAAACCTTTATACCATGCCATGCACATCCATTGACCTAGTTGACTCATCATTCCATGTTAAGTCAACCATTCAACTAAATTATAAACTGAATAAATACCAATGTATTCAAAGATCATAGTATATGTTATTATGTCTACCACAAAATATTTGGCAACACAAGATTTTCAATGCATTCATATTTTATAAAGACATAAATAAATGTTATTATCTTTTAATATTATACTCTAATATCATAATAATAATATTTAATTATTATTACCTATATCATCTAGATCAATAATAATGGAATCCATCTAAATCTTTTTAATGCCTATATGACATCAAAATATTACACTACATAGTCATTTCAAAATAAGGTAATATGATAAGCATAAAATAAACAATTTCACTTAATCAACCAAATAGTTATGTCAAACATGATAAACTATGTGTGATAACTAAATTAGTGAATTTAACTAAACAATCAACATTATCATAAATAAAAACTATATTTTTAAAAAAAAAATCATAAAAGAACACAACATTCATTTAACGTCAAACTAAGCATACTATAACTATCCATATAATCAGCAATTACATATATGGTGTGTATAATGGGTTTTCTATATTTGTTCTCTATCTTCCCCCAACATCTCCAACTAACCACCCTCTCTACTGATATTGTCCCTCTATCCAAAATTTGAGGGAAGAATCCATCATGCATCCACCTCATGACAATGAAGGTAGTTATCCCAAAACATCATCATATCCATAAAATAATGTTATACAACGAATCAAACATGATCATAAATTATAAAATATAATAGTACCGCTAAGTCATAACATTTAAACATGTAAATTTATCATCATAAATTGTTCCATAATCAGCATAAGTCATCAAGCTAAATTAAATATTAGTTAATATAATTATTAATCACCATAATACATATATTAATAAGATCATTTAGATTAAATATAAATTAGGATGTGACATACATGATTCCACTATACATACATTTGAGATACAGATTCTCAAGTTTTGCATATAGATGCATAAAATTATATACAAGTTGGTACAAATTTAGGGGGAATGATACTATTCAATGCACACATACACACTTTCATATGCATGTGGCATGCTAGTGGTTCATGTACATACATAAAATATGGTTTATAGGTTGAATGAAACAAAGGTAGTCATTCCATTTCACACTTCTTGACACTAAGGTCATGATGGGGGCATGAATATTTTTCATTCTCTTTCAATCATGCATTTATTCTACATTGAGTAAACTTGAATGAAATTGATAAAAAATATATAATTAAATCTAAGGTCATGATTGGGGAAACAGACACTATTCATTATATTTATATCATGTATTCATTTTATATGGACAAAACTTGAGATAACTTGAGTGAAACTATAAAATGAATCTATAAGCCATATATAGTGGTTGATTTAGTCTTAATTTTAATCAAACCCATCATGTGGTTCCCCTTTCTTTTCTGAGTAGTTATTTAGGTTAGTGAACCACATACTTCTCCCCACATTTATTAATGTTGGTGCATGTTATCTTCCCAGCCTAAGGGTTTTCATAGTTACAAAAAATTGAGGCATAATCACTCTAACTCTCCACATGCTTCAATAGTTAAAACATAACTCTCTAATGCTTTAATAAGGAACCATCATATCAAACAAGTTTTAAGGGAAAAATTGTTTTCAACAACACATAGGTGTACTCCTTCCTTTATCTTTCATTTTCAAATTTCAAAATTATATTTCAGATTTCAATCTATGGACATTGAATACTATATATTTTTTTTGTAGGTTTTGTTATTAGTGACCTACATAATTGGAGCTTCCAAAGATAAAGTGTGTTGTAAAAACTCATAAATACTCTTTTTTATCATATTAATTCCATTTTTATAATAAAAATAAGTCACTTTTAGATACTAAAATATGTATTGAGTACTTGACAATGACAAACTTGACATACATTTGACACACATGGCTTGCACACACAAGTAGGTCTTAACCCACCATTTTCTCACACCTATGTGTTACCTTATGATTTTTACTATCCCATTTTATTGTTAAACACCTAAAATAACTTCATTATGTATTTCAAATATACATACTATCACATGCACACACACACACGTACACACACACACACACACACACATATACACACACACACACACACACACACACACACACACACACACACACACACACACATATATCCTTAGAACCTTAGTTCAATCCTTTTATACACTAGGTAGTAACATTAGACTAGGTTAGTATTGTTAATTGATACTGACCTAAACCTAACATTATTTCCTCCCCCCACCCCCACCCCCCACCCCCCCCCCCTCCCGCAATAACAAATAATTTTAAAAATAAGATATTTCCTTAGGGTTGACCCATATACATAGCATGTCTATGGTATGATAAATCAAACAATTAGACACACACACACACACACACACACACACACACACACACACACACACACACACACACACACACACACACACACACACACACACACACACACACACACACACACACACACACACACACACACACACACACACACACACACACACACACACACACACGCACACACGCACACACACACACGCACACACACACACGCGCACACACACACACACATACTTGATAGGGGACTTGGTAATTATTTGGTACACATCCATACAATATTGCACCTTGATAAAAACTTCCCTATTCCTCTAAATTTTTTAATAAATAAATATTATCCCATATATAAGTCTAAATTATACCAAATCCACTTCAAATAAATAATTATCAACTATCAAAACCAAATTATTAGTTGCACTCATATATCAAATGAACACAATTGCATAAACACACTAGGTGGGAGATTTATGTGTGGCTTTATTTCATTCCTTGGAATATCATACACATAGGCATCTATCAATCATAAACGAGGGTGATTTAGGTCAGCTCAACCCATTAAATTTTCTCAAAATTTTCAAGTCTCTAACCTTCACAAGCACGCCTAAGGTTTCAAGGCAAAGAATGTTGATTTTTGGAGTTGTGCACATCATCAAGGGTTAACATTGTGCATATAGATCTTTTAAAGATAAGTAATGGTGATTATAGAGTCCCAACCTATTTTTTTAGATAGGTGACTATTGATAACTAATATTCAATATCGACTGTCAATACTAACCTAAAGCTAACAAAATTGGCCTTGTGTAGACACAAACACAATTTTGGATATTTATGAATCACATGCTTGTTTAAATTTATTTTCCATTATCATAAGTCATCATAGTCATATAGTTAATAAAAAATATAAGTACTTATCCATTTTTTGTACTTTTTATATTTAGTATATGCCACTTATCAAATCATTATATTCTATTTCAAGCTTTTACATTCAAGTTCATGCTCAAATGTCATATTTAATAATCTAGACTCACATGCTAGTTTGTATCCTATTAGGGTTTATAAAACCACATTGGGTTAAAATAAAGACTTGCAATAAAATAACACCATAACAAGAGCAATAATGGGAGCCTTTATTTTGTTGAGTCAAATTCTTGGTATGTTAATGGTAGTAGACAAAGTTGCTTCATTTTTTGGAAGAGAACTAAGGGATATGTTTTTTGTGATACATGTGAAATAGAGGAAAATTCAATGTATTATACTAATTTTAAAAATAATTATAAGGATATTAAATACCCAAATGAATAAAAAGATCAAACTTAGAATATTAGGAGCCCCTATCTACATAGAGAAGTTACAAAATCAAAATTATTTCCCTAGAGGGAAATGATTAGAGATATACGCCATTATTGTGAGGTCAAGGATGGTAAAATTCATTCCCCAAGAAAGAGGATTATTTTATATGTTACAATATTTTCCATTGGGAAAATTTTGAGGTTTCCTAAACCTATATTGATATATTCAAAAGAGTGGATCTCAAGTTGGTAGAGTAGGCACATAATTTATGATGTTTCAAAGAAGTGGATTAAAAACCTTGGATATTGGATAAATAAACAAGACACGCCTTATCTTGTGAGGTTGTTTAAAGTAACTATTAGGGACGTTATGGTCCTAATTAATAGGATCATGTTGACATTTTTTAGTTTTCATCCTCCAAAATATGCACAAAAAGGAAACCCACTAATTAGGGTGAGTTAATTTTGTTATATCTCATTAAATCATTTAAATAATGCAATCAAGGAAATAATTTCAATATGGACTTGTATCTTATTGATTTCTTTGTTACACATTGTAATTTATTCAAAGTATATTTAGTCTATGGTTCCATTTGGAAAATAATCCAATTCATGTCACTTGTAACATTCTGTATAATTATTTACATTGCACTAGTTACATTAAAATTTGCAATGGATTCTTCCCTATTGTCCATGAAGCCATATATGACACTAAGTATCATAAAATATCTAAAACTATAAGAGAAACATGTTTATTTATGGAAATTGGTTTTATTTCCAAGATAACATAGTGTTGAGAATAGAAGGATCCTTTCAATGCCCTCATATATTGCCTATGCTATGCCAAACTATCTCATTATTATGGAAATATCTTACCAGTTGTCAATAGGGATTGCCTTACTCTTGAAACAAAAAATGAAACTATGATACCCAAATTACCTGTCTTTATGTGAAGATATTTTTCATAATTTTATTATGTTAAGGATAAGAGGGGAAACATTGGTCCCCTATTATTTTATATAAGTTTAATATTGGCCTTGGGATTCTCTCATGATAATTGAGAAGTATTTGGATTTAGTCATGCATAGGCCAATATTAGGTACAAACACAAACCCCAACCAAAGCATGAAGTTTTTATGGATGTGTATAATAACCAAGAATCCATAATTAAGTTGGATAAGGATATAAAATCAATATATGTGAAATAATTGAGTGAAATACGGAAAAGTGACATTAAAGAGAACTCAGGTTTTGAAAAGACTAAAAAATGTAGATTAGGTAGAGTGCTCCAAAATCAAAGTTAATTTAAAGATAAATTTTGTGCCCTGTATTTTCTATCTAATTTATGAAGTTTCTATGCATGTTTTTGATAAATCCCCCATGGATAATGTGTTAATTAAAGTTATGGTATCATAAGGTTTTCCTAAAGAAGTCATTGATATTATTGATACATGTGTTTCCCCTAACTCATTTAATGACCCCTTCTTAGTTCAAATCAAGTTGTGTTAATCCAAATTACTATTATTAATTAAATTGATTTAGTTTCTTGTGTCTCATCCCTTTCTTTTGATGTTATAGATCCTAATTTTTACCTAGATAATATACCATAGACCAATGTTTCTTGGTATATGGTTGGGAATTCAATTGATCTTAAGAGTGTTGAGGAATCCATAGGCCTTATTATCAAAATTGGATACAATTTTTTAAATTTGAATGAAGGAAAATGGAGAATGTAGATATGGTTGTTACTGAATAACCCAAGTTATAAATCAAGTATGAAAATAAAAAGATAAAATTAGTCAATAGAAGTAAGATAAAGATAGGAGAAGAAACTATGACTCCATAGACACAAGTTTTGGTAGATTTGATTAGAACCAATAAGACAACTTAATCCATGATCAAGGCTTTAAAATATGTGGTTATTGATAGAGCTATAAAATACTAAGAAATATAAAAATAAAATTATATAAATATAATAAGAACTAATATAAATTAAGGAAAGTTTAGAAGATTTGGTTGCTACAAAAATATCCATATGGAAAGTATTTTTAGATATAGAGTCTACCCTTGTTGATTTTTTTATAGTATTAATAGATTTTCAAAATAATTTATCCTAAGTCAGGTCAGTACATATAATATTTAAATTACAAGAACATTTTTGGAAGTTAGGAAAATGATTGAGGTTGTTGATGAAGACTGAATCAAAATCACTTCAATGGAATTCATAAAATTTGAATAAAAAATGATTTTTATTTATGTGAGTAATTTTTTATAGGTCTTAGAGGTAATAATAATAATATTTTAAAAAATAAATGAGACATGCAAGTTATTTACAATTAAAACCCAAGAGCTACTTTCTCTTTCTCTAATCCTTGATTTTTGAGATTAAAAAAGAAAGTGGATAGCTAGGTAAATATTCAAAGGCATGGTAGACAAGGTAGTAAAAACAATAAACACGAATTCACCAATTCACAAAAAATTTAAGATTAATAAATATAATATTATGTCATTTATCTATCTCAAAAGGTGGAATGTGCACATGTGTTAATTAGAGACACTGCACAAACATTATTGGAGATCAAAATGGGACTTATAGAAGCAAAGAGATGAGTTGGGATGTGATGGTTGGTATACATAACTTATATTCAAGAATATTATTAAAGATGTGTAAATTTATTAGTTGAACATTTATTTTCAAAATAATCATAATATTTTAATTGCTAAAAATGGGTGGCTTAGCTAACCAAGTGTCATTCATAAATAGCGATGATGTGTAAGGATAAAACACTTTTATTATTTAAAGCATAAATTTGATAGAGAATCTAGCTTGTAAGTTATTATATAATTATTTTCATGTTAAGATAATTTCAATTTGAAAAATATTTATGATATTTTTTTTCCTTCATGTTCTTATAAAGATAATGTTTGAATAGAAATAGATAGATAAAGACTAGCTTTTAATTCAAATGGTATTTATAATTTGAGATTTGGGTTGATATCTTTCTTGTTAAAGTCTCTTCTAATATTTGTTTCATTAATTTATATCAAATTTGAGAAATGTTATTTTTTATTGATGAATGACTATATATTGACATGTAACTTTCATTGTATTGACTATTAATCATTTAAACTATTTTAATTTGATTAGTGGATAATAACACTTTACAAATTTGTGAATGTTACATAAGTTATTTTTTCCCAAAAAAATTAACTAACAATATTTATAATAACATCTATTTTTATAAGATTGATATAATGTTAGGATTATTAAAATTTGGTTTAATTTTGAATTAGTGTCTAGGTTGTTGAATTAAAAGTGTGATTTGTATGAATAAGTTATCTTCTTTCTAAAAGTGTAATCTTGAAACATTCACTTGTAGTGAACATAAGAGAATTTAAATTTAATAATTAAAGGTAATGATGATCATTTTTATTTTATTTTTCTTTAAAAACATGATTAATTTATAAATATTATAAGTAATTTTTATTGGCTTATATTTTTGTGTGACTCTTTTAAAGCTAAGGTAACCCATATGTTGGTATTTCCTATAGAAGGCCTAAAATAAAGTGGTTTTCATCAAACCTCTCAATAAATTGCATCCATTTCAAATCAATAACTAAAAAATAACACTAAGGAGAATGGTCTTGTACCAAAGTTAGGTTTTTACAATTGTATATATTGGTTACATCACACTAAGTAAAATACACCCAATAGTCCATTGCAACATAAGTGTTTCATGAAAATGATCTTCAATGATTACCTAATTTATTCTATAATTTTCTTTAGAATTCAATATTAAATGATAGATTCCCTTTCAAAATTTTTTATATTATTGAATTACTTCTCTATATGTTTTCATTCATTGCATTTTATTGGAATCATTATTTATTAGAAAACAACATGAACAAATAAACAAATAATTATATAATACAGGAGTCAAAGGAAACCTTTTATCACTTGAATTATTGAATCTTAAAAATTTACATGACACAAAAAATTATTAAATAGTAATTTATGAGTGGACAAACCTCAAATATTCATAGAGGCAAACCTTGTACGTAACATCAAATTTTATATTCCTAAAGAGTCAACTATGGCCCATTACTCATATGGGCCCATTTGATACTCATATGTGCCCACAAGTAGATACATAACATTCACCAGGTTATGATAGGGTCTCATGGACTTTTCTATTCCAAGTCATCAAGAAATTTGGGTTTAATGATAAAATGTCTCACCTGATATGGAACGTTGTCTCTTCTACAAAATTTTTGGTTTTAGTCAATGGGGTCCCTAGAGGTTTCTAATCTTCTTTAAGAGGAATCCATTAGGGGGACCCTCTCTCCCCTTACTTATTCATCATAATGGCAGAGGCACTGGAAAGATACATACAAGCCAACATAGTCTCTAAACATTTAGTGGGCATCAAACCTGCTTCTTCCCTTCCCCTTATGGTGGTGCAACAGTTTGTGGATGATACCATTCTTTTTGGTATCTCCTCAGTGATTGAAGCTAGGAGATGGAAGAATATTTTAAATAACTATGCCATAGATTTTGGGCAAAGCATAAATCTCTAAAAAAGTAATGTGTACTTCTTTAATACTCCTAATGACCTTAGATAAAAAATCATTGACATCCTAGATTGTGCTGATGTTGTTCTACCTGCTACCTACTTGGGCCTTCCCCTCATAGTAAAAGAGGTATCTCTAAGTTTTTGGAATGGAATATTGGAAAGAACTCAGAAGAAACTTCTTGGTTGGAAAGGGAAACTTCTCAGTAGTGCAGGCAAACTGTAGCTTCTTTGGGCCTCTCTTCAAGGGATTCCTACCTACTTCTTGTCTCTCTTTAAAATACCTGCGTATTTTGCTAATAAATTGGAATAGATTCAAAGAAAATTCTTATAGATGGGACTGGAAGATAAATAGAGAATGTCTTTAGTCAGATGGGAAAAAGTGTGTCTTTCAAAATCACATAGTGGCCTCAATATTAGGTCTATCTAGAACATGAACAAAGCCCTTCTCTCCAAAATCAAATGGAACTTGATTCATAAAAATAATGATTGGGTGGAAATAATGTATGCCAAATATATGCATAGTACTAATGGTTCCAACTTTCTTCAACAAGTAGGGTTACCCCAAGGATCTGTGATATGGAATAAAATGCTAAAAATTAGAAGCCTTCTTAAGTAAGGAATTAGATGGAAATTGGGAAATGGTTGGCATATTAAATTCTAGAATGACATTTGGGTAAAGGATAAGGCTCTTATCACATAGGGAAACTATGGAGAAATTGCTGACATTGCTACTCAATTTTTTGGAGATAAAGTCAGTGATTACATGGATAATAACAATGGCATAAGGAGCTTCAAAAATCTATCAGATTGATGTGCTCATCAGCCTGAGCTCTTCCCTAGAGTTTTAGATATTCATCGATTGATTCAAGGGATCAAAATCCCTCTCTTCCCATGTGAAGATGAATAGTAATGGTGGCCAGATAGGAATGGATGGTTCTCTATCAAATCTACTTATCAATTGCTGATTCTTGAGGCTCAGAATAAAGAGATATGGAAAAAGGTTTAGAATTATAAACTTATCCCAAAAATCAACATGTTTTGGTGGGCTACTGCTCATAACAAAATATTAACCCAAGACAACCTTCAGAAGAGAGGGTTTACCCTGGTCAACAGATGTTATTTGTGATGTTCAAAAGAGGAAATAGTTTCTCACCTTTTCATACATTGTGATTTTGCCTAGGAACTTTGGGGCATAATCCTAAATAATTATAGTATTGAGTGGGTCTATAACTCTAACCTTAAGGAAGTCATTATCAGCTAGAATCCTACCTTTTCACATCACTGGCTCATGGAATTATGGAATCAAACTCTACCCTGTTTGAGTTGGATTTCATGGAAAGAGCACAACCACAGAATATTTAGGGATATTGCTAGAAATGCCTCTCAGGTGTTTCATTATTTTGTTAAGACTCTTTTAGAAAGTGTCACCATTTTTCATATCCATACTATAGAGAAATGCCTAACTCAAGAAGAAGAAAAAATTGTGGCTAAATGGAAGGTTCTAAATCATATTCTTGCTTATAATAATTCTAAAATTCTACAGAGAGTTAATACTAAATGGAATCCCCCAAAGCCTAACTGGATGAAACTTAACTTTGATGGGGCCTCTAAGTCTAATGGTAAAGCCAGTGGGGGAGGGATTATAAAAAATGATAAAGGGTGGATGATTGATGTCTATGCTAGTGGAATAGGCTACCAGAGTAATAACTATACTGAAGCAATGACTCTCTTACGGGGGATAAAATTGGCTATATCCCTAGGTATAAAGAATTTAAGTATCTAGGGGGACTCTAAAATGGTTATTGATGCAGTTAACAAAGCATCAAATATGCGCATTAAGTTAAAATATATCATTAAGGATATTTAATTTCTTATGTAGAAGCTTAGCAGAGTTGATATTTCACATATTTATAGAGAGGGAAATAGCATTGTTGATGCCTGTGCCAATCTCAGCCACAATTTTCAAATTGGTGATGTTGGCACCAAATATATCATATCCCTTTAAACATTAGGGATCTTATCCAAAAGGAAATGACTTGTTATGGATGAGTCAGACATATGAAAAGGATAGCTCTATTAGTCAGTCCCTTTGGAGGGTGTCGACGTGGATCTTGGAGTTTGATGTCTATTGTACTCTTTTGATAATCATTTTTGATTTATTGTACCAATGTGTTAAGGCAAGCAAACTTCATTATGGAGATCACTGAGAAATGATTTTTAAGCATGGGAGGAGTAAATGTCATCTCTACATGATACTCTAAATTATGTGATATCACATTATCATTATGCATATTCAGGAGCAAGGGCTTGAAGCTACTTCAAATATGAAGGTAAAAAATGGGAATTCTCCTAGTCTAGTCTATAAATCTAAAATGGGGGGTGATAGAATTTGAATAGAACCAGTCTCTTGCTATGAGTTCAAAGATAACCCATTGGTCTGGCACTACTACAAAGAGGGTGGGATTAGTCCTTACCTAGAGAGACTCAATGGGTTTGATGAAAACCTGTTTAAAAAATTCATGAGGTCTTGGTTAAATTAGCGAGTCACTATTGGAGGAATTAGCTTTGAGATTTCTAAAAAGGTGATAGCTATGGCTACAAGCATGTCCACGTAGGGGATGATGCTACAAAGGAAAACAAAAATCATGGACCTTTCTAGCTAGAAGCTATTTTTGGGAGAAGGCAAAGAACTTGCTCCTTACCAAAGAGGATTTGATCAAGCCAAATTACCTGAGCCATGGGACGGAGTGTGCTTCATCCTCATGAAGTATTTCATGCTGGAAGGATGATTCACTAGGTTCTATAATTATCATCTCCCCCTTTTAAATCATTTCAAGCGTAATGCTCTCATCAATTTTCCCTTTTATCTGCTCTCCTCCCTAAAACATTTTGTCCTTAGGGTGAGATAAAATTTGGCAAAAAAACTTGATATGAATCCTATCCCCCTCCATCAAGGCCTCATTTTCTATTTGTATAATTTCCACCATGCCCTTAAGCCATCCAAGACTATTAGAATTGATAGTGGGGAAATTTATTCTAACCCTTTTGCTAGTGATGCTATCGATGAGCCCTGTACTTCCCATGTCTCTACCAAAACTAAAGAAGTCTCCTTTTCTACTCCTGAGAAGACCCCCATAGACACCCTTGGCTCCTTTATGAGTATGAAGGGCAAGAAGAGGAAGTTTTATGCTGGTGAAGAGGGTATTGGGGGGACCACTATGGGGACCCAAAAAAATCCTTGTAGGACCACTGGGGGTCAAGGTAGTAAATCCCATATGTCCACTAAGGTTAGTAAGGAGGGCCTCTCCTCAGGAGTTCGATGGTCAGGGTAGATTTCTAGCAAACCCACTCCCAAGGCTAGGCTTATTAACTATTCAAAGAGCACCTAAGAGAAAGCCACCCAAGAGGAAGAGAACAAAGAATTGGAAGTTTAGGAAATCTCTAAGGATACTAAAGGTAAGTAGGAGACAAGGGAATTTGAGGCTACTACGAAAGATGTTATTGACATTATGAAAAATGTTGACCAAGAGGGAAAGATGTATGTGGAGGAATTTGACGAGGAAACTAAAAATGAGATTGGTTTGAAAGTTGAAATTGCTACCCTGAAGGGTCACATCTAGAAATTGGAGTAGAACTTTACCACTGGGCTCCAAAATTCTATTCTCCTGAATATGTCTATGCTACAAGACTTGGGTAATACTGCTTCTACTGTCAATGTAGAAAACACTGAGAAATTGAATGACCTCATCAAATATATATTTATGTAAGGAGATATTTCTCTATCTCTCATTTTTCATGTTCTTATTTCATTTTAGTTTGCTATGTCTATTGGTACACTGATCATGTCATTCCTATTGTAAGGCATCACTTATGTTGATTACCTTCATGGTTCCTCTGCTTCTATAAGGGTTCAGCCCCTGGTCTGCCACCTTATATAATCAAAAACATTCACTAGGTTATTAAATAATACATCAAGCAATAGATACCTATAAGTCACTAGGTTATTGAAGAATGTGTTAAGTCACTTATACATAGCATCCATGAGTTTTTTGAAGAATACACCAAGTCACTAATACCTAGTGACCTTACCAAATAATAATATAAGTTGATGATATCTACTAGTTTATAGGTTCCCATATAATACAACATGTGGTTGATACCTATCAATTTCTAGGTTCCCATAAAATACTCTAAGTTGTTGATATCTAACAATCACTAGGTTCCCATTGAATATGATAAGTTACCAATACCTGATGGTTTATAGGTCCCCACATAATATATAATGTCACCTATACCTAATGGTGGATAGGCTCCCACATGTTTTGACAAGTCCTTCATACCTATAGGTCTCTAGGTTCCCAAATATTTTGATAAGTCCTTCATAACTAGTAGACATTAGGTAAATATCCCAATAAATTGTTCATACTAGCACTTGCTAGGTTCTTAGAGATCCCAACTTACCATTCATATATAGTAGTCACTAGTCTCCTCAAGGAATATGACAAGTATGATTTTCCTTACTAATATCCCCCCTAAATCATGACAATATGGAAATATTTAAAATTCTCCTAGCTTATCATTCATACCTAGTCATTTCTAGGTCCTTAAAGATCTTGAGTTGTTCATATGTAACCGTCACTAATTTCCATAAGGAATACAATAGGTAGAAATTTTATTATTAAACCCCCTAAATATTGACATGGAGGAAACACATAAGATGTCATATATTAACATCTCCTGTTGATAACAAATTATTAAATTCTTAGCAAGTTCCATAAACTTTCAAACTAGACTAACTCCACTTATTATATATATATATATATATATATTAAGTGGAGTTAGTCTAGTTTGAAAGTTTATGGAACTTGCTAATTCTTAAATTCTTAAATTCTTAACATCTCCTATTGATAACAAATTATTAAATTATTAGCAAGTTCCATAAACTTTCAAACTAGACTAACTCCACTTATAATACTCTAACTTGCATTAATTAAGATAAATTGATCCATATTTTCATATGTAATGAATCCTCTCATCATGTGACCTCAAACATCAATGAATCCACTCTTCATCATATCAGAACATCAATGAAGTGACTATTAATTGGAAACATTTATCATTAATGAATAAAATACTTAATGGACACCTAAACATCAAAGATTCCATTTTTCATTAGATACCTCAACATCAATGAAACAACTCTTCACTAGATAACTTTACCATCATTAGATATAACTATCATCAATGAAGTAATTATTTATTAGATACCTTAACATTAATGAATCAAATCTTAATTAGACACCTTTTGAATCAATGAAGCAAATATTCATTTCATACCTCAACCATAAATGAATAAACTCTTCATTGGTTACCATAACATCAATAAATTTTCCAATCAATTGAAATAATCTACCTTAATTTTCCATAAGAGTACATCCCATCCATAGTGTGGACCTACATCACATCTATGAACACCTATCAAAATATACAAGGAATAATTAATAATGAGATCCAAATGGATCCATGTATTCCTTCCTCATAATTTCTTTTATCCAAGGATAGACTACACCATTATTCCTCCTCTTGTACCTAAAACTATCATAACAAATCTAAGGTGATTGTAATATATTTGAGAATTTTTATATGTCATGCATTGAGACTTATAATGGCCCCTATAACCTCTAAAATATGAATAATTATTTCCATAATAATTCCTCTCCATGAATGAATCAAATTACCTGAAGTGTCTTCTCTTCTCGTCTCTTCTATTTCTAAAGATATTCCTCCTTAAATGTCTTATCTTGTGGTAATAGAAACACATCTTCTTCTTCCATTCTTTGATACTATCATGAGAAATAATTTAAAAATTAGATACCCATTTGTTAAAGGAATAATTTTTAGATATATGGTGATGACATTATCCTAAATAACCAATTCCTTCTCTCACCCATATAAAAGCTACCTTAGTAGAAAGAACAATACCTTCATGATTCTTTCCAAGAACCACATGAATAACTCATTTTGTTACATCCTCCAAGTTGATAAGTAATTTACTATCATTTTTTTACTTAACTAATTCATAGTTCTTTTATTTTTGGTTACATTTTAGTATTCCATTACTTAATCATTATATAATTTAAGGAGAAAAACCGTAAGCTATCGTGACATTAATTATACTAAATTATGTTTTATACTATAGTCCTCATGGGACTTAACTAATGTAGAAAATCATAACATCCAATTTTACAACTCAACCTTAAAGGATAAATATAATAAGTACTAAATCATGAAACCAAATATCTTATTCTTAGATGTATATTATACTAAAATGCTTATGGTCAGTTATATAATACAATCTATAGCCACTACTAAAAATTTAACAAATGATTACAATCATTATTTACAAAGTGTAGATTTATTACTCATCATCAACTAAAAAAATAATAAATATAAGGTGAATATTTTAATCAAATAATAATATGTGTGTAATACTATCTATTGTCAATATTGAGATGTACAACATTAATAGTAATGAATGTACATGGTTACCAACAACCACTACTATGTGAACCAATTAAATATTATAATGCTAAAAATAAAATAGAGATTTAATTACATATCCCAATAAACCTATGTAGTATCCATTAGTGTAAACAAATATCTATTCAATTTCAACTTTAGAGAGGGAAAACATGATCTAGGTAGTTTTACTCCAACCAAAGACCAATGGTCTCATGCACACTTGCTGACTAGGAGTGGACCTTCCCTTCATGAATGGGTAGATAATGATGATTCAAGTACTCATAACCATTTAAGAATCATATGTGAGAGTATAATCATTATTACATGAAACCAATCATACATATGCCACCTCTATCTATTATGACTTCAAGCAAACACATAAACTAGAAAATATAATAGACCCAATAATGCATACAACTATAACATCACTTTGGCCAAACCATTTATCATATTAAAAGTTTAATAAAAAATGATTCCTTATCCACATAAATTCATACTATTTGTTATAATTTCCTGTGTTATTAATTTATGATGAGTGACTATATTTAGGCTCCCTACCTGTCACTCATCACCCCTTAAAAAGGAGGACCTTTTATTAACAAAAATTTAAGCATAAGTCAAAAAAATATCACAACTAGTCCATATAAGGAGAATACATTCAAAAATGTCTAGATATTTATTAATAAAACCAATACTAAATTTCATAAATTCATCCTTAATTTTATCATACTTGGATTATATTATTTATTCCATTTATACATCATAAGATATTGTTTCCAACTATCACATAATATAATTATAACCATAATATGACCTCATTTATTTTCAAGTAAACATAACTGTCTAAAATACATAATAGTGATTCATATCCAAACCATGACCAATCATATCTAAAATCATCAAGACCCACATCATAAATACTACCAAATAGTTTACTACATGTCTATATTAGGCTATTTACATGTGATCATCTCAACCACCAGTCTAATAATTCCTTTTATATATAGACTTAACATATTACAATGCAAAGATTGTTATTTATAAATAATTCAATGATAGTCATTTGAGGATTATATTCAAAACCTTATTTACAAAAAATATAAATTTTAGATACAAACTAAGGAAACTAAATGAAGATTTATAATTTAAATTCATTAAATGCTTATAAGCCTCTGTGTGGGGGCATATCCACACCTAAATGTGTATGAGAGTATAATATACTCTCCATTCTAAATCTAAAATTTAGTCAACTCCAAAAAACACCCAAATAAACCCAACAAATAACATGGAAATAGTTGTGTTGGTTTGAAACAATAATTTTCTCAACATAGTAACCTACAACCATGTAGGCTCAAAGTTCTAATTCATCAAGCTTCAACATATACATAATTTCAAGTATTTATATTAACTATTTATTTTTCACTATATACCTTTATTTATAAACATAGTGGTCAAACTAATGTTCTCACATGTAATAAACAAACTCACATCCACCTGACAGTAATATTTAGATGCCATTCTAAGTTTAAACCAAATAGGTTTCAAAAACAATATGTTAAGCTACAGCTGGGAGTAACATCATACAATGCAACTAGAACCAACTTCTAAATTTAATAAACTCCTTAAGACATGAATAATCTCATCAAAGTAAAATTTTAGCTCCTATTATTTATCATAATAAGTATGACTATGTATATTATGATTGGGTGTCACATTCACAAATAAAAGAACCAAACTTCCACTAGTTGTAGACACAAACAAAAATGGAGTGTATTGATATCTAAAATTCCTTGGCTAGAAAAAAATATACTAAAAATGTAACCATGATGTAAAGTATACAACCATTAAACCTTACCATGTTTATCCAAAATGGGATATCGACTTCATAGATACAAAAAAAATTATACAACCATTCAAACAATATTACATTTTGACCAAAATAATAATTTGAAAGACAAAATAACAATAAATCGATACCATATTTTTCCTATAATTTTGGTTTCAAAGACACAAAATAACCATAAATCAATGCCACATTTTTATTAGAATAGTGGTTTCAAAGACATTAAATAACCTCAAATACATACCATGTTTTTTTAGAATAGTGGTTTCAAAAACACATAAAACAACCAAAAATCAAAACCACATTTTAACCAAAATTGTGGATTATAAAAGTATAATAAATAGCCATTATACAACACCACATTTTTCTAAAATGTTAGTTTTTAAAAGCATAATAATCAGTCATTAAATAACACCATGTTTTTACAAAATGGAGGTTTTAAAAGAATAATAAACATCCATTATACAACAACACATTTTACCCAAAATGGTGGTTTCAAAATCACAATAAATAACCATAAAAAACACCATGTTTTTATAAAATGGTGGTTTTCAAAATCACAATGAACATACAATCCCACATTTTAAACAAAATTTTGGTTTCAAAATCACAATATACAACCATTAAAAAACACCATGTTTTGCCAAAATGGTTGTTTTCAAAATCACAACTTCAAGGAGACTCCTAAATTTTATTCTTCATTTTCTCAAAGTTTAGAAAAAATTTATATGAGGGTTTATATTTTCAATAAGAGCGTGAGATTCAATATAACCATATATGAATTTATTAAGCAAGCAAAATCCATACAAAATCCACATTCAAATTTCAAACACTTGCCAATGAATATATGAATCTATTAACCAAACACTTGCCTGGAAATTGGAGAATAATTGTTGGTCTATGATTGAAACATGATCTTGTAAGATTCCTTTCCTCCATTCCTTTTTTTCTAAAAATAAATGGTGTCCTTTTCCATTTTGTATTCCTTTTATCATTTTAAAACCCTTGTTTATAGGAGTAACCAATCCCAAGTTATCCTTAATTTTTTGCCACCATGCCTTCATGAAAAATGAAGTAGTGCTAGTCAAATGGGATCAAATTAGTAGATGGGTAGACCAAGTCCATGTTTCACCTAAAATTTATGCCATAGAACATCCATTCAATCATAGTTGACTTGCATGTAAACAATGAAACCCTGATCATTATTTTACATTTTTACTCTAAGAATATTAACATATCCCTTTCACCCAAGGTAAATATAACCAAACCATATTTTACATCAAGGATTGGTTTAAATAATATATTGTCACCAAATATACTACCAACTAATTTTGTAATTAATTAAATGCATAGGTCCTCATAATATTTATAAAAATTAATAAGATACTTTTATACATATATTTATGCTCTTGAGGTTTTTTAATAATGACATAGGAAAAATAAAATAAGGTTATGCCACTTATTAACAAACATTTCAATGACACTCACATACACAGACTCAAAATCCTAGATATTAAAACTACCATAATAATGAATAGAAAGAAGAAAATGACACTGTCATAAAAAATGACATGTTATTTAACTCTAACTCTAAAATACATGAAAACCAACACTCACCAAGTCAAGATGGTAAAAAACTCACTACAACACTAGTTACCATCCTTTGTTCTCATGATTAAACCACAACTCATAATAAATGCACGCCTCTCAAATACTAATATAGGACTAAAGATAAATCTAAGAAATCAAAGTCATATAATAAATATGTGAATTTGTGATGATTCCTAAAAATATCTGATGTATTTCAAACAATCATGATCTTTCACCCTCTCCCCTATGATGTTCTTCCTCTGTACTACTCAGTGAGGGTGAAAGATATACATTTATAAAACCATTAATCAATAAATGATATAAATACCACTATATTATTCCATGCAAATATGTTAAAATTAGACTATAATCTTACATTTTCTGAGAAATTAATGCATTAAAATTATCGATGTATTATAGAAAATGTATAAATTTAAGTTAACAAACACATCATAATATATCCACTACACTAACCATAAAGTTAACTAATCAATAGTCATTTTTTTATTTAAAGTAGATGTTTTTAATGACAAGGATTAGACATGATGTAACATCTTCCTTCCCTTAAATATGTCATCATCTAGATGACACTATTAACATAATAAACATGTCTAAAAATGAATAAGTTCAAAAAAACATATCAATCAAATAAATGAGGAAACAACCTATGAAATTCATCATAATCATATTGTATTAAATAATATTGCTCCTACTAGACCCCATTTTGAGCCACTTCTTTAACATGTAATCAAACTATTGTGATTCTCAAGTATATGGGCCCTAATGGACCTTACATTAATCCACTTCTCTATTGTGTAATCCATTTTTGTATACCAATAAATTTCCAAACTAATAATATAATCAACTATTTTTTTTCAAACTATGATTTGTAAATGCTAATTATATAGACCCATTTCTTAGCATCAAACCATGTAAAATCTATTTGAAAAACTGGAGTAGGAAAACATCAAATTGGTTGAGAATGGGTGATGAAATTAATTTTGAAATGTATTACTCCTTAGAATCATAATGATGATATTACAAGCTAACTATAATCAATTAATATTTAACTTATATATTCCAATCAATCATATTGTAATAACACTTTCATTACCTTTATTGATTAACTAATGATGATCAACCTAGCAATAACATCCTTGTTTGTTTCTCATCAACCTTTAGGTAAGAAGGGTGCTTGTAGATAATATGCAGTCAAAACAAGGCATGCATTATAATGATCTTCATGTAAACCACATTCATAATGATAAAAAGGTATTCATTCTATAATTCTTAACAACCACTTTTTAATCCATAACATACAATGTATCTAGAAAGATTTTATCATACAACTAAAAATACTTAGTCTCAAATGTCATTTATGTTTAGTCCATTAATATGAACTCATATGGACAAGGTTACAACCATCAACATAATGGTTAAATCCACTTATTTATTTTATGAAGTGGTCTTATATAAACAAAAGAACATTTTTATGAGGTAGTTACCTACTCTTACCATTATGTAAGTAATATTAATCTCTTAATTATCCTTATTAGACTATAGGCTTGTAGGTAGTTGAACCAAATACCTACAGGTCTATAATATTCCATTAGATTTGAATAAGCTACTACCCATATGACTAGGTATACTATAATATTTTAAAGGTATAGAAGCAACAACTATATAGTCATTATTGTGCAAGAAGTAACTATAATTATATAAATAACATAATTGTCTTAGCCTTTTTATCCTTTCCAAACAACTATTACCACTATGAGGTCCCAAATGCTTCTATTTGAAGCCATAGTTATATGATAACATACAACCTTTAAATGTAGTCAAGATCATAATAACAAAGAAATCATAATTCACACAAAAAAATAATATGTCCACCATTTGGTGTCACTATCACATGGACTAAACCTATAGTCTCCAAAAAATATCATAATCATGAAGGTAAATCATATATTTACCTATAAATTTCTCAATAAAATAAAAATACCAATATCATAGCCATAAAAGAATGTGCAAAACCACTAAAAATGCCATACTTTACCAAAAATAAAGGTATAAAAAACATTTTGCCTTCAATTACAATCAACAAAAAAGGAAACAATAATATATTATTTATCAAGGATATCAATTGTAAAATAATTAAAAACACAACATGCTACCACCAAATAGAGTCCAAATCATGAGATCGAAAAACACAACCTCTTTTTAATGTCACAAACATTAGATGATATCATAATCATGTGAAAACATCAAAAAATAACCAAATGGAATAATAACCACTAGACAAGGCATAGAGTCACTAGAAGAATACCATTAAATTAAAGTAAACAACCATAAAAAGATTATTGTATAGCCACTAAAATAAATTCCATATAGTCACTACCACTAGTTATCACCTAATTTAAGGTATAAATTGTAGAAGATAAATCACAAAACACAATAATATAAATTTACTTATTGTTATATACTCTCATCTGCCTTATAATAACATGAACATATTTCAACCATAATAACAATACAAAATTTTAAAACCCATAATTTTTCCTTTCTATTATCTTATCCTTAACAAAAGTCAAAGGTGTTTTTAACCACATAAATCACTTATCAAGGAATTAAGAACATTATTTAATTTTCATGCCAATAATTGTACTACTTCAAAAAGGTTTGAACGTAATTAAACAAGATACATTCATACCAATATTTAATATGAGTTGTTATAACTTATCTTAGGTCACTAATTACTTACTAAAATTACCCTCACCAACTAGATATCAACATGGTATTGTGTACCTATCAATTTAGGTTTTGTTATAGGAAAAAGGTATTACAATAACTAAGCAAGTCATTACTTATATCCAAATTTTATCACACAAAATTTATTTTTTATTGTTCAAGGATTCCAAACAATATTTCTATTCTTCTAAAAATAATAAAATTTAAAAACAAAGGTAGTTAAAAGGACAACAAGATCACATTTCACAATAATATTACAACCTAGTTACCACATATGAGATAATTTAAGATCTTTACCACATAAAGTAAAATGATAGAAATGATGTAATCCAAGGGTATAAATCCATACTGGTCTCATTTATCAATGGATATTATAAAAAATTATTAGTCTATCTCATCTTTTATTAGATTGTATATCTATTATAAAACATTACAACTTAATAGAGCAAGTTTTGTTATGGAAAATCAACATAAATGGTCTTTTTACATGATCCTTATCTATGATAAGTATTTATAATGACTCTAAATTCATGAATGCCATCACACCGAATCATATAACAAATGAATATATGCATATAAGTATAATAGAGGCACACAATACTCAATAACCATTTATTGAAATGTTACAATGTGATTCTATTGGGTATAGTGATAAACTAAGGCTTATAGTCCTGATTAATTATCAAATATTAGAATTAAAACCCCTAATAAGGGTTTTATATATGAGATGTAATGAATATATCTCAAAAAAACAACAATAAGAGATTCATTTTCCCTAAGGAGAGCAAAATCCACAAATCCATATCTATAATTTATACTTGACTTAGGTTATTATTATTTCATCTCTAGTATCCAAAAATGAGGTTTTAAATTAATAAAAGGTTAATTACATAGAATCATAGGTGTAAGGATAGGGTTATACCCTTTTACATATCACCATAATACACTTACCCAAGCACAATGCTCGATGTATTGACAATGCAGTCCAAATTTGCCCTTTTCCCATACAAGGGTATTTCTTCCATAAACTTAATAGAATAAATTCCTAATTTAGTCATAGTTAGATGTATTTTTATCCACATTAACCCCATACACAAACCATACTCTTCTTGATTTTCAGCCTTGAATTTCATTTAGCATCACTAATGGACTCATTAAGTATGAGCATTTTAACCTCTTTCTAATACCACATGTTCCATCCTTCAAGTTGCTAAATATTTTACTAACATTTTTTTTACTTAGTTAATTCATAATTTATTTAGTTTTTGTTACATTTAATTATTCCCTTAATCATTGTATAATTCAAGGAGATAAACCATAAACTACTGTGACATTAATTTTACTAAATTATGCTCTATAATTTGTATAGTCCTCATGGGAATTAATTAATGTATCAAAGCATAGAATCTAACTTTACAACTCATCCTCAACTGGTAAATATAATAAGAACTAACTCATGTAGCCAAATATCTTATTCTCATATGTAAATTACACCAAAATTCCTATCACAAATATATAATACAATCTACAATAATTACTACAAATTTAATAAATTATTATAATCATTATTTCCAATGTTTAGATTTATTACTCATCAAAAACTAAAAAAATAATGAATATAAAGTAAATATTTCAACTTAGTCTCAACCAAAAATTATAATCAAACAATAATACATGTGTATAATACTATCTATAGTCACTATTGAGATGTACAACATAAATAATAATGAATGTACATGGTGGACAACAACCACTACTATGTGAACTAGTTAAGTACAATAATTATAAAAGTATATAAAAAAATATATATTCAATAAAATAACCCAAAAACTAATTTAGTAGTCATGAATATGCATCAATATTGATTCAAATTTAACTGTATGGAGGGAGAACATCATCTAGGTACTTTTCCTCCAACCATAGACCAATAGTCTCCTATACACCTCCCCACTAGAAGTGGCCATTCCATTCATTAAGGGGTAGATAATGATTATGAAATTATCTAAAACCATTTGAGAATCATGTGTGAGAGTATAATAACTATTAAATTCAACTAGTCATATAAACCATAAGTATGCCTTTATCTATTATGACCTCAAACAAACACATAAACATAAAGTATGGTGGACCTGACAATGTATATAACTATAAAATCACTTTGGATAAAGCATTTATAGTATTCATAGATTCCTTGTCCACATCAATCCATACCCTCTATTATAACACACTTTTATCATTTCCCATCTTGTTAACCAATGATGATTGATTGTAGTTAAGCTTACCACCTATCACTTATCACCCCTTAATAAGAAACACAACTATTTATCAATGCACAAAACTCAACATAATTCAAAAAAAGTCACATAAGAAATCCATATAAGGAGAATACATTAAAAAATTTCCATATGGACTTTTTAATACAATAAATACCAAATTTCATTAATTTACCTGTAATGTTGTCATACTAAGAATTTAATCTCTATTCCATTTATGCATCATAATATTTAGTTTCCAACTATCACATAAAATAATTATGACCATAGTATAACCTCATTTATTTTCAAGTACATAACTATGTAAAACATAATAGTTATTCATATCCAAACCATGGCCAATCCTATAAGTAAACATCAATACAACATCATACCTACTACCAAATAGTTTGTTACAGGTCCATATTATGCTATTTAAATGTTTTTATATCATCAATCAATCTAATAATACATTTAATAACTATAATTAACAAATTAAAATTCAAATATTTTATTTATAAACAATTTAGTGATACTCATTTGAGGATTATATTCAAAATTGTATTTACAATAAATTATAATTTTTAGATACAAACTAAGGAAACTAAATGATGATTTATAATTTAAATGCATCAACTTCTTATAAGCTTGTCGGTGGGAGTGTATCCACACCTACAGGTTTATGAGAGTCTAATGTACTCTCCATTCTAATTTCAAAATTTAATCAACTCCAAAAAAACACCCAAATAAACCTAATAAATAACATGGACATAGCTTAATTATTTTGGAACAATAATTTTCTTAATGGAGTCACCTACAAGCATGTAAGCTCAAAGTTATAATTAAGTGAGCTTCAACATATAATATTCCAAAGTATATGTATTAACTATTTATTTTATGTTATATACCTTTGTCTATAAACACGGTGGTCAAACTAGTGTTCTCACATTTAATAAAAAAGTTCACAACCACCTAAAGGTAATATTTAGAGACCATTCCAAGCTTAAACCAAATAGATTTAAACAAGAGGTTAAGTTACAACTGATAGTAACATTCTCTAATATAACTAGAACCAACTTTTGATCTAAGAAACTTCTTAAAACATGAATAATCTCATCAAAGTAAATCTATAGCCCCTATTATTCATCATAATAAGTAGGACTATGTATATTATTATTGGGTGTCACATTCACAAATAAAAGAGCCAAAATTTCACCAGTTATAGACATAAACAAACATTTAGTGTATTGATACCTAAAATTCCTTGGCTATAAAAATAAGTTACAAACAATGTAATCATGATACAAAGTATACAACCATTAAACGATGCCATGTTTTCCCAAAATGGGATATCAAATCCATAGATATAAAATGCATTATGCAACCATTAAAAAAATATAATATTTTTTACAAAATAGTGGTTTCAAAGACACATAAAATAACCACAAATCAATACCACATTTTCCTTAGAACAATAGTTTCAAAGACATAAAATAACCACAAATCAATACCACATTTTCCTTAGAACAATGGTTTCAAAGACACATAAAATAAAAACAAATCAATACCACATTTAACCCATAATAATGGTCTCAAAGACGCATAAAACAAACATAAATCAATACCATGTTTTTTCAAGAATAGTGGTTTCAAATATTCATAAAATAACCAAAAATTGATACCATGTTTTGCCTAGAATTGTGGATTCCAAAAGCACAATAAAAATCCATTATATAACACCATATTTTTACAAAATGGTGGTTTTAAAAATCATAATATTCAGCCATTAAACAACACATTTTTTCAAATGGTGGTTTTTAAGAACATAATAAACCACCATTATAAAACACCACATTTTGCCTAAAATGGTGGTTTTAAAAGCATAATAAATATCCATTAAATAACACCATATTTTCCCAAAATGGTGGCTTTAAAAAAAAATTAAAAAAACATTATACAAAACCACATCTACCCAAATTATGGTTTCAAAATCACAATAAACAACCATTAAAACATCACATTTTTCCAAAAAATGGTGGCTTTCAAAATCATAACTTCAAGAAGACTCCTAACTGTTATTATTAATTTTCTCAAAGTTTATAAAAACTTTATATGAGGTATTATATTTTAAATAAAAAAATGATATTTATTATAACCATATATTAATCTATTAATCAATCAAAACCCATAAAAATTCCATGCTCAAAGTTCACAAAAATATTGAACACTTGCATAAAAATCAGAGAATAACTGTTAGTCTATGATTGAAACATTCTCTTGTAAGATTATTTTCCTTCAATCATATTTTCCAAAAAAATGGTGTTATTTTCCATTTTATTTTCCTTTTTATCATTTTTAAACCCTTATTTACAAGATTAACCAATCCTAGGTTCTCCTCCAGTTGTTGCCACCATGCCTCCATGCAAACTATAGTGGTGCCCCTAAAATAAGATTGAATAAATAGCTAGGTAGACTCAGTCTAGGTTTTCACCTAAATGTTTTGCCATAGAACATCCATTTGATCATATTTTAATTACATGTAAATAATGAAACCCTAATAATTAGTTTACCCTTTTAATCCAAGCATATTACCATGTCCCTTTAACCTAGGGTAAATGGAACCAAACTGTAGTTGCCACCAAGGAGTGGTTTAAATAATATATTTTCACTAAATATTCCACAAAATAATTTGGTAATTAATTAAAATTCATAGGCTCTCATAAGATTTATAAGCATTAATAAATATGCCACCAACTAAGTTGGTAATTAACTAAAATGCATAGATCCTCATAAGATTTATAAGCATTAAGAAGACCTTTTATACGTGTATATCTATGTTCTCAAGGTTTTTAAATAATGGTATAGACATAATAAATTTTTTTTATGCCACTTATCAACAAACATTTCAAATATACTCGTACACACATAGTAAAAAACATGGATAATAAAACTTCTAAAATGATCAACAAAAATAAGAAAATTACATTGTCACAAGCAATGACAAGCTATTTAATTATAAATCTAAAGTACACAAAAACTAATATTCTCCAATTCAATATGGTCAAATAATCATACAACACCAATTGCCATATGTTATTTTCATGATCAAATAAACATCTCACATAATAAATACATGCTTCTCAGATACCAATACAGGACTAAAAATAAATCTAAGAAATCAAAGGTAGGAAATAAATGTGTGCATGTGTGATGATTCTTGAAAAATATAATGTAATTTCAATAGTCACAATATGTCACTCTCTCCCTTATGATTATTTCCCTTTGTACTATTCAATGAGAGTGAAAAATGTCTGACATCTACATCAATAAAAATAATGTAGTTAATCCATTTATATCTATAAATATGGAAAACCACTAATCAATAAATGATATAAATACCATTATATTCTTCCATGTGAATATATAAAAATTAGATTACAATCACATACATTGAAATCAAATATGCATAATAGAAAATGAAACATTCTAAGTAAACAACCACAATAAAATATGTACATTTATTCTATATTAACCATTAATCTAACTAATCAATAGCCAATTATTTATTTATAAAATATGTTATTTGTTAAGGATTGGACAAGATGTAACACTTTTTTTTGAAGTATTAAATTACTGGATAGGTTTCAAAATCTTTGTAATTACCTTAAGACAAACACCCATGATGCATTCAATAATATAAATCAAATGAAATTTTAAATAAAAATAATACACATTTTTATCCAAGTAACATTACTACCTATTTATATTAAATGCTCTAGCCTAAATTTTCTAGTAGTGTAACAATATCTCTCATCCCTAATGTACCTCACCCACTACCCCTCTATGTTCTTATATAGGTAAGAAAGGATTCTAGGGTTATGGTTTGGAAATTAGATACTTGTAGAATAAGTTTTATTAGAGATAGAACTTAACTATTATTATAAAAATTTAATTAAATACTTAATTGATAATATTATTTAATAATAGGTTATGGATAAATAGGGACTAATTAGTGATAACACATGAATTATATTACAAATGAATAATATAGGTGTATCTTAAAGTATACAAAAGTGTATGTGTTACTAAATACACTAACATC
>JARHVA010001172.1:1640000-1657500 GCA_037957365.1 Torreya grandis
TACTTAATTTAATTCCCCACTTATTCCTACATTAGGGTATATGAATTTAGTTTTTACCCTTACACACTCCCAAGATATGTTAGTGATAAGTGGGTGTTAATGGAGCTATTAATACAACATGTGGAGACCCATAAGCTAATATCTAATAAACAAAAGTCAAAAATTAACTTATCAATCAATATAAGTAGATACACATGCCCCTCCTTACTCAAATACAAGTGTGCTAAGGTAGAAATGACATAGATGAAACTAAAGTATTTAGAGGTAAAGACATATTATGATGTTCATGACAACATCACCAACACACTAGGAATCTCTACATATTCCCATGTTCCATATTTTAAATTTTTTTTAGGAGGATTTAGCTGATGAAGAAGAGGTCAGATTGAGGGACCAATATAGAATGACCTTAGATCAAGTCAAACCATTTGATTTAGTCCTAGTCCCCAAGGACTTGGTGGATGATGAGTCCCTAGTAGACAATAACTACTACAAACAGATTATTACTCAACCCCTTCCAATAGTAAGGTGGTCTATCCCTGAGTCTTTTTCTCTTATAGATAAAACATCACATGTGATCAATAAAATGATCAATATAATTAGAGGTAAAGTGGTCCAAGTGAACAAGGATACACAAGAGTATCACAAATAAATTATTGAAGCTTAAAGAGGAAGGAATTCCACCATCATTAGAGGGTCCTAGTGGTACTATAGGAGAGTAATCAAAGAGGCCAGTGATCTCTCATAAGAAGAAATATAAATCCAAGAGGGGGTAGTCAAGAAAAGATAGATCAATAGTAGAACAACCAATTATGATTTCATTTGAAGACATAATTATAGTTGAAGCATCCAAAACTTTAATCCCCATATCAGTCATAGTGGAAATTATTGTCTCTGTGGTTCACCCCACAACTATCTCTATTGTTATTGTAGTTCTAACACCTCCACTTCTTGTTTCTACTCCTCTTTCAATCCAAGTGACTCCACCCTTCATTCCCACCACTTTATCCTCAATAATAAGTCCATTTTAACTAGTATAAACAAGTCAAGTGGACACTTAGGTCCCCCTTCAGTGGGTACTTAGGTTTCCACTACACTTTTCCTTCCCATAATTTCACTCCCTCCTTCCATTCCATTTACAATTCCTTCCATTCCATCCCCATTTATTTCCAACACCACTTAGTAGTATATAGTCATGGACTCAGTTTTTCTAAATTTAGTTCTACTGGCCATACCGACTCCTGGGATAAGTAGTACTTCATCTTCATCCCCTTTCATCTTTCCTACCTTACCAACCCTGAGTGGCCCAACCCATTTTATTGACTTATTTTATGCTTTGACCTCTACACTTATACTTGTCCCTAAGTTTTGAGTCCTTGTGTCTACTCCCCTATTAGTATCACTTCCACTTCTTACAACCCTAGTAGACACATCTATTCCCATTGTCCCCACCTCTTCCACTTCCACCTATTTAGTGGAGATAGGTGAGAAATAGGTCCTTGATGTAAATGTGGACCTTCATCCCATATATGGAGATGAAATTACATAGACATCTGTTAAGTAATCAATGGTACTATCAGCATAGGATAAAAAACTTATCACTATGCCTACTAGTGAAACATCTTCAAATATATATTCTCAAGTGATGATGTCTACACAATAATATGATACACCTAATTTGTTAGCACAAACATTGGGGAAGAAATGCAAGTAAATGATTTCTCCCAGTACATTGGTTTTTAGTCTTTCAAATGCATGAAAGAAATATAAGACCATTCCCTAGACCTTATCAATAATATTATGTGACTTAGTAAGGTAAATATATGTGGATATTATAGTCCCCAACCAAAAAAATAAAAATAAGATATAGTGGTATGGGACTATCAGGTATCAATGATTCACCTTATATTTCCTATGAGGGAGGGGTTAAAACATGACGTTCAATCCAACATCAACTCCTTCTTTGAGAAAATATATAGTGAAAAGGTCACTAAGGATGAGTTGAAAAATAAGGTTAAATAACTTATGATTTCACTAAATAAATTCATAGAGCCCACTGTTCTATTAGCACAACCTGAACTAGCACAACTAATCACAAAGATCATAGATTAGGTAACACTTGATGTGGTGACATAAATTACAATCATGGGAAGGGATACTAAATAATTTTTAAAGGATATCATCTCTAAAGGTAATAAGATTATTGATATAATAATAGACCATTATAAATTTTTGAGAGAAATAAGGGTCACATTGATAGAACTGGTCAACAAATATGAGGGAGAGATAAAAAGTTTGAATCTCTACTATCCCAAATTGATATATATAGACTTGATTGAAATATACATCCTAATTTCTAAAAATATACTAAAAAATGATGGATATCAAGAGGAATTAGACAGAGCTACACAATTTAGAATAAAATTACTCAAAGATGCTACACATAAGGCTAAAGTTGCCCATGATAAGGCTATTGACATGTTGTATGACATAGAAGAATTATTGAGTAAATTATCATGTAGGCAAATAGATTATGAATATAACCTCCTTTTAGTAGAGTAAATATAGAATAAATTAAAATAAGTGACAAAAAAGGAATCTACTAAAGATACAGCCTTTACCTTGAGCTCTATCCACAACTACATCAAGTATCAGAACACATTAGATCAGATGGGTAAAGATATACAAGAAATCAAGACTTTGAGGAGGTAATTTTTCAACATAATAGTATATTTTGAGATCACCAACCTCTACTCTTTTGTTGTAGCTGAAGAGAGAATCTAGGAGATATTCAAGGCTTTTGATGCATATGTTCAGAAATTACAGCCCGGGAAAGATAAAGAGGCAAAAGAAGCATTATAAATTGATTAATTATTTATATTAAAAACATTCTCATATGTTGTATTTTCATTATTATAAAAATATTGTAAAGTTTTAAAAACATATCTTGTAACTTTCAACTATCTTTTTGATATCTCTTTTTGAGAAAGAGCCATGTGTATTTTACACTTTCTATTTTGATAGGTTGGAAATTATAAAAAATAGACTTGTAAATTACACTTTTCATTTTGACAAGTTATAATTGCTTAAGTTGTAAAATCACATATTGGAAATTGCAATTCTAGTTTTGACAAAGTGGTATGACTTACAAGTTGTAAAAGTCTCACTTGGAAATTATAGATTAGGATTTTGCAAAAATTAACTTGAGTTATTTCTAAGTTATCTTTTTTTAAACATTGAGTTTCACTTTGGTTACCTATTTTCATTAAGAGCCATTTGCAGCTACATGAAGGAGAACTAAAGGCATTGCATGAATTTTTCTCAAGTCTATCCATGCCACACCAAGTTAAGGATCACACCTAGCTCTTTCATGATCTCTTTCAAACCATTTTACCAAGTCAAAGGATGCCATAAGCTAAATATCATGCCTCTTTTTGCATGAAGTTTTAGATTTGAATGATTCTTCTATTGGGCATTAGAGTTTCTAATAACTACATCTCATTTATGAGATATTTTATATAAATATGGGAAATACCCCATATCCCAATCTATCTTTTTTATATTAGTAATATTATTCTATGTTTTAAATATATTTTCTACAATTTGTAACCTAGAAAATGAAAAATAATTAAAGATTTACCTTTCTTGTCTGAGAAATCCCTATGTATGCAAGTTATTTTAATATTTGTGGATATTTTAATTCCTATTTCAATCACAAAAATTCATTTTTGGTATTTTATATCCTCTTATAATTTTTTTATTAAAATAAAATAATCTTGTCCCTTCTACCAAAAATTACAAAATATTGCCTCTGATTTCCCATTCGCATAAGTTTGAGCTCAAACAAATTTCAATCTATTTTTTGTTCTATTTTTTTCATTTAAGAAAGCATTAAAATACACTATAAAATATTTGGTGCAATCACCATTTTTAGTTTTGTAAAGTTTCATTCTCAAACTCTTTTCCTAGTTAAACCCTAGTTTAGGATCATGAGCACTAAAGAATCATAATTTCTACAAACTAATATTTTATCAGCTACACCAAATTTAGTGAAAGGAATATGACCTTATCTAAAGTTTCACCTCAATTAACTAAGGTCCTATAGCTTATAGGTGTTCCCATTGTGTCATTAGATCTTTGAATAATAAGCTACTATGTCAAGAAATGAGTGTAAAATCTATGTGATAACAATATTTGACACACCCCATAAGACCTAAAAATTACAAAGAGATTTGTTATATTCTTAGTGAGTATTATACAATCCTCATAAAAATTTCAAAATCACCTGCCAACTTCACTGGATTATAGATTCAAAATTTCAAAGTTTACGTATGCCAAGTAAACAAACACGATCATCTACTAAAGGTAAGAGAGCTAATTTTTGAGAATTTCCATACCCTTTTAAAAAGATATCAAAATTAGTTATCCTTTGCCCTAGAGTATATCCTATAATTTTATTTTCATCTCCTCTTTGTACTCCCATCAATTTTATATGTCCCATAATGGCTAGAAATTTAAATTTCATATCTTTCAATGGAGGCAACACATTCCAGTTGGCCTAGTATGATGATATACCTACCTTGACTTTAAAAATCCTACCATATTTTACTAGTGAAACTTCCACTACTCCTATGGAACACATACAAGATATCTCTAATTTATGTTCAGTGTGGTATAATATAATATTGCAATCAGACTCCTAATCTCCTTTTTCAAAGTTAAATCATTGTAATGGTACAAAGGTCTTCTCCCAACTCCATCCAAGTTTGGGATGACTTAGGAATTGCACTATATACCTAATTTAAATACAAAAGTGACCACCTTTCCTTGGTTGAACAATTAATCTCTATTCAACAAGAGCCTTATAAACACATGACTGACTTCAATTTTTCTTAGAATAAATAGATTAGGATTCTAATATTAGTTAATCCAACTCCAAATAATTCTTTCCTATATTACTTGAGATCCCTAAAAAGTGATATAGCTATTATGATTCAGTCAATGGGTGACAAGACACTTCTTAATGGCTATGAAATTGCAATAAGGGCATAAAATTGTTTAATTCAATTAGGGAAATTTTTCCCAAGGCCACCAATGTCTCTATTTACAAAAATACCTCCTATTTGAACACTTGTAATTTCTCCAATTCCTAACATGATAAAAACACCAATTTTAACTCTTACACCTACAAATGATTTGTATGAGGTTAAGTCACTACTCAAGAGTTTTGGTAATGAGTTAGTAGAAATTAAGAGGTAGTAATCCTAGAACTACAAGCCTTATCAATAGGCTAACCCAACATACCAACCCAATAAGTAGCCATACCAAGGAAATTAATAGGCTTAGGGTTAAAATATGGAATCAAAACCTCCAAAAATATATGATCTATTTTAAATAGGTGATACCAAAGCTATTGTACCTATTCAGAATAACTTGGCTTAGGAATATGAGTGGTGTTATTAGTCAAGATTTGATGGTGTAAGGAATATGAATTACACAAGGATAGGAAGAATAATCCACTTCCCTACAAATAGATACACACGAACTTACTCAAGGTGAAACAACTCTTCTAAATTGGCAAGAGGATGAATTTTGTGGTGTGAATCAAGAGGAAGAATTATTCAATGGTGGAGGTTTGATGGTAGCCAATATGCATTATAAGAATATAATAATAGAAATTAGTCATCTCTCCAGGGTGGAATAAGCTACAACTTCTAAAGTTTCACAAAAACTTGCAAATAGAAACATAGTACAAAGGCCACCCTTTATACCTATAGGATATCCCAAATCAAAAGTACCAACTTAAAATCTTGTAAAAGAAGACATATCTCCTATAAAGGCATTGAAAAAGGTTGGTAATATTATTTTTAGCATTTTTGATCAATGAAGAATACCAATATGAATGTTACCATGTGGGAAGCACTATCCATTCTCATGCAAAGTAATTTATTGCAAAGAGGCTTTGAAAATTTTCTAAATAATCAGCAAGGTTCCAGCTAAGGGGTCTAATGCTATAATTAATTTGTTTCAACCATAAACTAACACTAAAATGAGAAAAAATTGTAATCCTCCATCTTTCTATCTTTCAATTATAGTAGGGAAGCACCTCATTCATAATTGCATGGTATATTCAGGGGCTATCAATTTAGTGATGCCCAAGAAAATAGCATATGCACTTGGTATAAAGTATATACCTATCAATAAGGGTGTGGTGCAATTGGATGAGATTGTTATTCAAATATTAGGAATAATAAAAGGACTAAACCTCAATATTCATGCTTGTCCAAGCTTGTCAATCTCTCAAGACATCTCAGTTACAGATATTCCCCCTTATTTTTCCATGTCTTTCATGAGATTTTAATTTAAAAATGGGAAGGTATCTATCTACGGATTGGTCTCACATGTTTCTTAGAATGAGATATGGAATTAGAGTAAAAATAAGAACTGAGTCAATCATAAAAGATCATATTGAGCCATATAATCCTATCCCTATGGACATGAACTGCACACAAAAAGGTCAATAAGAAGAAGAGGATAATGAAGTTATAACCCCTATAGAAGAGGTTCTAGACACTCATTAGATGAATGGGGATCATACCTTCAATTATATCCTTATGAATATGTATAAGAAATAGGGTTGGGTACATATTACATTCATGAAAATGATGTAATTATCCTAAACCTACTAAATCCAGCTGAAGATATTCAAGGGATGTGGTAATTGTTATTCAATGGTTTAAGAAGTAGGAATGGTACAGGTGTAGGTATTGTCTTGATATATCCACACAAGGTGAGATACTTCTATTATTTAAAACTTCAATTCAGTTACACAAACAATGTAGATGAGTATGATGATTTGATTCGAAGCTTGAAATTGGCCAAGGAGAGAAGGATAAAATCCTTACAAATATTTGGTGATAGTGAGCTAATTATTCACTAAGTGAGATATAAAAGTGTAAATAAGAATAATTTGTTAAGATAATATAAACACAAGGTTTGGAACCTATTAGAATACTTTGCTACTTTGAACATTCAAGCAATACCAAAAACATAGAATAAATATGTGGATTGTATGGCCTTTGTATGTTCCCAACATAACCTACTAGAAGAATAAAGAAGAAAAATAGGCAACATGTAAGGTTGATAATAAGGCCATATATTCCTGATAATGTGACTAATTGGCAAGTCTTTGATAGTGACCAACAAATTGTCAACTTTTTTAGAGAAGAAGTTAAATTCTCTAATAGGAACTAGTCAAGACTTCAAGATCAATATGGAGATCATATCAGCTAGTTGAAGAAAAAAAAACTACCTATGGGTCTTATTACACTAGAGAACATATTTAATTTAGATGATCATTTGAAATGCAAAAATAAGAACATCATGGTAAATGAAGAAGATTATGAGCCAATAATCATCTCAGAAGACAAACCACTAAAGATAGCAAAGATATGTAATGATTCTAAAAATTAAGATTTTGTTGAGTTATGTCAAGAGTTTGATGATAAATTCACTTGGATTTATCATGATATAAGGGGGTTTGACCCCATATTAGCCCAACATATAATATAGCTTGATCCAAATATCAAGCCTATTAGACAAAATCAAAGACCAATTAATCTAAAGATAGAACCCTTGATGAAGAGTGAGTTATCCAAACTGATAGAGTCTAACATCATCTTCATGATCAAGCACTCATCTTGGGTTACTAATCTAGTCTCTATAAGAAATAAAAATGGTGATATCAGGATTTATGTAGATTTAAAGGATCTAAACAAATCATCTCTAAGGGATTATTATCCTCTTCCCCTTATGAAGCAAATTCTATAAACTATATCAAGATCTGAAGGGTTTTCTCTTCTAGATGGTAATTATGGCTATAACCAAATCTTAGTGTAGTAATCAAACCAATTCAAGACTAACTTAACTATCAAATGGGGTACATATGCATATAAAAATATGTCATTTAGTTTGACTAATGTTGATGAAATTTTATAGATATCCATGGATATGGCTTTCATAGATTTGATTAATGAAATGATCCTATTTTACTTAGATGATATTACTGTTTAATCAAATCATGTTGATGCACACCTAGATCACTTTAGGAAAATTTTAAAAAGGTTCAAATAATTTAGGGTTTCACTCAATCCCAAGAGGTACATTTTTATATTTCATGAAGGGAAACTACTAGGACATATTGTGTTAAAATAGGGTCTTGCAATACACCCAGAGAGAATTAGTGCTATATTTTTATTAGCACTACCAAGCCATAAAAATGGATTATAGAGTTTTCTTGGAAAAATGAACTTTATAAGAGGATTTGTTCCAAATTTTGCCTCTATGGCCAAACCCCTTACTGAAATAATCAAGAAGGGTATCATTTTTAGCTGGACAAAGGAGGGAAAAGATAACTTTAAAGCTATCAAGTAGGCTATTTCCTAGGCTCCTACCCTAGTCAACCCTAATTATGAGAAATATTTAATTCTCTATGCTTTTATGGAGGAAGGTAACATCTCATCTATTCTAACTTCTCAGAATAAAGAATAATTGGAACAACCAATATCTTTCTTCATTTAATTCCTAAAGGAGTATGAAGAAAATTACAGTTTCATGGAGAAACAAGTATATGTTGTAATCAAGGCTCTTAAAAAGCTTAGGCACATGCTCTCCAACAATAAAATTAATCTAATGGTGAGTCACTAAAGTGTCAAATATTTTATACTAAGCTAGGAGATAAATTAAAAAAGGAGTAAGATGGATCACAAATGTCATAGAATATGACATGGACATCAAAATCACAAAGCTTGTAAGAGGGAAGGGATAATGTGAACAATTGGCTTCTAATATCATGACTACTAAATTAGTATCTAAAATATTATATGCTCAACATGTATCGTAGATAGCCAATCCACCTCTTTTCAATAGCTATATATGTGACATGACCATTTTCCTATAGATTAGCAAGTACCCATATGAATTTAAGTAGTCAAATAAAAGGTATTTCTAACTCCAATATATTTATTATTTTCTTGTTGATTTAATATTATTTCAAAAATATTTGAATGGATTCATGCTAAGATATATCAAGAATAATCAAGTCCCCAAGGTGCTTGAGGAATTTCATGATGGCCCATCAGGTGGACATTTATCTATAAGAACCATGACCATCAATATAATGAGAGGGGGATATTATTGGCCTAAATTATTCAAATACACCCATAAATGAATAAGGAACTATGATAAGTGTGCTTACTTCATATGCAAATAGAGATTAGTAACATTCCCTCTCAGACTAATTCAAGCAGATCAACGATTTGCTCAATGGGGATTATATTTCATTGGTATGATCAATCCACCATCAAGTCAAAGCCATATATATGCCCTCATATCAATGGCATATTTCACAATATGGACTAAATTAGTTTCACTAAAATATGGCATGGAGGCATCTATCTTAGAATTCATGGATGTCATTGTCTCAAGGTTTGGTGTTCCCCACACCATTATCTCCAGATAATTACAAAGCATTTATGGGAACTCAAGTGAGTGAATGGGCTGTAATTCAAAATGTATACCTAATTAATTATTCTAATTATTACCCTTAGGGTAATGTCTTGGCTGAATCAACCAATAATAACCTCATAAGAATTATCAAAACAATAATAGAGGATAACCAAAGGACATGGCACATAAAGTTGAAATTAGCACTATGGGCTGATAGGATCACCCAAAGAGAGCCATTGGAAACTCCCCATTCATGTTGTTATATGGAAGGGAATCCTGAGTCCCACTATCAATTGAGTTACCATCTCTAGAGCTCAATCACCAATTGGGTTGATTGACAATGATGAAATAATAGTAAGATTGCTAAACTCATAGAATTAGAACAAATTAGGAACCAATTAATAAAAAATATAAAAGAAAATTAGGCTCAAACAAAGAGGACTTTAGATAAGAAGGCATCTGACAAGAGCTTAAATTAAGGAGACATGGTTCTCAAATGGGATGTAGACAAGGCTAAACCAAGAAAGTACACCAAGTTTGATACAATATGGAGTGGTATATACATTATAACTCAGTGCAAAGGAGCTAATGCATTATAGCTATCTAAGGTCAATGGATCATAACTACCTATCCTAGTCAATAGGATATAACTCAAAGCTTGTTTTTAATGTTGGAATTCATTCCAAAAAATAATTTTTTATATAATAGGGTTAGTTGTGTTTTTCCCAAAATAAGTGTTTTGACATAAGTCAACTCATTAGGAGTTTTTAATTTGTTAGTTTTTTCTATTTTTCCTATTTATTTCTTTTTTAGGAAAATCCCAATTTTGTTCCTCACTAGTGAAAGTGTGTTAAGTTTAAAATGACTCCATGCCCAATGAACTAGAAGGCTACTAGAAAGAAACTGATTAATAGGCAATCATCCTACAAAGGTTACCAAAAATGTTGATATTTTTATCCTAAAAATATCAAAACATCAAGTACCCTAATGGAGACCCCCTAATTTTTTGGAAAAATAAATTAAAGTGACCCAAATCACACATTTATTTTATATTCCAAAATCTAGAACTCTACCTATAATTTGTAATTTATAAAATTACAAATTACAGCCTGAGCTTTGAATCCCACAATGCATTAGCTGGTAGAATATGGAGATCTAACTATAATTTTTATTTAAAAAATTTTTAAATTGCATCCTGAGCTTTGAACCCTGTAATGTATTAATTGATAGAATCTAGAGATCTGACTGCAATTTATAATTTTCAAAATTTTAAATTGTAACATGAGCTCCAAATCTTGTAATGTAATAACTATTAGAATCCATAAAACCACTTGCATTTTGAAATTTTGAAAAATTGCAAACTTCAAGTAGAGTTTTGGATCTTGTAAACCAAACACCCCATGGAATATGAAACTCAAACTACAATTTGTCATTTGAATAATTACAAATTATATGTAGAGTTTCGCTTCATGTGAACCACTAAGCCCACAAAATCTAGAAATCCAAATGCAATTTGTAATTTTTAAAAATTTCAAATTGTATTCTAGGTTATACCTTCCCATTTCTAAAGAGGTCAACCAACCCTTACACATAAAATCTGCAAATCAAACTATAATTTGTAAAATTGCAAAATTGTAAAATTGCAAAATCATATAATTGTAAAATTGATTGAAGTTTTTAGATTTATACTGCCCACTACCATGGAAGCATTAATTACAGGGATGTTTTAAAAATAAATAATGTAAATTAAGGATTTTTCATTCATTGTTAAAATTTTCTAATTGCATTTTGAGCTCCCACCTTAGATTACAAACTCAACCTCAAAGCCACGAACCAAACCATGACCTTAAGCTATGAAACAATATCATATGACCACTAAATGATATTCTTTTGAATATCTTACATGTTATTAAAAGCCATTTTCCTAAAAATTAAATATTATCAAGTTATTTTCATTCTTTCAAAGTTATTTTCAATTATCTAAGGTTTTCATCAAGCATCATCTGGTTTTAGGGTTTTTCTTATTGTCATTACATAGTTTAAGAGGTTATTTTTTCCCATATATTTTCAAAATTTTCATCATAAAACCTAAATATTTTATCCCAAATTCACAATATACCTAGGGTTTACAAACCAAAACCACGTGAATATACCAATGTATATTTACATAACTAGAGCATATTCCATTATGAGATTCCTCCAAGTCCCCATAGACTTTTAACTTAATTCAAGCACCTCCCATCTCTATGGTATTTTCTATTTATCCAAACACCTCATAAACCTATGGGATTCCCACTTGTAATTTACACCTCTCATCTCTATATAAATTTCAATTATTACAAAAAACTCCCATATCCATGGGATTTCAACCTACTTAGAATAATTCCAAGTTTTGTCAAATATTCCTATTGATCAAAACACCTCTCAGTTCCATTAGACTTTTCACCTGCTTAAAGAACCTCTAATCTCCACTAGAGATTCTTCCTACTTCTAGCACCTACTAATCATGCTAGCTATTGTAGTTGGTTTTAACTAAGTATTCTGCTTAGAATTCTTGTTTGGGAAGGATATAAATTTCAAATTGAAAGGCCCCAGGGTGAATCATAGTCTAGAATCCAATATCATTGAGATCATAGACACAGACCTAGGTCACATTAACCTAAGTACTTCTAGACTAGAATAAATGTAGAGTTGAAGAATTACTAGTTCTAGGTTATCTATGACTTTGGACTACCACAAGTTGTAGCTTTTCCCCTGATGATGCAAAGCCTTGAGCTAGTGCTAACATTATCACAACACTATGATGCTAACAAAAGATAGGTTCTGAATGACAAAGGGGAAAGGATTTTGAATTTAGACCTAGATTTCATTGATTTAGTATTCATGATCCTAAATTTTGAGAGTTATTTAGACATAAATCCAAAGATATCCACTAAATTATTTCAAGACCATAACTTGGGATGTTAGATAATAATAAACAAATAATGGATTAAGAACCCTAAGTTTGCCTCCACTAGATTGCCAAAGACATTGGCAAGAATTGATTTTAAGGTTGAGGTTGGGTACATAATAATATTACTGCATAGGATCACTGGTAGTCTTGATGTAAATATATTCTAGGAGTGGATGTATCAATACATTTGGGTCATTCATGAAAACAAATAGTATATCCACTAGGCTCAGCTCATTAGTGACTCCCTCCACAAGTAGTTGATGGAAGTGCAAACAATAGGGAAAATATATATGACTTCTTACCTTGTATACATATTGGCCAAAGAAAGATCTTTCCTAGGCCTTAATATTATAGTTTTTGAAGTAAATAAGGTGTATAATTATTATCTTGACCTCACTCTAGAGGCCAATAGACAACACTTAGGAGGGCCAATGATGCATTCATCTATTACATCATAATAATGTTTAACAAAGAACTTAAAAGAAAGATTTTTAATGTAGTAAATACACAAATTACCTAGTGCTGTCTTACTTCATTTATTTCTCCACCTATTCCTACATTAGGGTATGCAAATTTAGTGGCTTCCCTTACACACTCCCAAGATATGTAAATCATAAGTGGGTATTAATGGAGCTAATAAGGCAACTTGTGGATACCCACAAGCTACTATCCATTAAACACAAGTCAAGAATTCACTTCCCAATTAGTATAGGTAGATATACATGCCCCTTATTACTCAAATCCAAGTGTGCTAAGGTAGAGATGACATAGATGACATTGAGGGATTTGGAGGCAAGGCCATATTATGATGTTCATGGTAACATCACTAGCACACTGGGAATCTCTACATATTCCCATGTTCCATATTTTGAAAATTTTTGGAAGGCTTTAGATTATGAAGATGAGGTTATATTGAGGTACCATTCTAGAATGACCTTGGATTAGGTCAAGGCCTTTGATTTAGCACCAGTCATCAAGGAATTGGTGGATGATGAGTCCCTAATGGAAAATAACTACTACAAATAAATTATTACTCATCCCCTTTTAGTAGTAAGATGGTCTGTCCCTAAGTCTTTTTCTCTTGTAGATAGAAAAACACATGTGATCAATAAAATAATCATTTGGATCAAAAGTAAATGGGTCCAAGTGACCAAGGATACATATAGTATCATAGAGAAATTATTGAAGCTTAAGGAGGAAGGAATTACACCATAAGTAGAGGGTCATAGTGGTACAACAAGAGATAAATCAAAGAGGCCAGTGACCTCTCATAAGAAGAAAAAATATAAGGCTAAGAGGGGGTAGTCAAGTAAATATGGAGATGTAGCAAACCAACCAATTATAATTTCATATGAGGACACAACTATAGTTGAATCATCTATAAATTCAATCCTCATATCAATCATAGTGATAACTCCTACTCTTTGATTCACCCCACAACCATATCTATTGTTCCCATAGCTCCAACACCTTCACCTCTTGGTTCCACTCCTACTACACCCTAAGTGACTCTACCCTTCATTCCTACCACTTTACCCATAATAATAAGTCCATTACAACCAATAAAAATAATTCAAGTGGACTCTCAGGGTTCACCTTTAGTGGATACTCAGGTTTCCACTCCACTTTCCCTTCCCATAATTTCACTCCCTCCTTTGATTCCATCCCCATTAATTTACAACACCACTCAATAATATATAGATACAAACTCAGTCATTCTAACTTTAGATCCACTAGCCATCCCAACTCCTAGGATAAGTACTACTTCATCTTCATCCCCTTTCATCTTTCCTAACTTACCACCCCTGAGTGGCCTAACCCATTTGATTGACTCATTTGATGCTTTAGCCTCCACATTTCCACTAGTCCCCAAGTTTTAAGTCCCTATGTCTACTCCCCCATTAGTATCACTTCCACTTCCTACACCCCTAATAGACACATATATTCCCATTGTTCCCATTTCTTCCACTTCTATAGTTTCCCTAACCCATTCAATGAAGATAAGTGAGAAACAAGTCATTAATACAAATGTGAACCTTCATCCCATAGATGGAGATGAAATTACTTAAACATTTATCATGTAATCAATAGAAGTATTAGCATATGATTCAACACTTATAACCATACCTATTAGTGTAGTGTCTTCAGTTATAGATTCTCAAGTGACATTATCTACACATCAGGATGCTACACCTACTTGGTTAGCACAAACATGGGGAAGAAACACAAGCAAATGGTTTCTCCTAGTACATTAGATTTCAGTCTTTTAGATGCATGAAAAAAATCCAAGACTACTCCCCAGACCTTCTCAAGAATATTATGTGACTTAGTAAGGGAAAGATATTTGGAGATTGTAGTCCCCCCACCAAATAAATAAAAATAAGGTCTAATGGTGGGGGATTATCAGATATCAAAGATTCACCTTGGACATCCTAGAGGAATGGGTTGAAGCACAATGTTCAATCTAGCATCAACTCCCTCTTTGAGAAAAAATATAGTGACAAGGTCACTAAGGATGAGTTGAAAAACAAGGTTGAATAACTAATGGTTACATTGAATAAATTCATAGAGCCCACTATTCCATTAGCATAACCTAAACCAACACAACCAATCACCCAGATCATAGATCAGGTAACATTTTATGTGGCAATAAATATTAAAAGCATGGGAAGGGATATCAAATAATGGTTAGGGGAGATCGTCTCTAAATGTAATAAGATTATTGATATAATAATGGACCATTATATAATTTTGAGAGAAAGAAGGGTCACATTGAGAGAATTGGTAAACAAATATGAGGGAGAGATAAAAAGTTTGAATCTCTACTATCCTAAATTGATAGTTTTAGACTCAATTAGCATAGACATCCTCCTTGTTGAATAGATATTAAAAAATGATGGATAACAAGAGGAATTAGATAGAGCTACATAATTCAGGATAAATTTTCTCAAAGATGTTGCACATAAGGCTAAAGTTTCCCATGACAAGGCTATTGACATGTTATATGACATAGAATACTTATTGAGTAAATTGTTATGTAGGCCAATAGATTATGAAGATAACCTCCTTTCAGTAGAGGAAGTATAGAATAAATTCAAAGAAGTGACAAAAAAGGAATCTGCTAAAGATATAGTCTTTACCTTGAGCTCTATCCACTGCTACATCAAGTATCATAACATGTTGGATCATATGGGTAAAGATATATAAGAAATTAGGACTTTAAGGAGGGAAAATTTCAACATAGTAGAAGATTGTGATATTACCAACCTCTACTATTTTGGTGTAGATGAAGAGATAATCTAGGATATCTTCAAGGATTTTGATGCATATGTTCAAAAATTATAGGCTGAGAAAGATAAAGAGGCAGAAGAAATATTGGAAATTGATTAATTATTTCTATTAAAAACATTCTCATGTGTTGTATTTTAATTATTGTAAAGATATTGTAAAGTTGTAAAAACATATCTTGTAATTTGCAAGTATATTTTTGATAGGTTAGAAATTATAAAAAATAGACTTGTAAATTACACTTTTATTTTTGACAAGTTATAATTTCTTAAGTTATAAAAACACATATTGGATATTTCAATTATAGTTTTGACAAAGTGGTATGACTTGCAAGTTGTAAAAGTCTCACTTTGAAATTATAGACTAAGATTTTGTAAAAAAGTAACTTGAGTTATTTATAAGTTATCTTTTGTTTAAACATTGAGATTCACTTTGGCACGACATTTACATGAGGAGCCATTTACAACTACATGAAGGAGAACTAAAGGCATTACATGAAGTTTTCTCAAGTCTATCCATGTCACACCAAGCTAAATATCACACCTAACTCTTGCATGATCTCTTCCAAGACAATTTTACCAAGATAAAGGATGTCACAAGCTAAAGATCATTCCTCTTTTTGTATGAAGTTCTAGATTTTCATGATTCTTCTAATGAACATTGGAGTTTTTGATAGCTACATCTCATTTATGAGATATTTTGTATAAATATGGGCAAGATCCCATAGCCCAATATATATTTTTGTTGTTATTAATATTATTTTACATTTTTAATATGTTTTCTACAAGTTGTAACCTAGAGAATGAAAAATAATTGAAGATTTGCCTTTCTTGTCTGAGAAATCCTTGTGTATGAAAGTTATTTGAATATTTATGGATATCTTAATTCTTATTTCAGTCAAAAAAATCCATTTTTGGTATTTTATACCCTTTTGAAAGATTTTTTGATTATAATAAAAGAATTTTGTCCCTTCTATTAAAAATAACAAAATATTGCCTCTAATTTCCAATTTGCATGAGTTTGTGCTCAAAAAATTTCAATCTATTTTCTATATTTTTTTTGTTAATTTAAGTAAACATTAAAATCCACTACAAAATATTTTGTAAAAACACCCTTTTCAATTTTTCAAAGTTTCATTCTTGAGCTCTTTTCCCAGTTAAACCCTAGTTTAGGATTAAAAACACTAAAGAAGCAAAAATTCTACAAATTTATATTTTATCATCTACACCAAATTTAGTGAAAGGAATACAACTTCTCTAGGGGTTTAGCTAAATTCACCAAGTTCCTAAAGCTTAGAGGTGTTTCTATTGTATCATTATATCTTTGCACAGTGAGCTACAACATTAAGAAACATTTGCAAAATATATGTGATAATAGATCATACAAAAGACATTTCCATCATAGGGGATACCAAAGGAAGAATGGTCCTAAATTCATTTGCAGATTACCCATTGAATTTTGGTTTTTATGATTTCCGTTTGTATTAGAAGCGTTCATGATTTGTGAATCAGTTTCATATTAAGTAGTTTATATTGGTTACTCTGTTGTATTTTACTTTAAAATATGTATAATTTGTTGACTATTGTGAGTATTATTTTTAATTCCTCCATCATGTGAATTCTATGCCAATACTCATGTCACTTGCCTACTCTTTATAATACAATGCCATTTTTACTGTTCATTGTCAATCATGTACAACTTCATGCATTTACATGCTTGTGTATATTTCTTTAAACCAGTTATTTCAATATA